>JAGPOW010000874.1:3116154-3129962 GCA_030014935.1 Caiman crocodilus
TGTGACCCGGGTTGAAATCCCTGCCCTGAGGGATTCTCCAGCCGCCCCTCAGGCTGGCACACACAGACGCTTGTGGAGGAAGGCGCCCAGGGTGGCAATGGTACCTGCATGGCAATCCTTGTGGGCATTTGACATTTCCCATTTTTCTGTGCAAAGAAGTGTGGTCCTGTTGTTTGAAGGCCTGGGGGTCCCTGGCTTGGAGCCAGGAACTCTCAAATTGTGATCCTAGGTCCAACAGACTACGTTTTATTGGTTCTGGGGAAGTCAACCTTTCTGAGTCCCGTTTTCACCCATTTGCAAGACCAGGAAAACATTACCTGACCTGAGAGACAGTGTAAAGTGTTTTGGTGTTTTAAAGAACTAGCTAAACACTACAGCAAAATTGGCAGCTTTATGGTCTTTGTGCCAATGATCTTTTGATGCCTTTTAGGCTTCTCTGGAGAAGCCTGGGCACTTGCTTAGTCAGTAATCTAGCTTTGCTCAGCCCTAAAAGGAGGGATCATTTCAAAATGCAAAAGACAGAAATGAAATAATACAAAGAAATGAAAAAAGATATTGAGCATCCCAGAAGAGTCTGTAAGACAACAAGATCTTATTAAATGATCTTATGATGGGATGAGAATACAATCAGATTTGACTCAGGGACTTCATCCTTTCCAAATTGCAGTTGAGAAATCCTAATATATTCCTCTAGGATCCTTCAGTTACAGAATCTTGCTTGCTGCATTTACCTTGATGGAGAGAAATCAGGAAACCTTGGAAACAGTTAGTATGTAATTAATTTGTAGCCAAGGTACTGCTCAACTCACTCTCCTCAGTACCTGAAAACTTAATCATCACCTCTGTTTTAACAAAGGTTAGTCAAAGACAATAATTAACAGATTTATAAATTAGCCATGAAATATTACTATAATGCATTTGGAATATTTGGCTAATAACCACTCATGATTTACCTCTTTCCATGACCTCATAGACTGACAAACTCAGTTCTCACTTCTTGAAGAGTTGCAAAGACATTTATGTCATGTTGACATTAACCACACATTATTTCCTTAGTGTACCCGATCTAGATTTCAAAGAATGATTGTTGATCACTTGTGCAGCAATTGTCATAAGGATCTGTGTGGATGGTCCAATCTCAAAGGTAAACTAGCCATGTGAAATCAAAGAGCAAACAGATTGCCCACTCTATGGCCTGGCAGGGACAATAACTTTTCCATGTATATTAATAAAATAGTTTCCAGATGCCTTCTTCACTAGAGACCTGATGAAGAATGCCTTGCATTTGAAAGCTTGCTTAACTTTATCCCAGCCGTGCAGATGGTCCAATAAATTATACCACCCCCAAAATCCTTGTCTTCTTCATTAGCTTAATACTCACAACTCTCTTGGGAATGCATGTCTGCTGAGGGGTGAAAAATGAAGGAAGCCAGAAAGCTTATAGAAGAAATCCTAGTCTCATTGCTGCTGATTGCAGCCTAAAGGAGCTTTCAGAAAATTGCTGTATGTGGTGGCTTCATAGTGAATGGAGAATGAAAGAAGCTTTCAACATGGCACTTACCCATTATCACTTGCTCTCTAATCCTCCCTTTTTTAGGGGAAGGATATAGAGAAAGTGATGTCAGAATAATACCTGAAGCCATCAGATTTCTGAGGGCCAATTGGTTTGTTTAACCTGTATTATGTGTGGGGATGGCACTGTTTTTGCAGCTCACTGCTGCCCAGGCTGATGACTTCTGTATTAACTGACTTTGGTATCTTTGACTTTGAAGTATTGCTATTGGCTGTGCCTCTAGGCAGAGAGAGAGAATACCCAGAAAGGAGCTCTAGATAGCTGTTCCCTTTTTCCCCAGAAATGATCAGGATGCAACAAGTTTCTCTATTGGGATTCCTGTTCAGTGGCAGAACTATTTCGGGGAGGTATTGTGGCGCACAGGCAGTTACGTCTCCAACATGGGGATGACAGCTAGGTCTTTACTCTTGTTTGCTTGGGCTGATGTGGTTAATCAGCTTGTTTATTGTTCTGCTGGGGTCAGGACTCAGGTGCATACTAGGTGGCTGAAGTGCAGCCTAATTAACATTGAGAGTGATACATACTTCCATCACCCAAAGGATGGCATGCTACCATGTGATTTCAGTTTGGCTCAGCCTTAGAAATCAATGTGAGTATCAGCCACTGCAGGGATGGGCAGTTATTTGGGTCCATGGGCCACATAGGGAGTTTTGTTGAGCTGTCATGGGCCAGGTTGCCCCCCACCCACCCAGCACAACAACTCACCAAAACTTTCTATATGGGGCCACAAGTGGACAGGGCGTGCTGTTCAATAGTGGGATGGATGGGTGAGGTTGGAAGCATGGGGCAGGGTTGTGGGACAGTGACAGCATGGGACCAGGGCCCAAGGCACAGCTACAATCTGCTCCCTGCACACCCCTGCTGTGGCTGCTGGCTCTGCAGGCAGGGGCATGCAGGGAGCAGACCATGGCCCTGCCCCAGCCCCAGCCCCATACTGTCACCACCCCAAGATCCTGGCCCCAGATGAAGTTCCCTAACTGCCTGCAGCCCCGTCCCACCCCCCTTGCTATATGCCCTACCCACATGGCTCCTGACCGGTCTCTGTGCACACCTCAGGATTGCAGGACAGTAACAGTGTGGGGCTGGGGCAGAGCCAAGATATGCTTCCCACATATCCCTGCCAACAGAACTGAGACTCTTCCACTTCTTTGTTAAATGGAATTTAATGTAGGTCTAGCTTTAAGTGGGCTGGTTATTGATTAACTAAGAGAATCTTCTCAGACTTTCACCATTGCACCTAAGACAGGTAGAGGTGTCCAAACTAGCAGCTGCCTGAGCCACAAGAAAGATTAAGGCACAAGGTTCAAAGAAAGAGAGGTCCTCAGATTCCCTTGCAATTCACTTTGTGAAGAAATCTTCTTCTCTTTGGCTTGACAGAACTCAGTTACATTGACCAACAAGGCTTCTATGTGCAAGTTTTTCCTTTTTTCACATCTCAAACTGGAGCAGGATGCATACAAAGCTTCTTAATATTTTGAACCGTGAGGATTTTGGGATGGGTTATGTTTTGGGGAAAAATGACTGTGCGACAAGCACCAGAAATCTATTCCATAATTACCTAATCTTGGCTGGGATTTAATTAGTACACCCTGTGCTGTAACACTGTGCAGCACAAACTGTAGACCGAGGAACACAATGCAGAGCAAGAGCCCTGCGGGATCTATGTATTTAATGTTCCAAAGGAAGTATCTTTTCTGTTCACTGTGTAATCTTTTCTACTACAAGAGAAAGGACCCTCCTGGTTTGCTATTGCCTTTTTTTTTAAAGTAAAAATGAATCTGCATTTGAGAGAATGTTAAGGAGCTATAATTGATACACAAGAAGGTCACATAACAAAACCTTCCTTCCTATCCCTCTTTGGGCCCCTCCTGGTAGTTAAATCTTCATTCAAGTCCTTTAACAAAGAATGGGTGGAGAATTTGCAGATTAGCTCAGCAAGTATAAGGACAGAC
This sequence comes from Caiman crocodilus, assembly GCA_030014935.1. Taxonomy (NCBI): domain Eukaryota; kingdom Metazoa; phylum Chordata; order Crocodylia; family Alligatoridae; genus Caiman; species Caiman crocodilus. The sequence continues at coordinate 3,119,680 of JAGPOW010000874.1, forward strand.
AGGAAGAGAGCCCAGCCATCTAGCTTCCGAAAGTTAAAGAGAACTTGCTCTGACCTACCTAATCTTTCTCCTTCAATCTTGTCAGCAGAACTGAAACAAGGAGGTGCTGTAGTTCAGTCAAATAGGAGACTTTGCTTGAAAACCAGATATTGCTGCAGGATCTGATCCGTAACTCATTAAAGAGAGGTAATTATGTATGGATTTAGGATTTTGAAAAGAAGGTGTGACCCCATGCTACCCTTTGCTAATGGGGGAGGAGCAGTCTGCCTGGGGGGTGGCGGGTGTCCAAGCTCCTTGTCCAGGCCAAGCAGAATTCCAGGCTTGGCCACCCTAGAGTGCTCCACAGGGCAAGGGGCGAGGGAGTGGGAAGAAACCATTTTCATACCCCATGGTGAGAACCTGGGGAAGTCCCATGTGTCCCCAGCCTTGTGTGCTCTCAGCACCCCCTTCTCCCTCATCTGGATCTTGTGGGCTTCAGCACTGACCAGAGTGGGGTAGGGAGAATATTATGCTGACAGCTGGAAAGTGGTGGTGATGTTGACTGCCATGACTTGGGCTCCCTGTGCTCCAGCTGTTGCTGCTGTGGCATGGATGGGGGCATAATCCAAGGCCCTGGAGGCACAACCAGTAGCACATCTGGACAGAGGGGTCAAGTGGGCATGAGCCCGTGCACTAGCTTATTGGTTTCTGGGAAGTCTGTGCTACAGGGGCTGCTGCACCCAGGGTATAGGGAATCTGACCTGCAGTTGCAGCAGCTGGAGCCCATGTCTGTACCCACAGCACAGCAGCAGCAGCAGGAGTGCAGCAGTAAGTCGTGACAGGTAACACTACTACCACAGCTGGTCAGCATAATTTTTCCCTCCTGTTCCCTCCAGGCTCTGCCCAGGGTGCCCTACACCTCTGCTCTGACCCCCTGCCATTGCCACTGCTACCACAACAGGTCTGGCTAGCAGAGGCAGAGGGAGCCTGGGAGGGTCACGCCAGCTCCCTCACAGATACTCCTGATCCTCCCACTCCCAATGAGAAATTGAGTCTCTCCTCCCTACACCTGTGGCAAGGATAAAAGGCATGTGCAAATGTGCTATGGTACCCACCTGGATCTACCCTTGTAGGTCATTAGCTGTGTTGATCTGAAACTGTCAGAAAGTAGAGCAAGGTGTCACCTTTGAAATTAGCCTGCTCATAGGGCTAGGCTGGCCCACGTGCATGATTAGCAGCCCAGAGATCACAAGTTTGAGGCTATAGCAGAAGTGCTCATGGAGTGGCCATGTCAGAGTTTAACAGATTTGTGAATTCTGCTAAACATACGGTGGCTATGTTATTTTTAAGGAAATCTGGGACTCTGCACCCCCCCACCCCAAATTAGTGGTGCTGCTGCAAGCAAAGGCAGATGGCCAGGAGCATAGGATGCAGTCCGGGGGGAAGGGAGAGGGAGGGGGAGGTGGAGTGGCATTGTATGGCAGATAGGTAGGCAACAGGCACCGCTGCTGCTGTGCAAGAGCAAGGCGGGCAGATGGAGCAGGTGCCATCCCGCCCACATGTGCCTGGCCCTGCTCCTCCTGAGCAGTGGCTGGAGGTATGGGGCAAGCTGGGCTGCGCACTGCTCCAGGCTACCCAGCTTGTTCATGCACAGCAGCATCAGTGTCTGACTACCTGCCTGCCTGGCACACCGTGATGTTCTGCCTCTCCACTGGACTGCACCCCACACTCCTGCATTTCTGGGACTTTTATTCAATCGGCCCAGGACTAACCTACACAATCCAGGACTGTCCCACCCAAACCAGGACACATGATCACCCTAGCTTAATACCTTGTCACAAGGACAAGGACATAAGAAGGAATGAAAGACCTGCTCAGAGAAGTATAAGCTTTCATAGGCAAAAAGCATCCTTTTTCAGATGCTACAAGGTCAAAATGGAGTTTTTCCATTGCTTTCAGTAGACAAGTTTGGATCAGGGCCTCACAGTTGAGCTCTGCTTGTTAACAGTTCTACTCAGAACCTTCTATCCAAGGATCTTAATTCCTGTTCTGTGATATGCTGTTGCTACATATATATTTACATGAAATACTATGCTATTATGCAGCATGAAATACAGGATATTCTTAATATTAAGTTAGCATTTGAAGCTTAACACAAAAGCCAGTCAGAACATGAAAGAGAACTAAATTTCATAAAACAAGCAATGAGACTGTAAGCACCACTGCCTACCAAGGTAATGCCAGAAGTATGTCACGATCTATTTGTAATAGAATGGAACCCACGTTCAAAGAAAGAGATCATACACTGAGCATATTAAGCAGCACATTAAATGTGCATTTAAAATCCCACTCATGTTTTGAAGAAGGCCAATTTTAGAGTTATTCTCATGAGCCCAACTTGTTTTCAAGATGGGCTGGCTCATAATTCAAACAAAGGGAAAACAGCAACCAGGTAGGTACATGAAAAGGAAAGCTCTCTGTGTAGCCACCAGCAAAGTTTTCAGTTTGTTCCCACGGTTCACTTCATCACGCTTCGAGAATGTGGACACCAGAGCACGATGGGAAATGAACATAGTTTTAGAATTCCCAAATCCAGCTTAAGCTTTGCCAGAGTGAATATTTGTTCTACTCTCCTTGCATGTATTGAGTGCAAACCTCAACATCTTATAGTTTTAAATCAGGGCTGTCCAACTTCTGAGTGCTGGGTTGGCAAGGGCCCACACCTTGTAAGCCTCACTAGGCCCTTGGGGCCATATACCACATGCCTCTCCCACCACTGCAGCACATGCTCTGGTACCCTGCACCCTCTGCTCTGGTGAGTTCCCTATACTGCACCACACGTCTGGCCACCTCCTTGCCCCCCCGCCACTGCACTATGCATCCCTCCTGCTGTACCACATGCGCAGGTGTTTGCCCTGCTGCACTGTGCACCTGCCACCCCAGCACCATTGTACTACTTCCCTGTATGCCCTGACTCACCTAAGCACCCCAGCCATGGGCTCCCTAAGCACCGTGAGTTGTGTTGTGAACTACCCTGACCTTTGGGGTGAGGAAGGGGAAGCCGGAGGGAGAGGGACTCTGGAGACCATCACCACTTCTGCAGCTGGAGCAACGGGGCAACCAGTGGCTAGGTGGGAACCTGAAGGCTACAATATAACCTCTTCCCGTGGGCTGCCAGTCAAACAGCTTTGTTCTAAGTTACCACGGGACTTTTTTCCTCCAGGCTTGCTGGAAGTGACATTGCATGGACAGTTTGTTTATAATGATCTATTTGTCATGAGCCAGGTGGGCCAGATCCTCTCAAACATGAATCCCTGAACACCAAAAACCCTTGAGAATAGAGCACTCCCATGAAGGAGCTTCTGCAGTTCAGGAAGAGAAGGCAGTGAACTTTGGCTGTATATTGCTATGAAAGACAGGAGAAACTCTTACAGCCAACAGCTCATGGTTTTGGTACAAGACTCTTCTCCTTTTCATCCTCTCTGAATTACACAGTGGGGGTCTGTTCAGACCCAGGATTTTTCTCCTACTCTTTCTCCTGCTCTTGAACATACCACAATACTTCAAAATCAACATCCTTCTCTTAAAAAATCCTACAGTGCTTCAGAGACCCAGAGACAATTTCCAAAGGGAGCATTGGGAAATTGGAGATTAGTTCACAAGTAAACACCTGGGGTCTGGCTCCAAGAGAACACGCTAGTTTAATAAGGGCAATTTAATCATTCTGCTTTTGTGTGTGACAAAATTACAACTAAGAGGGCAATCTTCCTTATGACTGAACAGGAAGAAATCTGGATGTCTGCATTTTTAATAAGTGGCAACTTTAGGATGCCCCCCCCCAATATCTCAGAGCAGTTGGACTAGACAAGACCAAGCGGGCCCTCCAATTTCATCCCCTGAGATTTACAGGACTGCCCACTGCATTGTTCCTACTGATGCCTTATCTAACTTGTTCCTGGAACAGACACTGTTCTAATCTTCTTTGTTTGCCACACAATTTTGCAGGACAAACAAAGCCTTTGCCATACTTTCTTTCAAGACAGGAGTCTTAGGACAACATTTTCTCTGGCAAGAGCTTTTTTTCAACAATTTGGGTCCAGCTGTTCTTTTAACAAATAACGGTTTTGCTTTTTGCAGCTCCTAATAGACCAAGAGTAAATTACTGACTGACCTACTTACTGGGATTGTTTAAATAATCCCCAACATGGCAGTGTAATTTGATGTCTGAAAATACAGGGCATATGAGTTGCAAATTCAGGACAGAACCTCACTATGAAGAAGAAATAGTTGAATGTAAATGCAAACAATTGGGTAATACAATCGCCTGGGACATGCTATGCTTTCTAAAGCTTTTTTTTTTGCTTCATCTACAGCATTTTTTTTGTATGGTAGATGGGCTAATTCTTGCTTCTCCGAGTCAATGGGCAAAATCCTAGAGCTCTAGATCCCAAATGCAAAGTGTGTTCAGAAGTCAGCTCAGGTATGTTTTATCTCCTAACAATGCTTTCACCAATGCCTATCTGCATTATCCCTTGTTCTTTATAAGTACCTTTGTTAAGCACCTAAGATGACCCCTATTTAAATGGAAGAGAAACATCACAAGGAAAGAAGAAAAATGAGACAAGATGTATAATTTGAGAGGGAAAATCCCCAAAGGAACTGGGAAATACATAAACATACAATCTTCAAAATCATCCATTAAAATCAGTAAGGTAATTTTGTAAAATCTACTTAAAAAGAAAATTAGGTTTTGTAGATGAATCCATGTCAGCATGCTGGAACGCATCTCCTCTGGACTTTGAGAACAACTGGAGTATGGAAATGAACCTGCTAGTCTATGTACATTTCTTTCCATTAATAAACCACATGAGAGACAGAGAAAGTTTCTTCTCAGTCAAAATTCTCTATGGGCTTAACTTCCGGTAGGCTTTTTATTACAAATGACCTATAGCACCCCTAATGGTTACAGAAAGTGCCCCCCAGAGTACAGACACCTTATAAAAACAATTACAACTTAGTGTGCATGTCATCTAAAGGTATTTAAAAATGCTGTTCTCAGGACATTAGTGTCAGGTGGCAATGGCATAATACAATTGTCTTAGTCCCAGGTATGAAATCATTAGAAGCACAGGCTCAAATCCTGATACAGATGATCCATCTTTCTTATTTTCAAGAAGGATACATTAAGTTGCAGGTGTTATCTTTCAGATGAGACTTTAAACAAGAGTTCTGCTCTGCATGGCAGGCCATGCTCTGTTCCATAAGCGATACTGGTTTCTTTTCCTTGTGCCATGGCTACACTTTATTGAGGGTCAGCGTACATTTTTATAATCCATTTGAATACGTTATTTATCCACAGGTATCTGTGGTGCATAGCATTCAAGAAAGGGTGTCCTGGTAAACTAGACAAAACTAATATTTGAGCTGGGTGGAAGCTTTTGTTTTGTCTCTCTAGTTTATAAGTGTTTACTATCTAGCTCCTGCTTAGAACATGGTTTCAGTTATTGGGTTGTGGTAGACTCCTATGCCAGCATGGGTGAGTATTCACCATTCCATCTAAAAATATATATATATCCCAGATCATCGAGTTTACTGACCCCACTCATGAAACAAGAGGTAGAAGGACCTGGGCATATTAAAAAGGATGATATAGAGAAGAAAGATACCAGCAACTGATAGTGGAGAGAAAAACAAGTCAGTCTTCATTAGCAACCTTTATCCAAGGAGATTGAAATGTTTAAGGAACTAGAAGATTCTGAGAGATCTGATACGATCACACCCACAGTGATACGATCGCACCCACAGTGAAACATTGCAGGGCAGAGAGTTGTAAGCTCCCAGTCTCTGATTCTACCAAACAGTCACGATTATGCTTACGTAAGGCAGAAAAGAGAAGAAAGAATACTGCGTAAATGGGAGAGAACTGGATAAGGAAAAATGGCCATATTGAAGAAAATGGGTGGATAAGATAATTATTTGAAAATAGTTGGAAACTGTAAGGTAAAAGGGTGTGGAACTGCACAGGTTCATTCACAATTAGGAAGAGTAATGGGATACAGTTCCTCTTGCTTAATTGTAGGATACTGACTGCTGTCATGTTGTCTAGGAGACCATGGAATTGTGATTTAGAGAAAGGGATAGGAAACCTGCTGTGACTCACTTAGGATCAGAGAGATAGTGTACTTGAAAATTTGTTAAAAGAACAATTGTGCACTGGTTACAAAGGGAGGTACTAGTTGACCCAATGGGACTCTTTCATTTTATTTCTGTGATGAGACTTAGGAGTAAAGAAAGGAGCAGGAAGATGTGTCATTTGGGGTAAGTGCAATGCACCTCTGCTGCATTTCTCGATCTTCTGTTCAAGGATCGCAAACACTTTGCAAAACAGTTCTCAAGTGAGCCAGATGTAATAACAATCTCACTGAGTTATTTATCCCCTATTTAGATTGTAAAACTAGACACAAGGAGGTTAGAGGACTTGTGCAAGGCTACGTAACATCAAAAACAAGAGTAGACCCTAAGCCTCCTATGTTAATGTTAATCAATGCCTACCTCTGTCCACTCAATCCTATGTGATTCATATAGAATAATGATAGCAGTGTGTTCTTGGCTGGACTTCCTTTCAGTATATGCTATCATTCATTCTGCTGGATCTTCTACTTACTCTCTTATAGAGGATGTCTGGACTGCCTACTCCAGTGTGGAGAGCAACCGTGTAATGAGCAAAGTTGCCTCCTGTCACAAGTCTTGTAGGCCAACTGGAGGGGCATGCAGTTCCAAGAGCCAGATGCCTCTGCCTGTCCCAGCTATTGCTCCTTAAGTGGCAGCATCTGGAGCCTGTTTCCTATTTCCCAGCACGGCAATATTGCTGCAAAGGTTGAGTGTAGTTCTGGTACCTTTCCTAATTTGGCATTCATGGAAGATACCCATAGATAACCCATGTCTGGTTATGCTACTGGTGGAGACCCTGGTATACTTTAAACCAGTATTGCCCAAGTGGCAGCCTGTGGGTTGCACGTAGACCATGGAGACTTAATTTGCAGCCCTCCAGATCTCACCTGGCTGCTGATCTCTCCACTGCTTTGGCTGCAGCAGCAGTCAGGGTCTCCAGGCTCCCCCTCCCTCCTCCAGCTTCCACTTCCTGCTTCCACCTTAGGGGCACTGTGACAGTGTAGTCCATGGTACCAGGGGAGCCCGCAGCCTGGGGTGCCCGCATGGTGTAGCGCAGTGGGGGTGCCTGTGGCTGGGGAGCTGAGGGTCAGGGCTGAGCTGGGGTGTGCATGCACATGGTACAGTTGAGGGGTGAGGATGTACACATGATATGTGGCCTGGGGGTCATGGCTTGCAATAATGTGGTCTACACAACATGATGCAGCCCAGGGGGCCTGTGGCCCCTGGCCACTTAGAAGTTGGGAAGCTCTGCATAAAACAAGAAGCTGAGTAAATTATCCCCACAGATCTCAATGCTGCCATGGCCATACTGCCTCTGGTATCCAAGTTAATTCATTTAAAAGTTAGCTTGGGGATCTCTACTCTACACTGAAGTCTGCAGTGTAGACATGCTCTTTATCACTATTCTGTTATAAGATTTTCTTATGATCTGTTCAGGCCTTTAACACTACCTTCAGCTTGGGTTTGCACTTTGCCGTTTCCTTTGTTGGTTTTTGTTCCACTCACAACATCATTCTTTACAGAAGAAACAGAAACTTTTTACCACGTGCAATCTTTGTACAATAGATCAAATACAAGTGAATGGAAATGTCAAGCATAAAATCCTTCTCCTTCACCATGAGAAACATAAGAAGAAGGGATGGGAAGAAGAAAGGATTTCCTTAGGCATAAGAGGAGAGGGCAAAAAGACCTTGGGTTCTCCCTGACCACTTAATATTTATTATAGATGCTGAGATTCATCTCTAGCATGCTCAAAATAATCAGCTAGGAGTGTCCACAGATCACTCTCCACCAACTAAATTCCAGGTTTGGAGGGTGCAAAAACAGTAGATAGGAGGACCTTATTTGTCAGCAGCAACCACAAGAAGCTTGCAGAGCTAGCACAGACAAACCCTGCCTTCCTTGTATGAGCTGGACAGATGGAAGGGCATTTTTTCAAGTTAATTCCAGTGAAAAAGTCCACTTTAAGGTGACTCTCAGTGCCTTTGCCTGTGTTCATGCAAGTCCTTACAAGTCTGAGGTGTGGTTTTCTACTAACTTAGGCATATGTTGCTTTGTAAAAGTCATCAGAAGGTGTAACATAAAGCATGAAGCACTGCCTAAATAGTTGTGGGGATGACCTACTTAGAGCTACCACAGATAGGCAGACAGGATGGAATAATGCCACAGAGCTGGAGCAGGTAAGACTCATTCAGGAACCCAGGAGAAAGCCAAGGGGACTATGGAAGCACCAAATAGAAATCAGGAGACTGGAACACCACATTTAGGCACTGATGCTATGACAAGATCTGCATGGGCAGAGTTTTGTGGCCCCCATCAAGGTTCCTCAGTGTGGCCACAGGTATCTGATCGGATCTCTATCTGTAGTGACAATGCCGACTGCTGCTGCTGCTTCAGCACACATTTCCTGAATGTGGACTGTTGTAGTAGTGGCAGCTTGGGCTCCCTGGGGGGCTGCCATTCTTATCTCTGAATTGGTGCCCAGAGCAAGCGCCCCACTTATCCACCCCAAGTTATGCTACTGTTTGTGTCTTACTAGCACTGATATGGGAAGGAGGAGATAAATGAATGACCAGTGTTCCAGCTAGTCCAGTTTCCTGTCCCCAAGAGTAACCAGCACTAGATGCTTCAAAAGAAGAACCAAGACGGGATGGGATAACCTGCCCCTCATGAAAGTTTCCTCCTAAAACATAATGCTACTAAGGGATTGTCTTAAACCAGAAATGAACAAAACATGGCCCATGGGCTGGATCTGTCCCATGGAAGAATTATATCTGGTCCATGGCAGGTCCCTTGGACCCACCTGGCCCAGATGCAGTCTGGTCCGTGGTGCGTCCTGCTACCCCCAGGCACTTAGTGGAGCTGGGGTGGCTCAGTGGCTGAACTCCATTTCTCATCAGCCCCAGCAACAGGTGGCTCCTTCCAGCTGCTAGGAAATGGGGTCACAGTCCCAGCTACAGCCCTGGCCCCAGCCCTGGCCCACGCTGTGCGGGCAGTCAGGGTCCCTGCAGCACCTGTTCCAGACCCGCCTGTCCCAGCCATGATGACTGGCAGCGGCAGCTGGAAACTGTTGCTGGGGGTTGGAGAAGAAGTGGGACCTGGAAGCAGGTATGGCGGCCTCTCCCTCACCACTGTCAGGCTCTGTAAGTCTCACTGCAGCCGTCCAGACCCTATACTGGAGCTCTCCTCCCTGCTGCTGCTGCTGCTCCCACCACCATCAACACTGCCTATGGGCTGCCCTTCTGCTGTGAGGGTGGGCTGGAGCTGATGCCCAGCTTCAGCAGCAGTGACCCAGGTGCAGAAGCAGCAGTGGATGGGCAGAAGCTGCTACTGGACACTGGGAAAAGTTGGACCTGATGATAGGCATAGCCACATCCTCCTTACCCTTGTGGCAGCTATTGCAGTCCTGAGCCCCTGTTGGCCCGCTTTTGCCTGAAGCAGCACCTCCAAGGTGCAGGAGGAGGAGTGCCAGGGGGGTTGGGGGAACAAAATACAAGTTCACCCAGGACGCCATTTCCCCTAAGGTTGGCTATGATCCCATAGAAAGAAGTGGGGAAGATCAACCCTGAGGTATAGCTAACAGTTGGAATGAGACTAGAAAACTGTGTTGTAGCTATGGGGGAGGAGTGGTGGCAAAAGTGGAGGGTGGGGTGGTGGTGCTTGAGGGGCACTGAGGCTTGGGCCATGCAGGGGTGAGGACTCAAAGCAGATGAAAACCTAGAGAGAAGCTGAGGTCAGAATAGAGCCCCAAAGGGTCCAGGACCCAGCAGACTGTGTGGGCCAAAGCTGAATGGCTATAGACTGAAGCCAAGAGCCCAGCACAGGTCAGGAACTCATGGTGTCATGGGCGACTGATGCCTTCTGAGTCTGGGGAGCATCTGCAGAAGCTAGTGGCAGTGTTGGTGGCAGGGATGGGGGTAGTGAGCACCTGCAGAAGCTGGCAGAGGTGGGGATGCGGCTGGTGAGCACCCACAGAAGCCGCTAGTGGTGTTGTAGGTGGGGACAGAGCTGGTGAGCACCCACAGAAGCTGCCCGCATGGTGGTGGAGGACAGGGATGGCGAGCACCCACAGAAACTGCCAGTGGCATCGATGGCAGGGATAGAGCTGGTGAGCACCCACAGAAGCTGCCAGC
>JAGPOW010000874.1:3130062-3154433 GCA_030014935.1 Caiman crocodilus
GAGCACCCACAGAAACTGCCAGTGGCATCGATGGCAGGGATAGAGCTGGTGAGCACCCACAGAAGCCACCAGTGGCGTCAGCAGCAGGGACGGCCCTTTCATGTGCCTCCCACTCCTTCCCTGTGCTCCCCCTACCAGTCACCTATGCATTGGGCTGAAACAGAGAGGAACTAAGATAGGACCTCGCATGGGTCATGGATGCAGCAGATTGTGTGGGCCAAAGCTGAGGAATTATAGGCTGGAGACAACAGCCTGGTCAGGGGACCCAGGGGCTGAACCCAGTGTAGGGCTGGAGAGTCTGGCAAATAACTCGGTAAAATCTGCAAGGCATGGATGTAGCTATGGGGTCAGGTGCAGGCCACGATTGTCACCCTTAAGACAATTAAGACCTGCAATTGGGACTGGTCAGGCCAGTGTCCAAGAACCATACTTTGGAAAGGTTGGAACTTCATTGAAGGGTAAACAAGATCAAGAAGCCAGCTAAGGGCAGCACCAGTGGAATCACCCCAGGCCCAGGAGAGAAGGAGGAGAAATGGAGGGGAGGGGCAGCCTCCCAGTGTAAACAGCACTGACATTAAGGCATGGCAGGAAAGACACCAAGGGGGGTATACTGAGGAGCTGGAGTGGAACAAAATCAAGGCCCCAACCCAGGGGACATCACTGCCTCCCTTGGGTACTGATCCTGTCCCAGTGTGTGTGAATGGGAGTGGGGTGGGTATGCTTAGGAATGTCCCTGCCAAGACATACTGCCGACATGAGGTAGACATGCTCTTTGTATACTCTTATTGTGTTTCCTTTTACCTGTCTTATTTTCAAATTAAACAATCTCATTCTTTGAAGGTCATCCAAATGCTGTCTCTGAGGCCAGCATCAAACATTTCAGATTGGTTTAAGGACAAGAATATTGCATGAGTTTGGGGCCCTTTAACTGACTGCCACATCACACATGATGAGCCTAAATGTTATGAAGGGAAACTTGTACTTCTCTGATACAATTTCCTGTACTCAACAGCCAAGTGCCTTCACTTAATAGTCAGAAGAAGCGTTTCATTCTTGGAGCCAAGAAGATGTTAACCAAGAAGCTAAGGAGGGTAGAGCAAGGGTACGCAAAGTAGCATGGGTATTGCTGTGTGGGTTTTATTTTTAAAGTATTACTAACTATTTGAAATCTTCACTTAAAACAAAGAACTTGAGGTAGGTTCAGGTACTATCTCTGCTATTTCCAAACCCCAGAAAGTATCTTTCTACTATTTGAAAAATATATTTTTTCTGTTGTTGTGTGAAGGACCCTCAAATAACAGGAGAAAGGGATTGTTGAGACAAAGGAAGACATCAGACTAGCTGAACGTAAGCTGTGGTCAAGTGCACAAAGTAACCAGACAGAATGGGGAATCATCTTGATTTTCTTTCTCTTTTGTCTGGAGAAGTTTTTATTAGCAGCACAAAGCATCAACAAAGCTTGTGAATCTCTTTACCTGGCACTGTGCAAACATACAGTAAAAGACTGAGCCCTTCAGAGCAGAAACTATTTAAACATAGGGGTGGGGAGAAGGGCAGGTGGGGAGAAACAGAGGTGAAATGACTTGTCTCCTGTCTCATAACAACTCAGAGCTGGGAATGTTTGTCTAGTCTAGTGCCTTCTCCATTAGTTTGTGCTGCCTTCCTGAAGTACCCTGAGAGCTGGGCACTGTGGTACATGCAGTGCAATTAAGCAATAGCTCTCTAAAATGCAACAAGTCAGCCAGCAGGCAGTATGCAGTATAAAAACAGCATTGCTTAATTCAAACAGACAGCATTTGGTGCAACACATCAGAAGCTGTAAGGGCTAGAAGGCATTTCTTTCAGACCGGACTGCTGATGTCAACTTGGATATTGAACACTCCAGCTAGAATTGCAAAGGCTGTTTAAAAAAGGGCCTGCTTTCCCATGATACTGGCTTACTAATTTCTGAGGCTTCCCAGCTTTCCCTTTTGTTATACCCACCCTCTCAAATTGCCACATCAAAATGTCAAAACCTGCATGTTCTGTATCACTTTAACTCTGATTTTGGGACACAGGAGTGAGAGGAAGAGGTTAACAATTCTTACGGTCTTTTTGTCACTTTCTATTTATGGTAGTTTAAATTATTTAAGGAATTTGTGTACTCCCCTCCCAAAAATGATCTCCAAAGCTGGGTTTCGTGGGACTCAAAATTCATATCCTATTCTAATTGTGCTTTGTGTAATCAGATTATATCCACTGATCTGTGCCTGAAATAGGAGATGAGAGCATTCAGTGGGGACTGTAAAATAGTGACAATTATGGTAGAAAAGCACAGCTGGGAGAGAACTTACTATAACCACCCACCCAGGTAAAAGCTCTCTGTGACCTGCAGAGAATAAGGAATTGGTCCATTTTAAATAAATCCATTTGACTGCTGACATCTGATGTGCTAATCCTGTTCCCCCTTGTCCCATTTAAATCAATCTGTACTAATCCTGCAGTCTATTAGAGCTTGCATGCACACACTGCTCCAAAAGAAAGAGATTTTACTTATTGAATACAGGACCACTGAGTACCTGGGATAGATGTTTCTAACGTGCCTCCTGATGGGTTTAAAAGGGGTTGTTGCAGTTGTTATTAAACAAAATTTGCCACAGATTTATAGCTTCCCTCCACTTTCATTTTCTTTACATCCCCTAAATAGATACATCATGTTGGCTTTGGCAAGCTCTGTACTACTAGTGGCTTTACAGTAGCTTCAAGAGTCATCTCCCACCCCCAACATCCCAAAATCATGTCTCCATTGCATCAGGCACTGCATGCACATTGAAAGACATCCCCTAGCCCTGAAGAGCTTGAAGTTGAAATAGATCAGATAAGTCAGTAATCTGTGGCCTGCAGAGCCATGAAATTTAACCGGTGGAGCTGGAGCTTTGGCAGTAGTCATTGGTGGGAGCTTTGTTGCACTGTGCCTGGGCATCTAGGAGGTTTCTCATGCTGTGCTGCAGCCAGGCAGCAGGGAGATGCGGCAGCATGGAGGAGGCAGTGGTTGGGTCCCAGCATTGGTCTACCTTAGACCTGAGCTGGGCTGTTCTGGCCGATTGCCAGAAAAGGTTGCTGACCACTTAGATAAGAGATGGCAGCAGAAAGAAGACAGAAGAATAACTTGCTGAAGACCCTTGCTAAAGCCAACCAAAAATCCATTTCCAGGCTTCTACCCTGTCCAGTGGACCATATGATCTCTCTATTACTGCACAAAGCCATCTTGCAGCAGAGGGAAATAGCTTCTACATGACTGCCTAAAACAGTATGACGTGACTAAGCAGTCAGATGAACCTCCACCCCTGCCAGATATGTCCTGCATTACAACGGAAGGGAAAACATCATTTCTTATCCTGTTCCAGATAAATGAATTTGGCTGACAACGAACTTTCAGCCTATGGTTTATCTGTGAGTCATTCCCTTCAGTCATCTGCAAATGGAAGTGTCGGGTTGGCCATGGCTACAACTCCTTGGAAAACTGTCATGTTTTAAATCAGGAGACTAGGAGCAAATGATGAAAAGCCAAGAGTTTTGTTCATGTACAATTTGCATTTTTGTTCATGTACAATTTGGCTATTCATAAGAAAAGCAACCATTCCCCTAGCATCCTGGGCAAACAAAAACCTTCCTGAAGACCAAATAGGGCAGTGGGGAAATTTGCCTGAATCTTGGCACAGGCTTTTTTGCAGCATGTACAGGATGACAAGAGCTGCCAGGAGATAAGGAAGGAGTTAAATGCTGAAATCACATGACTATCTCCTCCTGTCAATGGCTTGTTTTATGCTATGAGGAGAATTTCCTGACTCCTTGAAAGGAAATGGTTATAAAAGAATGATGGGCGAGGATTGTGGCAAATTCTACATAGTGGTCAAGAGAAGTGGAGTTCAGCACAACACAAGGATGGGGTGAATGATTGTGAGCATTGGCCAGAGGAATGAAAATGGGAACCAATTCCAAAAAGTGAAGGGTACCAAAGAGCTGAAGAGAAAAGGAGGGCTGATATTTCAGTGTGGAGTGCTGTCCAGTGCTGCTTGACGGAGGGTGGGGATCTGGAGCCAGCTGATTCTGCCTTAGTAAGAACATGCAAGCATTGCTGCACAATCCCAGTCCGCTTGCCAGCCAGGGAAGGAGCAGCAATGTTTACAACTTTTCCTTTCTTGACTTGCCTATTGCAAAGTTGTTTGCCAAAAGCTTGTAAAAAAATCCTTAGAAGCAGATGGAAGATTTTGACCTCTCCACATGACAATCATGTCCTCTCCCAATTCTGTGCCCCTCTCTGCCTCTCCTGTCATTTCTTTACAGGGGCACTCAGTCACAGCTAATTGCAGAGAAACTTCCTCATTGCAGTGCTCAGCCATGAATACGAACTTCCTCTAAAACTCCCACGACTTCTCTTCTCAAAAGGGCTTGTTTAATAGATATGTGTGTGGCGATGTGAACTTGGTGGTTGAGATTGTTGTCTGCTGGACAAAGGAAGGAGGCAGCTATTCATGGCAGCATCATTGACAAGGCTTCCCTTATCTTCTCCCAACCTCCACCTTTCAGAGGAAGAGGAGGCTGAAGAGAAACCAAAACCAAACAAAAAGGATATGGTGGCCATCAGGAGACACCAAGTGGGGAAGCCAAGGTAATGCCCAGTGACTGCTCTGAAAAGGAAATAACACTGCCTATGTTAGTGGTTCTCAGCCTTTTTTAGACTTAAGGCACCCCTCAGAAAATGCCAGCTCTGAGTTTTCACTTGATTTTTCACTGCAGAAAAATAAAAGAGCGATTTTTCTGATTTTTCTGTTGCAAAAAGCTCACAAAGACCACAACAGGTCAGGATGTTAATATATTGATTCCTACTTGAACTCTCTGGTTTTATCTTCAGGTTTACCTAACAGTGCTAACACTGTGTGGCACCCCAGGATCTCAAGGCAAGGAGCTCAAGGTGCCCCAGGGTGTCATGGCTCCTTGGTTGGTTGGGTATCACTGTCCTATGTGGATGTGAGTGAAGACCTGTGACAGCCCCAGAGTTCCTGAGCCTGCTCATGCCAAGAGCCTTGAAGACTGTGTCCTTTATTTATGCTGTGCCACAGCATATTTGTTTCAGCTGCAGGGGGAGTCAGGCAACATAAATATAGAGGTTGTTTCTAATTATTTTACTAAGCCCCTTGTTTTCAATAGCTAATGAATCTGTCTAGTATTAGCCACTTGAAATAAAGTCTGCCTGGGTTCAGGCTGACTTCCTCTAACATTTTTGAACAGTGCAACTGGTTTTGAGAACAACTTTAGCTGAAAAATAGGTATTTCTGCCAATGTTAACAAACAACTTGAAAATAAAAAAATATCCTGTACCTTAGGGGTCTGGCACAGGGCCTTGAGGTTTGGCAAGGGGATACTCCTCAAGCCAGAGGTGATTTTTGCTGTCCCCATGAAACCCCACAAGAACTGGTCAAGTTATAAGCTTCTTAACATTACTGTTCCTGCCCATGGAGTAGAACTAGCAATAGGCCTGTTCCTGCATCCTCTGAACTCTCTGTCTGTGCTGCATGTACTCCTGTGTCCCAGTTAATTTTTTCCAGAGCAGCTACACATACATACTAGAACCTCTGAATGATCAGACAGACAAAATGGTGATTGTTGCTTCCTGCCTCAGATCCACTCTTGGACTTCATGAAAGACATGGCAGGAAAGTATCCAAAAGATGATGTGCTCAGGTCTCATTTCTACTGCCTGGCATTGGTAACAATGTGCATGCCATTGCACATACTAGTGAACAGAAGCAGATCAGGATTTAGCAAAGACTGGTGCAGGAGCAGCTACCTATGCTGCACCCCCGCTCTCAGCCTCCTACCCACCCCACCCCCAACCAACTGGTGGGGGAAAACCATGCTGCAGGAGCCTTTGGGGACTTCCTTAAGTTTCCAGAGTAGGTAGCCATACCCCCTACTCTTCCATGCTCAGAGGCACATCCCCTCCCTTCCATCCCTTCTTCATCCAGTTACTGTTGCTTTTCCCACTGTCCCAGGGTTAGGGAAAGTTTCAGAGCTGCTCTTGCCTTTTCCAGCCAGGATGTGTAGGAGCTGGGCCTAGTTGGGAACAGCAGCAGCATCAATGGGGTGGGGGTAAGTTCCCTCGCACTACCTGGTCCCCACAGGAGCAGGCGTGTGAAGCCACTGCTGCTGCCATAGGTGAGCCCAGCCCTGCTGCAGCCCAGCTGGAGTGGACAGGAGCAGCTTTAAAGAGTCCTATGCTCCTGGGACAGTGGGGGCAACAACCATGGCAGGTGGGGGATGGGGAAGGATATGTGCCTCTGAGCATGGAGGAGGAGGAAGGCTCCAGTAACACAGATCAGTTTGAAAGGAGGGTGCAGCCATGCCACTGCACCCCCTCTGGATCTGCTCCTGCTAATGAGCAAGATTTACCCCTCTATCATAGACTTCAATCAGTTATTGGACAGCCTTCCTACCCTTTTACAGGGCAGAGGGACTGAGGGGTTGGCTGCACAAGGCCACTATCTACAGGTTGGTCTCCTCCCCAGGTCTCTGATACGGCACCCCCAGTTCTCCAGCATTTAGCCCCCACTGTTTCTTGAAGAGAGCCTTCTCAAGCTATGAAGTTGACCATACCATCTGTAAACTGAGGCAACCACTATATATGATCTACTGCATGGTGACTTCCATGAGGTCATCAGCACCTGTGTGTGACTCTGTGTGTACATGTGGGCTTGAGGCTCTCACTTCTTTCACTGCATCGGGACGCTGCAATAAAGGTAAAGCTTGCCTGTGCAGGGGGCAGAACTTTGTAATGGACTGCTCTAAGTGAACTCCCTCCAAGAACAAAGGACCATCGTGAACCTCAGCACCCTCTGCTTGCTGGGCAAGGCATGTGACTTCAACCTTGCCTTGTCTGACATAAACAACTAGCAGCATATACATGAACAGAAGAAACGCACACACCACAGATGAAAACACCCTACCTAAACAGGATACACCGCTCCACACGGATCTGCTGAGGAGAGGACAAGAAAACACACAACCACATGACAAATGTTAGTCTCTTGTCTTAATGCACTGCAGGACAGCACTTTGATGCTCAAGGAAGGACTATGGCAAAAGAACTCAGAAGAATTGCACTGTATGAAGTATATGAAACTGTTTGGCATTCAGTGAATGTATAAACAAGCAAGGAGTACTTCTGAGCAGTTTGGAACTCATTTTGCGGTGGCTTTTCCAACAAGGGCACAGCATTTTTTCCTCTACATTGTTGACAAAGTCTCAAATGTGACTTACAGCCCTGCTGCAAGGCATTAAAGGTCACTCACCAGGAAATGCACTACTAAACTGATTTCAGATTCCAGCCCTGCTACTGAGCCAGCCCCCTACTAATTTTTGTGACTTTAAATCATATTTCTTCTCACCTATTGCTGTGATGAAGGGCATCCAAACTGGTGGGGAAACAGCCTGACAGGATATGAAACTGAACACGTGCATGCTGATTTCAGTGCACAAATGAAAACACACTGCATAAAAACATTTTCTAAATACCTGTAGCATTTAAATTCTCTAATCTTTGGTGTAAATATATCAGATATTTTACAGAGGAATGGGTGTTGTTAGAGTTGACTGGGTTCCTTTAATGGTCTGCAGACAATTTCATAACTTCGTAGATTTGCTGGAATTATATTGATCTAGCCATATAGGAGTCCTGGAATGCAGCAGTCAAAAACACTGCTCTCTGCTGGACTTCAAGAAGTGAGCTTGTTTGTGGTTATGTCTGATAGATAATGACAGTCTCTAGGGCCAAAAGCAGGAAGGGTGTGTGATGCTTGAAGGCAAGCATCTGGCTGTGCAAAAAGAAATGACTGTTGCGATGGTTGTTTAGGTTTTTTTCTCTTTCCGAGACCATCCTCCTTTCCTTCCTTTGTCTTCCTATTTCCCTTCTTGCCCATTGTTTTTTTCATGGAATGTTTCCAAGGCTGGAGCTGAGTAGCTCTGATTTCCTCTTGACTTCAGGGAGCTGGGCTTACCTTGCTTAGTAATTATAAGGTTACCAAGAAGACAACTTCATCTTTGACTTCATTGTTCCCCATGAATCCCCTGCCCATCATGTAACACATATATTTTCTGAATCTTTCAGTTCTTTCAGCTTTGTTTTACCACGTGGCAATTGTATTGCTTCCTCATGCTTGGTTTGCTTTTAATTTGGGGTCCACATTCTAAATCTCTCTGGTAAGATCCATAGCCCTTGCCATCTCCAAATCTTCCCCCATCCCTGGCTGAGTG
Source organism: Caiman crocodilus (assembly GCA_030014935.1). Classification (NCBI taxonomy): domain Eukaryota; kingdom Metazoa; phylum Chordata; order Crocodylia; family Alligatoridae; genus Caiman; species Caiman crocodilus. The sequence continues at coordinate 3,138,354 of JAGPOW010000874.1, forward strand.
TGTCCCTTCCCTAGGTTCCATTCTTCTTACTCTATGATTGGCAGCAGCAACGTCTATCAGGGGGCACATCTACACATTCATTAATGTGCCACAAATATGGCGAATTAAGTTTAGTAATACACCGTAATCGACGGTACTGCACATTAGAGCAGAGAAACACTTTTTGTGTGATGCTTAATGCCCATTGGACTAATCTACTGTGCACTAGCATGGTTTTTGCCAGCTACACTAATGAGCAGTAAAATTAGTCCAATTTGCTTTAAGCATCTCATGTAGACATGCCCACCATCTCCTTGATAAAGATTAATCCTGCCTCCTCTTTTGTCAGGTGTATTCTTCTCATTCCCTGGACACAGGGTATATACATATAACCTAAGAAAGAAAGCTCCAGCTGGCAGAGAAAATAGTTGCAACCATATAATACAACTCCTGAAACATGGAGTGAAGCTGCATTCACTTGGAAAACAGCTCCAGGGTAATTTCTTGCCAGGGTAAGGCAGTTTCTTTCTAAAGCAAGTGTATGCACTTGTGTCAAGGCGGTGACCTCTACACCCTGGCCTCCAGGGTCTCCTGTTAATGTAGCCCTGATCTCATAATTCAGTGTGGTTGCCCCATTGGGTCATGAAGGCAAATACATAGACTGAAGACCAGAATGGACCAGTACGATCATCCAATCTGACTTCACAGGTAACACAGACCATAACACTTGATATGTCTGCACTAAGTCTAGTCATTTATGGTTGAACTAGAACATTTTTTTAAAAATGTATCAGGCAAGTGTGCCTGTCCTGCTGCAAATAGGAATACAATAGAGAAAACTGGGGATCAGATCAGAAACTCATCTACTCTAAAATCAGTGCTTCTTGAGTACTTAAATAACCAACATTTCAAAGGAAGTTAAAAACAAAGACCATTGTATTATGCTTAGCATGCAAAAGCATACATGGAGTATGACCAGTAATAATAGACGCTAATATCAGTTATCTTATGCCATGAAGTCTGAGTGGCCTTGTATAACATACTACTTCAGTATATGAAACTCTTTATGTTGCCAGGATTCATGGTTTTGTATCCCTTTCTTTCATCTCCAGCCAAGTCAACATGCACATGAGTGACACTGAGAACATAATATCTAGCATCACTCCACTCTAAACCCACCACAGTAACATCTGACCATAGCATTCATCCTTTGTATTCCTCTGCGAATGAAGAAGCTAATGATTTGTCAAAGTCTGGAGCACATCCAGGGAGGAGGACCTGGGCCTCTCTGTCTGTTTCTGTATTCAAGGGATTTCTGAGTTTAGAAAATTAGTTGTCTGAACTTTTTAGCCCGCTCATGGAAGTGGGTGGGAGGCTTTACTGATCATTTACTATAACCAAGATTCCCTCTCCTTGTTTGGCTGCATGCTGTTAACTTCTGTTGGGCTTTTTAAAAGTAATGTTTCCCCTGATGTGCTGAGAGTTATTCTGAGAATACTTTATACTGGGGTGTAATAGGGAGCTTAGAGATCCTGTTACTTTAAGAAGAGAAATTGCAGCAGCTAGTACCCAGGCAGCTAAACAATTCCAGCTGTAGGAGGGAAGGCAGCAAGAAAAAAACTGCTGCCTAGGAAGTGAGCTGCCGATCAAAGAAGAGGGCACAAATGCAGCTTGTCTAGGGAAGTCACATGATCTAAAGGGGCATGGCTTAGGGAGCATAAAATCCCAGGGCCTGAAACAGGGCAGCCAGTCTGGCTCTGGAAGCTGCTGAAGAAAGAGCTCCTGGGCCGAAGAGGTCAGGACTGACACCAAAGCTACCCTGAAAGTAATGCAGTGGAATACTGTTGACTTGCAGAGGAGTATGACTTTGGGTAGGGGAAAACTTGGTGATTCAGCCCAGGAGCTTGTGTTTGTGTTTGTATTTAGATCCAGTTGGGAAATCATTATAGCCAGGGGAGTTATTCCTGTGTGTTTAAACCAGCGGTTTCAGTTGGGTCTGTCAGGGATGGAGGAAATTCCACGGTGCCCCTGTTTGAGCCCTGCCAGGAGCTGGTCTCGAGGTTTGAACAGGTGGCAACTATGAAAAGGTTGCAACCTGGACCAGAGGGCCCAAGTTTGTCCAAAACAGGATGGGGTCAGAGTTAAAGTAGGTTCAGTACCTTGCGGGAGGTGGGGGGTGCAGGATGGAGTCAGTCAAAGCAGACTCGGGGCCCAGGGGCAGGGTGGAGTCTGGAGCCCAGAAGCCAGGTCCAGCACAGTGGACCTGGGCTACAAGGCCCAGCAAGAGGAAATGAAAGGAGGCTGGGGCCCAACACAAGAGACAGTGATTGAATGGTAACTTCTGTGAGGTAGGGGCATGGATACAGAAGAGGTAGAAGGCCATGAATGTAGGCCTTAAGGCCATTGCTGGGTGAGAGCACAGACTGTCAGTAGATGAGGGCTCACTCTGCAGACCCTGGTCAGCCTTCCTTTTCCAAGTAAATATCTGCACCAAGGTGTGGCAGGAAGGAAGAAAGGGGATGGGAACTAGAGAGCCAGTGACACAGGAGCTGCATAGCCACCAGGGGGTGTTTTATGGCCATACCTGGGGCCAGGTGCCTGTTACGTGGGGTAATCGCTTCCATTCAAAGATCTCAAAGCACATTGCAAATATTAACCGAGTCTCATGTGCACAGTACCTTGTTAATAGAGAGGCATCAAAGAGAGGCAGTTTGTAATGTAACTATGGGGGGGGAAAGAAAGGCATGAGACCAAGCTCACCTCTAGTGTGAGTGAATCCAATTTCAGTTATGGGAGTTTTGCCTGCTTACGTATTTGACTAGCTAGAAGTGGCTCAGACAGATAAAGGAACTTACCCCCTCCACCAAAAAGAGAGAAATCGCATGCCATGGTCCATAGCAGACCCAGGCAGAGAAACCACTCTTTTTTTTCTATGGAGCCCCCGCCCTCCCCATCCCTACCAGGGTTTCTGATGTCACTAGAGCCCTCTGAAAAGATTATTATCTTTTTTGTATTCATAATTTTATTCTTAATTAGAGAATACATCTAATTTGGAAAGACTGCAGACAAACATCCTCTTCATTTAGAGAATAAAAGGAACTTCAAATACCATAATTTCCATTTTTATTGCTAACCATAAACTCCTTTGTTACTAACACACTGGCTTTGCTATTCACTTTTGAGAGAACCAGACATTTTTACTACTTTTTCATCATAAGATGATCAGTGTTACTCCAAGCCCTGGCCTCTTTCAGCAGTACAAAAAATAAACATACGTCTTTACAAGGAAAAAGAACAGTATTTCTTTGTTGCTGCTTCATGTCATCCCACAAAATCTAATGGAAAGGGAACTGTGACTCACTCCCTTCTAAAGGCCATAAGATAAAAAATGTCCACTCTGTGTTATGGGGCTCTTTGAAATGAGGTGCTCTATATTAAAATGAAGTTTAAAAATATTGTTAACAAAAATTACAGCTGGAATCTTGTTGGTTAGGAGACTCTTTGGGGCATTGCCATAGTCTGTTAAAGATAATGGCAAGACTACTGTTGACTCCACTGAGCTGTGAATCAGGCCCTTAATGAGCTAAGGAACATTCTGTTTCTACAATATCCCTTGAAACACAACCCAGTTCACTAGGAGCTAACGGTTATAACTTCATGGTGGCCTCTATGAAATAAGCTGTGGTTTTTGTCCAGTTCGTACTGAACTGTTGTCCACTTTGCAATGCAACACTTACTGTTTCCTTGCTATACTTCTCAGCAGCAGAGGACTAAGGAATGAATGGGACCATGGAGATTCAAGTCTCTTACCACAGGAACTGATCATTCCAGACTGATGAGGGATATTAGCAGGAAAGCAGTGGAGGTTTGTACTTTTGTCATATCTGCAGTGCCAGTGGAGTAAAAGGACATCAGTCAAGATATTGGAAATATTATCTTCAGCTCAGGTCTGGCACAGCTGTTCCTAGAGTGGGCATTTCTGGTTTGGACATAAGATGATGATGGTGTTACAGCAGCACAAACTAGGATGACCTTGCAGATATTTGGGTTTGTCTGATGGACCTAAACCAGTCACGCAGCCTGTGTTAAATCATCTGGCTGATGGCAACATATTGAGGGATAGCCAGCATGGGTTTGTTGTGGGTAGGTCTTGCTTGACCAATCTTATTTCCTTTTATGACCAGGTGACCTATCAAGTGGACAAGGGAGAAGAGATTGATGTCATATATCTTGACTTTAAAAAAGCCTTCAATCTGGTATCCCATGATCACCTCTTGGCATAACTGGCTAACTATGGTCTTGGCCTCACCATGATCTGCTGGCTGGGGAGCTGGCTCTGTGATAGGACCCAAGAGGGTGGTGGTTGATGGAAGTCAATCATCGTGGTGCGCTGTGACCAGTGGGGTCCCTCAAGGCTCTGTCTTTGGGCCTATATTATTCAACATCTTCATTAATGATGTGGATATTGGTATCAGAAGCAGACTGTCCGAGTTTGCCGATGACACCAAACTCTGGGGTAAAGTGTCCACACCTGAGGACAGGAGGGTGATCCAGGCTAACCTTGACAGGCTCAGGAAATAGGTGGATGAGAACCCAATGGTGTTGAGCACTGAAAAATGCAAGGTTCTCCACTTTGGGAAGAAAAACCTGCAGCATGCTTATAGGCTCGGCAGTGCTACACTAGCTAGCACTACGGGCAAAACGGACTTCAGGGGCATAATTGACCACAAGATGAACATAAGCCTTCAATGTGATGCTGCAGCTAGTAAAGCAAGCAAAACGCTGGCTTGCATCCATAGATGCTTCTCAAGCAAATCCCAGGACGTCCTTCTCCTGTTGTACTCAGCCTTGGTGAGACTGAGCTGGAGTACTGCGTCCAATTTTGGGCTCCGCAATTCAAAAAGGATGTGGAGAAGCTTGAGAGAGTCCAGAGGAGAGCCATGCACATGATCAGAGGGCAGGAGAACAGGCTTTATGATGAGACTCTTCAGCCTGGAAAAGCATAGGCTCGGGGGTGATCTGGTGGCCCACCTATAAGTTTATCAGCGTTGCTCATCAGGATCTAGGGGAACATCTGTTCACCAGAGTGCCCCAAGGGATGACAAGGTTGAATGGTCACAAACTCCTCCATGACCATTTCAGGCTGGACATAAGGAAGAACTTTTTTACTGTACGAGCCCCAAGGGCCTATAACAGCCTGCCTCCAGAGGTGTTGCAAGCACCTACTCTAGACTCCTTTAAGAGACATTTCAACATTTAACTTGCTGGGATACTATGATTCCTGCTGAATTCCTGCCCCTGGGGCAGGGGGATGGACTTGATGATCTTCCAAGGTCCCTTCCAGCCCTAATGTCTATGAAATTTATGAAATCTATGAAATCATTCAACAATTTGTACACATGGCAGCTGACTGACTCTGGCCAATCAGAGGCCTTAACAGAAATGGACATGAGCTGCATGCTCTTTTCTTAACTCAGAACGCAGCCAACTGAGAGCCCCTAAGGGGCCAGTTCAAGTCATAACATTAACTGGACAAGACTTTTAACTTCCATGAGTCAAACTAAAAGCTAAGCTAAGAGGAAAGTATGGGGTAATGGTCCTCATATTTCTCTCAAAATGTGTGTGTGGTATTAACAAGAACAGACTAGAATGTACTGTAAAATCTTTTATTTGCATTCATGAACTCTTGTCAACAATGAAAAACTCAAAATTCAATGTGTACCCCACCTTGCTTTTGGAAAGGGGCCAGGGGTAGAATATTTAGTTGGTTAAGCAGCTGGTAAATATGTAGAAAGTGTATTGGCAAAATTAATTTCCTTCCAGGAAGATTACAACACATTAATTCTATAACAGCCTAATCACTCTTTTCTGATTGTCTGGCTGGGAGGGACGGTAGTAGGGGGAAGAAGGGAGTGGATTGTATGACTTGCACGTGCAACCACAGAGCTGTTAAATTTTTTAACAACATTCCTGAACTAAGACCTAATTTGTCTCCTATACTGTATCTAACACAAAGGCATTTGGGTTGGATCCAGATATTAAATCTGTAAATGTTACCACTTGCATTCTGAACAGCAACTGGAGGGGGAGAAAAATAAAAGCAAAGAAATGGCTGTATTGGTTTTGCAGGTGGTTTCATTGCCACTATCAGCACACTGTGACTAATACATGGTGTATGGTGATGGATGAATAGTGCCACGCATGTAGACCTAAAAGCACATTGTATGGGAAGATAAATGTCATTAACCTCAATTTATGGACCAGGAATCTAAGGTGGAGAGAGGCAAAGTTACTTTTCCAGATCACACAGCACACCACAGCCAGAGAAGGGAAAAAGAACCTACATGTCTCAAATGTCAGTATGGCACCTTTCAGTATGTTATAGTGATTAAATATTCTGGCAATAGAGTGGAGGACCCTATGAATTTTAAAGCTGTAAGGGTCATCTGATTTAAGAATAATAATGGATTTACGAGAGATATAATGATCTTGGCACATGCCAGGTACCAAAGAAACTCCAGATTCTAGTCCTGACACTGTTAGGACTGTTTTTAGGCTCACCCTAAAAAAAAGTTCCAGCATTTTAGTTAAACTGATTGAAATACCTACCTAAAATTAAACCAAACAAAACTAAAATTGAATGAAGCCTCTTTGCTTCTCTTTCCTCCTCTCTGAAAAGGGGGAAATACCCTCTTACCTCTTTCAAAAAGAGGGTCTGATGTGAGTTGCTATGGAAGCGGTAGGTGGGGTTTGCCTTTATGACATTTTATATACATGTGGCCATTACATTTCCATATCATTTTCCATAGTTGTATCGAGACATACTTTACAGAGTGTACTTGCCTCACCCTATTCACCTCTGGAAAAAGTAGCTTGTAAACTGAGAACTGAAACTGTCAAGGGAAATAAGGTAGCAGAAAGAGCAAGCATTAATCTGAAGCAGAATTTGTCCCAGATGCCAAACTAACCATCCCCGTGGTGAAAAAATGATATAGGATCTATAATAGCCATCAGTTGTCAGGATCTCAGTTTAAAGCTCAATTAACAGACAGAGCTCTTTTGTCACTAAATTTCGTGCTGAGATTTGAGGGTTGAATATTGATACTGCTGCTTGTGGGAGTGGAAACTCAAACTGAAACTGAAAAGGCAAGTTGCCACAATGCCCCTGTGGTCCAAATTGCTCTCTTTCAGATGACATTAATACCCAGGCCAGCCCTGCTGAGCTTATGAGCTACTGTGTGACAAGATCACAGGCAGCAGTGTAGGCCAGGAAAGAATGAGGGAAGGCTAGTTCCTCAGATCTGAGTTTTGTTGACATTGCTTTGTTTTTCCATGACTGGTGTTTAGAGGCTAGTCAAGAGAAGGAGAGGCAGAGCTGGTTTGACAGATCAGTGCTTATGTTACACTGAGATTCCAGGAGCAATGAAAATTTTCATCCATGTGGAAACCTTTTTTATGTTGTAAATTCTGCCTAGGATGGCAAGAAAGATGTATTCATGAGAGCCTTTCTTCCTCACCTATTTTAGAAAATGTGGGCAAAGAGAAGTGGCCAGTTTCAGTCCTGGAAGATGCCCAGTGCCCTAACAAATGTAATGTAGATTAGAGGATCCACTGCTTATTAGAATCACATTGGGCAGAGTACTTTGATACCTATAATTGGTGAGCCCAATAAGCAGTGGCAAAGAAACAAGCATTTAGTAAAAATTCTGTGCAGATACCATTTTCACACATGCTCACACGGCATGCATGGGATATAGCTACCTAACTGGACAGGAAATATGCATGCACACAGACTTGATTCTAATAACTGGAAGGAAAAAAATTGTACACATAGAGTGCCACTTTTGATCTCGATGCTAATGAGAGGCTGATTTTATCATGCACAAGTTTAGTGAGTGGAAGAAAAAATGCTTGCAATACAGTGCTTTTGGCCTCTGGGTTTTGAAGCTCATAAGTGGCTGATTCTACTAAGTGAGATTCTAACGATCAACAGACATAATACTGCATTTAAGCAGAATTATATGGAACCAGTATAAAAGGAGCTTTCAATTCTGCTTTGATTTTGTGGCTTGAACTGTGGACAAAGCCAAATATCACTTCCAAGCTTTTCATGATTTCCACCTCATGAGCTGCACCCAAAAGTTTGTGAAACTTGGCAAATTTCTGTGAATCTGACCAAATGTTGGAGGTTGCGATGAGACATGAAACCAAATGAAATGCAGCTTCCAACCTTGCAAACCTTATTTCCTCCGTGAAGAAGATTTCTTTGCTGTAAAATCACTTAGTTAATACCTGTTGAAAAATGCTGGCTTTCTGAAGTCACAAAATGTAGGTCAGAATTCAAAAAAAGATATTTATACTTTTCTCATGGCAGGTCTCAGTATTGTCTTATTAGGTGTCAGTATATATATTCTTTGTGAATTTGCAGCCCAAATTGCTCTTAGACCTTCATGGGCATTGTATTTTGGAGACTTCACTCATACCTCTATATACACCTTCCCTGTGGGCCAGATATCTCCCATGATGCATCAAGATTTCTCAGTGTGCCTGAACCAATGCCCTTCAGTCCATCTTGAGAGGTAGTATCTGACCATACAGCCCAATCCATAGAGAAGACACCTCTAGATACCTAAACACCTAAAAAATGCCATGGCAGCACCAGAAGAATCTGAGACTATTGTCAGCACAGAAACAAAATATCTGATTGCAATTGCCCCCAAGGAAAAAACCTGAAATATATTGGCAAAGCTGATATTTCTCCATGAATGTGTTTAGTTCTAAGAAAACCTAATTTTCCACTGATAATATCCTCACAGATAATTCCACACCAGCTCTGGAAATATTGAGGGCTTTGAGATATTTATCATTTCTGATCCCTTACCCAGGGTCTGAAGAGGAAACTTTTCCTTCTACGCCAGCAGTCTCTACTCCTCCCTTAGCACCATGGCAGCAAGAGATGGGGTGTGCACATCCCAGTGTACATAACCTTATCTTCAATAGCACCCTTCATTTCTGGCCAAAAAAGGACATCTAGCGTGCTGGTCTCTCACTGCTGTCTACCCAAATACCATTATGACCTATGTTTGACATTTCTGACCTCAAGTGGCATTATGATGCAATGTCCTCTCTACAGATTTCTATCATATGCACCTATTTCATTTTCATTATTTCATTGGTCCCAGTACATTATGCACGGAGGCACCTGGGCTTTTCCTGTTGGTCACCCATGCAGAATTCTAATATAATAAAAGGCTTAGTCCATTTGTCTGTCTGACACTCTTGGAGCACTCTGATTGGTTACTGAAACAACCAATCAGAGTGCTCCAAGAGCATTCCAGACAGGAGATGGCAGCGGTGGTGTGGCAGAGCACCAGCACTACTGGCCTCACCCCGCCAGCCTGGCCTTGCTCCCTGGAGGTGGCAGCAGCATGGGGTGCTGGTCAAGGGGGATGGAGGGGTTGGCAGGGCAAGCCTCCCGCCCCTCTCCCCCACTCCTGGGAGGCAACAGTGCGGGATGGTGGGTGGTGGTGCTCCGTCCCCACCCGCCTCTCCTGCCCCTCCCTTTGTCCCCCCATCATTCCTGATGAGCAAGTGGCTAATTACTCTATGAAACTCATAGATTTTGGGCACTGTGTTTGGGCTACAGAGAAAGTCCTCCAGCAAGTGAAAGTATGCCAGCCTTCTGTAGGTGCTGTGGGTAGTCTTTGTGTATTTCTTGTGACACCACTATTGTTTGGTCAGAATAAAACAAAGGAACACAGGACAGTCTGTGTTTTCAGAATATAGCTGTGGAGCAGCAAAATGCTGATGATCTTCTTCTGTAAATAGTTTCCTTTCTAAATAAAGGGCTTATCCAGAAACCATTCTTGCTCATCAGGGGACACTACAGGCCTACTGGAAATCTAAGTGGATTTAGGCATGTAGGTGCAACTCCAGTCCTTCAAGTCCCTGAAGACCTAGTACTTCAAATACTTCTCTAATACATTGCCATCTTCCTCTTAAGACTTGACTCACAGTGAGTTGTAGCGAGGGGGAGAAGCCACCCGCCTTTTCTGTTAACAGGTTTTCAGGAACCTAAGTAGGGTGGAATAGGATTTTAGTTTAGGCACCTAAGTCCATTCGCACGCTAACTGCATGGTACCAGAAGTGGAAGGCATGGAATGCTGGAAGACACAGCAAGAAAGAAACATTAAAATGGCTGCCAAAGAGCCTGTGCACCTGCAAATAAATCCTCACATTCCCTGAGATTTAGGAGGAATACTTGGGATGCTTGAAAAACAGGAATCCAAAGAGTAATCTGAACTGCACATGAAACCAAAGAGCAAATACGCTGGAGGTTAAGCGGAAAACTGCTCTGTTCTTAAGACTGGTTTACACTGCATTCCATGAAGATGGTGGTAGGGAAAAGCAGAAATAATTAAAATATTTGAAGACCACTGGCACCTTAGAAAAAAATACTCCTTATGAACAAGATGCTTGAGATAAGAATGTAGAATGAAGGGAAAACAGCACAGGAGCTTGTGACAGACTTGAAACTAAAGTCAGGCCCGTGAATATGGATTATGAAAAGACTCATTAAGAGCAGATGGTCCTGGGGTGTGACAATAAAAAAGACATAAATTGCTATGAAGGGAGAGAAATCTGACATTAGAAATAGCAACACACACATTCTCAGCAGTACAGCAATCAGAAACACAAATAAAAGCCTTAGGGAAAAGCATAGAGCATATGACTGAGTACCCATAGCTATATATACAAGGAAACATTTGAGATAAATTAAATTGGCCAAGGGTAGAAATACAGGAAGCAGAACATAATGCTGGTGATATGGCAACCAGTATCTGTATGAGGAGGGCCCATTATTTAAGCTAATGTAAAGGAGCTGTAATAAACTCAACCATTTTGCTGAAATAGGCAGAGAATGCAGAAAAGTGCCTTCCTCAAAGGAAGAGAAAAAGCTGTTCTTAAGCACAATAAGGTAAGCTCAAAAGATTGCCTAATTAAATGGTACAAATAACTCATATATGATGTACATGATAGACATGAAAGCACAAATAGAGAGGATAACAGAAAATGAAAAGGAGCAATGTAAGGAGAGGCTAAAGGTTTAGAGGAGTCAATGGTGTTACTGAAAGACTTTCTAGGAGGAACAATTTCATTCTTAGACAACTCATACACTGACTCAAATGCAAAGAGAAAATGGTAAAACAAGAGACTGACTTGGTATCAAGAGGCAAGAAACCAGTCTTGGACCTATTCACGGGACATACTTAGTCTTAACAAGATATATATCAAAGAGAATCAGACCACCGCCAGATATGAATTTCTTAGTAACATTTCATGAAGAGTGTGAGTGGCATCTGGTAACAAGAAGAGAAGATGCAGGACCTGTGGCGCACGCTATGGAAGCCTCAAAGAGTCTAGAAGAAAAGTTGCAAACCATAATGACAGATATTATCATTCAGAGAACAAAAGAACCAACAGACTGGGTTCCCTCTTTAGTAATCACAGAACAAACAGGGAGGGAAATTTACAGCTGTGTATGGAGCTAAATGAAAACACTTCCACTTGCCTACAAGAAGTAAAATCTTGTCCAAAATAGCAAGAGCTAAATTCTTCAGCAAATTGGATGCATCAGCAGGATTTTAACACATGCCCATGAACACAGAGGTCCAAAATCTGTAGTTTCAACACACCATTTGGCAGACACTGCTTCCTAAGACTGCCTTTCAGTATATGTTTGGCTTTAAAGTATTTAATTGCACAATGAGTTAAATGCCAAGTCAAACAGGCATGAAAGTACAGCTTGATGACAAAACAATTTGGAGTAGCACTGCCACTGGCCATTAGGCATGGCTGAAGGGAATACTGGAAATGGTGAGAACCAATAACCTTAAAGTGAATAAGACAGAATGTCAATTTCAGACAATGGAAATAACTTTCTTGGGAGAGAGATTGACTTCAAAAGGAATCTTGCACAACGAATCAAGGATTTTAGGGAATATTGAATAAAGTGAAATCTCAAGGTAAAAGAAGAATTTTAAGGCTTCTGGGCATGTTGAATTATGTCAGAAAGTTCGTAGATAGCTTGGTATCTCACATAGTTCACCAAAGATAGGACTGTCTAGCTTCTGAGTGGCCACAGTGAGGGTGATGGGGGCCCAGGGGGGGGTCCATTTTGGAGGGACCTCCTTGCTGTACTGTATCATGCAGCATGTAACTCTCCCCACCATTCTGTGCTGCACTGTGCTATGCAAGTAGGGGTCCTAGGCCTCTGAATCCCCTTGGCCAAAGGCTTCCTGGGCCCTGCAGGCTGCATTGTGGAAACTGAAGCTGAAGGAAGGGGAAGCCTGGAGATCCTAGCAATAGCAGCAGTAGCAGCAGCAGCAGAACAATGGGAGGAGCAGTGCCTAGATTGGGACCTCAGAAGATTCCTTTATAAGCCACATGCAACCCACAGACTGCCAGTTGTATAACCTGACCTGAGACATGGCCTCCACGTCACCAAGGCTAGGGGCAGACATTACGCATAAACCAATTTAAGTATCAAAAACTGATTTAAACCTGTAACAGAACAGAAGTTTAGTGCATATAAACCAGTTTGAGAATGGCTGAAACCCCTTTTGAGATAAGCTTGGTTGAATGTAGTATCAGACTTAACTGATTTGGTTCAAAGCAGTTTATGTAATGTTTGTCCCAGACTCCTTGCTGGTTTAAGATAAACCGGACTCCCCCAGCATCCCGGCATGATCTCTGGGTTGGGCAGGGCTCTCTGCTTCACAGCAGGGCTAGCCCCTCCCCTCTGCTTCCTGGCTGCCGCTCCAGAGACTGTGGGCTGCTCCCCACCCATCCTCCTCACCACTCTCTGATAAGCAGGAATTCCCCCTTCCCCTCTGCCTTCCTGAGGAAGTGTCTATGTATTAGCTAGCAGACCACATGCTGGCTATGGTCTGCTGAATCAACAGGTAGAATCAACAGGCAGAATCAACAAGTAGCTGGTAATGTTCCTGTTTTCTTAATTGGGTCATAAACACTGTTATCAATTCCCTGCTGGGCTAATCAGAGCTTCTGCTGCCTGCCTCCCCCCAACTCCATGCTATGGAAGAAAGGGAGGGCTGCTCTAGCATCCCCTGGCTTCTTGCTTGAGCCACTGCAGACGTGTGCCTGCATTTCTGGGACATCTGTCTGGTTACAAGACTGATTTAGCCTAGCCAGGTTAGACTAACTTGCAAAGATTGAATCAAGTCAGACTCAGGCTTTTTGAAAGTCTGTCCCTAACCCAAATGGCATAAATATTAGAGCATATATGGGAGCGAAGTGATTTAAGCACATGCTTTCATGTTTCACTGCTGCAGGGTTTGTGTTTTTTTAACTACTGAAAGACATCAAATTCTCCATAGATACCTGATAAGGTGGGTTGGGAACAGTATAGTTACAGTGTTACAGAACTAATTTGCTATCAGACCTTGTATATATGAAGGGCTACAATCACCACAAAGAAGATGTGTGAGCTATGCAAAGAAGAGAGACTAAGGACCTGGATATAAAACATATTAAAACTGGTGCAATTTACATATTTTGTACAGATAGACATTACACTGAAACCCAGAGCAGAGAGATGACCAATTATCCTGGGGTAACTAGCACAGTAGGTGCAATTACAGTGCAATTACAGGTCATCACCTCTATGAGATGGGCACAGATAATAGTCTGTCTGCCTTAAGCAAACTGCCATCTTGGGATAATGTCCATCAGTGTAAGTTACACTAGCATAGTTTTACTGTTATCTTTCTTCTGGGACACCTCTATATCTGGTCCTAGGAAGTTACACTAATGTAAGGACTATACATTATGGGTATATAAAGAAGTTGCTTTTTTGTCATTTCAAGCACTTTATTGCTGTGACTTAACAGAAGTCACAGCTTTACACTTTAAAAATAGGTACAGCAATTTAAAAATGGGTACAGTGCTTTAAATTAACCCTTGTTAAATGGGGTAGTAAGTTTGAAGTGCTATATTTTACAGCACTTTAGCAACCTACATGGAGTCTTCATGAGACACTGACTGCACAGTAGCCAAAAAATACTGTGCAGTACTGTGTTATAGCATGGACAGTGCTAATATGCTACTGCACAGTATTATTAGGCTACTGTGCAGTAGTGTCACCTAAAACAGTGTTTCCTAACTAGTGTGCTGTGGCATAAAAATGTGCCATCAGAAATGAACAGGTGTGCTGTGGAATTTAGCGTGGCAACGAGCTACAATGAGCTACAAAAGGTATGAGTATGGGGAATGCCTTAACAAGTGTACCATGGAAAATTCTTATTAATGTAAATGTGCTTTGGGCTGGAAAAGGTTAGGAAACACTGACCTAAGAGATGTTTGCCAGTGCTATTGTGTAGTAACTCTGGTTACTGTGAATTTATTTAGTACTTTCTAATACACGTACTAAGTAAATGTGCAGTAACAACAGTAAGACAGAGCCTTTGTAGAAAGACCTTTAAAGGATGGAAGACTGGAACCACCTCAGAAGAGGAGTATTCTGCACTGGTCTGGACCTGTAGAGAGCAAATCAGGAAAGCCAAGGCTGCAACTGAGCTTCAATTGGCTACACATATCAAAGACAATAAAAAGTCCTTTTTAAGATATGTGGGGAGCTGGAGGAAAAGCAAGGGTAAAAATGGACCCCTGCTAAACCAAATGGGACAACTGACAACCAAAGTACAGGAAAAAGCCAACCTGCTTAATGGGTATTTTGCGTCTGTTTTTCACCAGCCCTGCTCAATATGGTATGGGACAGCCAGGGTGAAAGAGAATTGTTACCCTGTATCTATGTTGACCATGTGAAGGAACACCTTGAGAGGCTGGGCACCTTCAGGTCAGCTGACCCTGACAGTTTACGCCCCAGGATACTTAAAGAACTGCCAGGCATCATAGCTCAGCCACTGGCATGGATCTTCAAGAACTTGTGGCACTCAAGTGAAGTGCCCAAAGATTGGAAGGCCAATGTAGTGCCTATCCTCAAGAAAAGGAGGAAAGTAGATTCGGAGAACTACAGGCCTGATCTCTATCCTGGGGAAGATCTTGGAAAAAATTATCAAAGAAACCATTCTTGACAAGCTGGCTGATGGCAACATCCTGAGGGGTAGCCAGCATGAGTTTGTTGCAGATAGGTCTTGCCTGACCAATCTCATCTCTTTCTATGACCAGGTGACATATCATCTGGACAAGGGAGAAGAGATTGGCATCATATATATTGATTCTAAAGCCTTCGATGTGGTGTCCCATGCTCTCCTCATGGAAAAATTGGCAAGCTGCAGCCTCGGCTACATCACAGTCCGGTGGCTGGGAAATTGGCTCTGAGGTCAGATCCAGAGAGTGGTAATAGATGGAAGTAAGTCATCATGGTGCACTGTGACGCGTGGGGTCCCCAAAGGCTCCATCCTTGGGCCTATACTCTTTAACATCTTTATTAATGATGTAGGCATTGGTATCAGAACTGGACTGGCCAAGTTCAACGATGACATCAAACTTTGGGGTAGAGTCCACACCTGAGGATAGGATGGTGATCCATGCCATCCTAGACAGGCTCAGAAAATGGGTGGATGAAAACCTGATGGCGTTCAACACTGAAAAATGCAAGGTACTCCACATTAGGAAAAAAATACCACAGCATGCTTATAGGCTTGGTGGTGCTACACTTGCTAGCATGGCTGACAGGGACTTGGGGGCCATGATTGACCACAAGATGAATATGAGCCACTATTGCAATGTTGCAGCTGGTAAAGTGAGCCAAACTTTGGTTTGCACTCATAGATGCTTCTCAAGCAAATCCCAGGATGCCATCTTCTCACTGTTCTCAGCTTGGTGAGGCCGCAGCTGGAGTACTGCATCCAACTCTGAGCTCCACAATTTAAAAAGGATGTGAATAAGCTTGAGAGAGTCCAGAGGAGAGCCATGCACATGATCAGAGGGCAGGAGAACAGGCTTTATGATGAGAGGCTGAGAGCCATGGGACTCTTCGGCCTGGAGAAGCGCAGGCTCAGGGGGGACCTGGTGGCTGCCTATATATATATATATATACATATATATATATATATA
>JAGPOW010000874.1:3192521-3203190 GCA_030014935.1 Caiman crocodilus
GGAAGTTGTTCTTGCTCCTACCTTGGGTGTCTTTAAGAGTAGATTAGATAGGTACTTGGCTGGGGTCCTGTGACCCTGGCACTCGTTCCTGTCATTGGCGGGAGGTCAGACTAGATGGCCTGCTCTAGACCCCTTCTGACCCTAGGTACTATGATACTATGAAGTGGGTCCTCTTTCTGAAACATTGGAGCAAGCCAGGTACCTGCCTCTGAGCAATCTGGAATTCTGTACAGGTTCTAAGGCTGTCTTGTTCCTATCTTTACTGCCACCGAACAAATGCCTCCCTTCTAACTACAAAAAGAAAATGAAAAGCAAATATCTCTGCATAGCCATAAGTGTGAATTGCCATTAGCCTTGTTAGAGACCACACACACCCACACCCACACATGGAGACTATCAACATCAGCAGCCTGGAGGATGCCAGTATTTTAAGCATTTCAAGCGAGCAATTGCCTGGACTGTGTGGAAGAGAGGAAGACCAGGAAAACTAGCTAGAGTGAGGGAGAGTAAAAAAATCATGAGCTGTTTTGGCTGTGCAGAAACAGCACTGAAATCAAGAGTACTTTGTGTGCCAGCCACATAGGGTTGGTCTGAAAAAAAAGATTCTCAGAGGTGGAGGAGACTACTGACCTTTTACAACCAGAACTCAGACTTTGATCCAATACCCGCTTCCTTTTTTTTAAATAAAAGACTTCTACTACACGAATGTCAAGACAACTCTGCCAGTGTACCAGACTTACCAATGTTAATATTATTTTGATTATCTTGCTCAACTTTTTAGCAGTCCATTGTATTAAGGCAGTTTTGTTTTCAGTTTTGTTTTTTAATGGAAAACAACTGTATTCAGAAAAAATGATTTAGTAACACCAGGTACAAAGTAGATCCTATAGTTGTTCTCGGTAAAGAAAGAGTGTTGTATTTGCTTTACCAGTACTCTCACATCTTTGCTTGGCCCAACCCAAGACTGTAATGAAAGAAAAGAAAGTGTAAATTGCATTGAGATCCTGAGTAGACAGACAAGCATGTATTTGGGGGGCAGTAACTCGCTGTAGGCACTTCATAGTACATCACCACTAGATGGCAAGAGAGCAGATAATAGTTTGTCTGCATTAAGCGAGCAGATATTCTGGAATATAAGCGAACAGACAATACCAACACCACTGTAATGTACACTGGTATAGTTTTACAACTATTTTTCCCCCAGGATAATTCCAAACCACACTTAAGTAAGTTGCATCAGTGTATGACTGGTTGATGACTGTTCCTTATTTTTATTGGTATGCAAGCTGGTTATAGTAGTATAAATGTATCATCTGTCTCTGTCACAATGGATGCAAAAGCAGTATCTCCTGCAGAAAGAAAACTCAGAGATTAGACATGTTTGATAGTCAGGGCACAGGGAAACTCTTACAGCAAGGGTGAATTACTTCCTAATGGAGCTGAAACTATATGAACCCAGTTGACAACTCTTGTACTTTGTGCTCTGTTCACCCTCAGATACATTCTGAGCACTAAGAAAGGCTTGAAGAGCCAGTCCTACTAAAATTAAATCTTCACAAACATAAGGCTACCTATTTTTAATAGCAAATTCCATAATAAAATACAATATAAATGACTAAACAGTACAGATAAAGCACATCAAGCAAATGATTACAATTAATGCAATGTGCAATTATCTAAACAAAATAACAATCTTGTTAACATTTGGAAGACTTTATAATTAATTGTGCTAGGAGTTTAGGACTTAAAAAGCCTATAATAGGTGGCTAGCCTGTAAGGGAAAAGGACTTCTTACCTAAGTTTCTACTTAAGTTTTAAAAGAGCACTTATCTTAGTTCCTCTATGGATGAGATATTCAACAATAACTACCTTTCAAAGCTGAAGAACAATTCTGAAATGAACCCAGGGTTTTATACTCTATTACCTGGCTCCATTTTTAAACAAGTTACTGATAAAGCAATATATATGAGTTTCTAATAAGTGTTATTCTGCTTAATATTCATATGACTATTTTATTCCATATCTGGTCTATGTCTTGTCTAAAATTAGCCTTGTGTAGCATCAAACCACTAAGTATATGCTAGGTAGCCTTTAGTGACCTTTAACTTAGATTTTTTTTTTCAATTACATCTTTCTTAAATTTTCTAGTGACTCGCACCTTGTGAAGTTCTGTAGCGTGATCATTTCCTTTGCCCCTTCTTTTCATAAGCAAACCTTGGTCCAGCCAATGCAAGTCAATGCTATACCATACCACCAGTAAGCACCTGAGGGTGTACTAGAGTCTGTGGGTATTATGTACAGAAGAGCTCCATGCACATTTTAAAGTGCTGTAATTTATAGCACTTTTATGGCAAAGTTACAGTGCTCTTAAACATGACAGAAGTGCAGTGTTGGAGGCTCCCTGCACTTTCCATGCTTGGTCACAGGGGGTGCTTCGCAGCCTCCTGGGGCTTCTCCACTGATCAAAAATTTGACAAGTGTAGGGACATTATTTAAAGTGCTGTAGGTTGCTTAAGTACTGTAAAATACTGTACTTCAAATTTAATACCTCATTTAACAAAGGTTAGTTTAAAGCAGTGTACCCATTTTAAGCTGCTGTAAAGCCGTGCACTTCTGTTAAGCCACCCACTAGCTTCTAGCTAAGAAAAGGGTTACCTGCAGACCAAGCTCAAATCAATTCCCTTATCTTACTGCAGACAGCACCTTAGTGATGTTGATTTCCGGTCTCTGGAATGTGGACATTTCCAAATCCTTTCCAACTTCAGTCCAGGGTCTTTGAGGAGGGTTGGGGGCCCAAAATTAATGGGATGTACATTTGGGGTTTCACTCTCAGGTTCTAAATGTATCCTGTCACTTGGTCTTATCTAGCTCAGCATTTTCCAAACTAGAGGTACATGCATCCCTGGGGATATTTTAAGAGGAGAGAATAAAATAGAAATGGAGGAAAAAAGAAGAAAATGGAAACATGAAGAACAATTCTACCCTATGTCCTGGTTCAGGGCTGCCCAACTGTTGGCCCGTGGGTTTCATCCAGCCCCATAAGAGTTAACCTGCAGCCCTCAAGCTCTCAGTCTGAGCGCTGCTCCCCACACCATTCCAGCTGCTACTGCTGCCATCACAGTCTCCAGGCTCTCCTCCCTCCTCTGGCTTCCACAGCCCGCCTCCACCCTGAGGGTGAGGCAGGACAGGGCAACAGAGCCAAGGGAGACTTTAGCTTGGAAAAACCTCGGGACCCTGCATGGTGTGGTGCAGGGGCACTGGCATAGTACAGCAGGGTTGTGTCCGCTGCATGACATGGATAGAGGGAACATATGGCATGATGCTGAGTTCAGGATGTGGGCGTGCTGATATAGTGCAGAGTATGTGGCATGTGGCTGCCCAGTTTGTAGCCCAGGGCTTATGTCCCCCAGCCACTCAGAAGTTGGACAGCCCTGTTTTAGATTGTTTGGGAGGTTGCAATATGACAGTAGTGACAGAAAGGGTTACTTAAATATCCATGGCAGGAATCATGGGGGAGTACAGGGCAGTATAACCATCTTACAAGTGGATACATACGGTTTCCCTCACTTTATGCTGTATATGTGTTCCTGGAAAATGGCACATAACTTGAATTCATGTAAAAGGAACTCACTTTACAACGTAACAAATAGAAAAGACCTCAAGTGTACTGACCCCAGACCCATTTCTGCCATTTTTACAAGACATTTTGGTACTCACTAACAGCAGACAGTACAAAGAAGCATTGGGCAGTGGTGAATGTTACCATAATGGGGATGGCAACTACAGAAACACGTGTCATAGGCAACGAGCAAGGAGCACAGATCCACACAGGAGACTATATTTTGGTGTGCATCACTACCACCATGCATTGCACAAAGCAGCTGACTGCAGGCTTCCACCACATCAATCGCGTAAGAGTGAATTTACCTCGCATATAATGAATTTTTGGTATAAAAAGGGTCATCACATAAGAGGGAAGTCACACATACAGAGCCAACATAAAGCAGGGAAACCTGTATAGGATCTTGATTTAGCTCAGCACAAGTGGTTTCACAGTCCTTCTGCTTTTTTTTTTTTTTTTATAAAGTCTCAGTTCTACCATTGTCCTAGATAACCCAAAGTTTGGATTCTGTGGAGGAGAACTGATAGCTCCAGCCTCTGAGACAAATTATAACAAAACAGATGCCTTTCAGTCACTGGAGATTCATAAAAAAATTAAACAGCTGTTGCAGGGACTGTTGAGCTCTCAAGTTTCAGCGCTCCAGTTACACAGTGAAGCAAAACCATGCAGTACCTGCTGCAGGAAGGTGACCACTGTGCTAGAGGCAGGGACCTAGTTAAATCACAGTCTTGTGATTTTTATAGAAGCTGTGAAAAATGGTAGTTTCTGTGATCACTATGAAACATGTCATTTCCCATGATTTTGCGAAGAATCTCCCCCAAAATAATAAAAACTTACCAGAATACAAAGAAAGCACGGCAATCTCTGCAGCCGTGGAGCATATGGGTTGAGAGAGAGTCGCTGAGAGGCTGAGCTAGTGATGTAGACTCAACGAAGGTAACAGTCAGGAAAGTGAGAGGGGTTTGGTGCTATGTTTTAAGAAGCCAGATATAATGCTCAGCAATGCTGCAGTGTGAAGATGAGTGAAAAGAAATCCAAGAAAGCTAAATACATTTCAGCTCAGGATTATGTGAGGCAGTTCCCTGTAGGAACCTTGCATGCCAGATGATGGTAAATTGTTTTGTTCTTCATACAAAGTGACCAGATGTGTTGAGGAAAAACAGCATTGTTCATATTTAGAGTCCAAATCGCATACACAGTGAAAGGCTGCTGCAGATGCTGAAGGGCACCCTGCTGAAGAGGTTGAACAAAAAACAAATGACAATGTCCTCAACCTTTAAAAGAACCACTGAAAGCAGTTTGACAAAAAGAGAGGCTACATGCACACTAGTGGAAGCATTCATGGCTACCAACATTCCTCTGGAGAAAATGGATAACCCTAAATTAAGGGACTACTTGAACAAGAACAAACACATGCCAAATGCTGGCAGTTTCCCATGTGCAAACAAGCTGCACCAAGATATCTACCTATCTACCAGGAGAAATTGTGTTGCTTATGTTCAGTCTACAAAATCTGCATTGGTAGAATATGAATCAATCTCGATTGTAGCAAAGGAAGCAACAGATGCCGAAGATAACTCTGTTCTGCACATTTTATTTCTACCTGGGAGCTAGACAGACTGCAACCTACCTGTGTTTCAAATGGAGCCAGTTCATCTCACACCTGTCAATTTTTCTACCATAGTGCAAGCTGTAGTAAAGGCTTAGTAGTAAATTATGGCTTAGAATTGAACAAGATCTCAGCATTTCTGTCTGATAATGCAATGTATATGTGCAAAGCTTTCTCTGATGAGCCCTCCAGAATGATGGCCAATGCAATTCATGTCACCTGCAATACACACATCTTTTTTTTTACTAAGAGATATCTGGTGCACACATTTTCCTGATCTGGATAGTTTGGTTTCCTCTTTTACAAGTTTCAATACAGGGAGTCCCAGGGGTGATTGGTGCCTCCTGGCTTGGGGGATGGGGGCCCCAGCAGCTGATAGCTGACTTGGGGTGGGCCCAGTGGCTGATCACCGACCCTGGAAGTGCTGCTGGCACTTCTCAGGGGGGGCACTGGCTGGTGCACCCCACTCCCCAGCCAAAGAGGGCCAATTTCAGGGCGGGGCACATACCCTCCCTGTGCCCCCCTACATGTCGCCTGTGGGGAGTCTATCTCCAAACAAAGTGGGGATCTACACGTGACTCTGTCACTTCCACCAGAGCCAGTGTTTACAAGGTAGAATTTATGGTTTAATGTGGTTCATTATCACATGTAAAGTGCATATTAAAACAGGGCAACATTGAAGATCAAGTTAAGTTTGTGGCTGAAAATGCAATCCAGTTCATGGACCGTGTAACGTGGTTTGAAAGTCAGCAGGCTTTGATCCACCAAGCACACAACAAGCTGATGGATTTGATAAGCTGGGTGGGAGCCATGGGATCACAACAACTTTCAAACTGTCAAAGTGAAAACCAGTGGAGGCAAAAACTGTTCCAGGTAATAGCTGTGAAGTTAAATCAGTAGTACAAGTATGGTCATCAGCCACTACCGCCATGATTTAAACAACCAGCTGCCTCCCTTTTCAGTGCTGTTCACATTTTTTACTCCAGTCAGGTGCTTTGTCTGAGTTTTGACCCTCAGCTACTGATCAACCCCTCGATGGCAGAAGAGCGTGCCCTTAAGGAATGTGCTGCTTACACGAACTTTGTCAAAGCACTAGATGCCTTTCACTGTGACTCTGTTTTGGGAGCCTGTTTCTGATTAGTTTCTACATCTCTATAACTTGGTAAAATGCTGCCTTACCGTTCCAACCAATTTGGTTGATGCACGATGGGTGATCTCAATGTACGGACAAGTGTTCACACCACAGAGACGGAGGATGTCAGCTGCAACTGCTGATAGATATGTGCTAGTGTTTAACAACTAACATGAACTGTTTCTATCAAGGTTGGCTTTATTTAGTATTACAGGTTTCCCTTGCCAACCGCTGGGGTTAGATTCCTGAAGGTTCCCATGGTTGGCAAGACAAAAGGCTTACAGGGAAAATGGCAGGTGGCAGGCTGATGCACAGCTATGGAAAACCATGCTTACTCACAACTGTATACCATGGTAGCCAAAATGGTATATAGAATATATTAAGCGTGAATACTCAAAACCGTCATTGGCAAAATCATGGTTGGTGAGGGAAACCTGTCCTAAACTTTTTGTAGAGTGCTAATAATAAATTATCATGATATTAGTTACAGTCCATATTGTGTATACATTTGCATTTATAACATATTTCAATTTAGATTTAAATATAATACTTAGATTTATAATAATGCAATAATTTATTGGATATTTCTGCAGACTTTGCTGCTTAATTATGCCAGGGTTTTTGCCTATCAGTCAATCAGCAGTGAGAGACAGGGCCCTTGAGGCCCCTTGGCCAATCAGCAGCAAGTAGGGGCTCACTGTGGAAAGACAGCAAAATTGACTCCGTTTGTCTTGCTGTGATTTAGGTAGGTCTCCAGCTATGCGGGGAGTGTGCATTGCACAGCATAATAGAACCTTGATTTTGATGGGGCTGCTGAGTGTTATACAGCTAATAGAGGGGAATGTGCCTTCTGACAGTGGACCAGTGAACATACTGGTGAAATACGAGTATCCGCCTAGTGACAGGCAAGCCCACCAAAATTGTTTGGCTGGAGATGGAAGCCTCTGTCCCTTGGGTTTCTCTCCTTCTTCTGTCCATTCTTGCTTATTAAGTTACTACCTGCATGAGGCAGTAGAACTCCAGATCCTCTGGCAACACTTACATCAGAGAGAGCAGTGATTCAGGCTGTGTGAAGTTTTGCCAGAAGTTTTGTTTCAACTCGTTTCAAGCTCAAAATAGCAAAACTGAAATGAAACAGAGAGCTTCAAAACAGCCTCAAAACAAAACGAGGCAAGTCGAAACGTTTCAAAATTTTCAAAATGTTTTGAGTTTTGAAGCTCAAGATGGGCTTGGCTGCAGGGAAACAGAAACTAAAGTAAGGAAATGGAGGAGGGGAAGGAGTGCTTTCATTATTGAGTGACAGTGTAGCTGGCCAGTGACTGTCACCCTTTCCTGAGGTCTCTTTCAATCCTAGTGCCCTGGGGGAGGGATGGAAAAACTGCATAAAAGGCAGCATTGTTTGACCTCCCTTCTTTCTGCCTTGGTGTCAGTTGAGTGAGGGCAGCTTAACACGCACAGTGTCACCCACCCATGCCACAAATGTTGCCTGTTAGCTGCTAGAGGTACAAGGTCCCAGAACCCAGGGTCCCCCTGCACCTATCTCCTTGACAGCTGGCAGGCTTCGTGGCCACAATAGGGCCACTGCAGGCCTGCAGTTTTTACCCCACTATGCCGCAAGACAGACACGGTCCCACAAGCACCCGTGTCACGAGTTTTGCCTGTCAGCAGCCAGAGATGCAGGGCCCTAGGAGCCCCTGCACCTATCTCCTTAAAAGCTGGCAGACTTTGTGGCTTCAGCAGGGACTAGCATGATTGCAACTTTCCCCTGCTACACCTTTAACACATACAGTGTCACACATGTGATAAGTTTTGCTTGCCTGCAGCTTGAGGTGCAGTTTTCCCCAAACCCCTGCACCTATCTCTTTGGAGCTTGGCAGGCTTCATTATCCTCAGAAGAGGCTACCATTTCTGCAAGTTTCATCCAAATCAGGCCAGAAATGACAAAATTTATAGGTTGTTCTGAGCTTTCCCATTATAGCCTATGGGTGAACATCAAAACAGGGATGAAACAGCTAAACTGTTTCAACGAAACAAAATGGAACAGCAGTTTCAAAACTAAATGGAACATTGTTCCATCGAAATGCAAATTGAAACAGGCCAGTGCCGTTTCACACAGCTCTTGCAGTAATTTCACGCTGGACTATTTGGTCTGAATATTAGGCCTGTGCAAAGCGGCTAGTATTAGCTTTGGATTTGGTCGATTCAGGGGACCGTGATTCGATTTGGTGATTCGAATCACTGTCCTGAATTGATCTGGCCAAATCACCCAGGCCCATCCCCCACCTGCTTTCCTAGCCTGGTAATGGCTGCCCCACCTGCCCCAGTTCCCAGCTTTTTGGGGGAAAAAAAGCCCTACACTCAGCGGGTGCTGCCAGGGAGGGGGACGATCCCCACTGCCCCACACTACCTGGGGGCTCTGTATGAGTCTCCCGACCCTCTCCTTGCTCACCCAGCCCCCACACGGTTCCCCACCTGGGCCAGCTCTTACATGTTCAACTTGTTGAGTGCTCAAGTTCAGTGCTCAAGTTACGGAGTGAAGCAAAAACACGTGTTACCTGCTGCATGAAGGTGACCACTGTTCTCTTCACCCTAATGCAGGGGTGGCCAACCTGCGACTCCAGAGGCACATGTGGCTCTTCAGAGTTTAATATGCATCTCCTTGAATCTTTGCACAAGCACACGGTGACCAGCTTCTCTATGCAAAGATTCAAGGAGATGCATATTAATTCCTGAAGAGCCGCATGTGGCTCTGGAGCCACAGGTTGGCCACCCCTGCCCTTAGGTGGCCACATTTGCCTTAGGTATTTAGAAGGCTTCTTTAACCATCATTCCTGAGCACTTTGAACATGTTTACCCTGACACCATCTGCACAGAGTAAGAAAGTGCTGTAATTTCCCAGGTCAAAGATGGGGCATGGAGACACTATCTTGCTCAAGGTCACATAGAAATCTGTTGCATATCAGGGAGCTGTGCATGTCTCTCCCAAGGCAGAACTATCACTGCTGGTGAATCTTTCCCCTCCTCACTGCCATTTTAGATTTTATTTTATGATTAAAAGAGTTCCCCAATCTTTTTCTTTTTTTTTAAGAATTAAACTAGTAATTTATTCTATTCATATTTTATATTCTATTAAGTTTTACATTACAAAATCGTATCCATTTCCCTGCTCTATGGCAAACCAATGAGCTATTAAGAAGATTGAGAATTGCAGATGCCAACAGGGGTGATGCATAGGGGGTGCACGTGCACCCCTGAGCATGGCGGTGCACCCTGTGCAAAAAGGCACTGTCAACACTGTTGGCAGCTGTGCTCCAGCTGCTGCCAGTGCAGTCGTGCCCCCTACAGCCGCTGATGGCAAGCGCCATTCATGGAGGCCAAGAGAGTCAAACTTGAGGAAATGATTGGCCAAAGGATCTGTAAAAATTGAGTGTACTTTTGTCAATGCTCATTTAATTCAGATGCCTGACAAACAGCTTGGAGAAAAGAGCTTTGAAAAGTTTTAACACCTGATGCTAAAAGATCTCAATTTTCTCCTTGTCTGAGCAGGGAAGAAAGAGTTTTATAATTCTACAAAAGAAGAAAGTTGTTCTTTAAAAACCAAGTCAGCTAATCAAAGCTTCTAAGCCTACTCTTTTAGTATAACTGGTGCAACCAGGTATTGTTTTCATAGTTTCACAGTAGCTAGGATCAGGAGGGACCTGAACAGCTCATCTAGCCTGACCCCCTGTCACAGGCAGGAATGAATGCTGTCACCCAGACAGGTGATCATCCAACCTCCTCTTGAATTTTCCCAAGATAAGGCTGAGGACCACTTCCCTGGGAAGTTGGTTCCAAATTTTGGCCACCCTAACTGTAAAATATTGCCTTCTGATCTCTAACCTAAACTATTCTCCATCAGTTTATGACCATTGTTCCTTGTCACCCCTTTGCTGGTTATCTTTAAGTGGCTTGTCTAACCTTAATCTGATGACACAAAACCATTTGAGACTGAGGGGGGAAGGGAGGGGAATCAAAACTGGCTCTTCATATAGACCCGCCTGGAAACTCTTATAGCTTTGTTGCTCAGTTCAGTCCACTCTATGCTGATATCAGCTTTGCCGGGACTGGACAACAAGCTCTCCAATTTAGTAATTCTGAGTACTGAAGGTCAAAGGCAATGGACACTGCTTGTGGTTAATGGTTCCATTTCAGCCCAGGTCTATTTTATAGGGAAGGTGGCATAAGCAGGAAAGAGGGCAGTGAAGACAGAAAGCTGGGAGGGGTCAAGAAGCAGAAGCAACAGTGAAACATTTCTGTCTCTGTGCTT
>JAGPOW010000874.1:3203590-3215318 GCA_030014935.1 Caiman crocodilus
TGGGGCATCACTATTTATTTTTAATAATAAATTACATTTCTATATATATACTAGCCAATTGCTCATCAAAAATGACTGGGGGGTGGGGGGCTGGGATGAAGTGCTGCCACCTAACACCCCATGCTGCCGCTGTTCTGCCTCTTGCAGGGACCAGGGTAGCAGAGCCGAGGCCAGCCCCCACCCCCTGTCCAGTCCTTGGTGCTGCTTGCAGGGCATGGAGTGGGGGAGCCAAGGCCAGCACTGCTGGCCTCAGCTCTCCTACTCTCTGTCTGGTCTGTGGAGCAGCTTTAGAATCATGGTGGTGCTCCCCCATGTTTGGAATGCTCTGATTGGCTGTTTCTGTCAGCCAATCAGAGTGTGAATAAAAGTGTTATGGACAGACAGACGTAGGCTTTTATAATATTAGAATATAAAGTTATATATATAAGTCCTCTATCATAGGCTTTCCTTCATCACTTGTCCTGTAAGGTCATTGTTTAGCCTAGTGCTCTAGCTCTGTCTCCTACTGAAACACCAGTTGCAGTAACGAAAGTACTTTGTGCCTGTCAGGGTGATTCTTATGCTCTTTAAACCCACTTAGCCTTAGGGTCTCTTATGGGTGACTGTGTCTCCCGAGTCTGGGGGAACCACCAGATTGCCAATGTGGGGGGGCAGGATGTCCCCCAGCGGTCGATCACCGAGCCAGTGGTGAAAGTGGAAGTGCACTTCCACTGGCACTTCCAGTTTCACGGCTGGTGCTTCCAGGGGGCGCACAGCTGATCACAGGGGGTGCACGTGTACCCCCTACATGTCATCAATGGGGTCTCTTATTTTTCTGGCTGGTCCTTACATCCATGCTGGGTTCTTTGCTGTTTGGAAGCAACCCCTGCAGCCTCTGAATTAGTTCTCACACCCCTTACTGCACTCCAGCGACTTTCCTTGGGGCTGTATAAAGAAGGAATGGGGCTAGCCTCCAGGAGGACTTTGCATTTTCACAGGAGTGGAAGTCTGGAAGACAATAGGTAGACATGCGAGGTGATGGGGTAGGGAGGGAAATATGTGAAGGAATGTAAGTGGTCAGCTGCAGGCAGGTTACCTGGGGTTATCAGATGTCAGGCAGGTTACATGCTACACTTGCTAGCACCATGATCAAAAGAGATTTGGGGTTCTTCATTGACCACAAGATGAATATAAGCCACCAATGCAATGTTGTGGCTAGCAAAGCAAATCAAACTCTGGTGTGCATCCACCGATGCATCCCAAGCAAAACCAGGGATGTCATCTTCCTGCTTTACTTGGCCCTGGTGAGACTGCTGCTGGAGTACTGTATCTAGTTTTGAGCCCCCCACTTCAGGAGGGATAGGAAACAGCTTGAGAGAGTCCAGAGGAGAGCCACTTGTATGATCCAAGGCCTGTAGGGAAGGCTGAACGAGGAGAGGCTGAGGGACGTGGGACTCTTCAGTCTGGAAAAGAGATGGCTCAGAGAGGACTTGGTGGCAGCCTACAATTATATAAGGGTTGGGGGGTACACCAGGACCTGGGAGAACAGCTGTTCACCAGAGCTTCTCCAGTGGATAACAAGGTCTAGCGGCCATAAACTCCAGGAAGGGTGATTTAGATTAGACATAAGAAAAAAGTTATTTATGGTGTGAGTGTCCAGGGACAGGAACAGACTCCCCCCAAATATGGTGCAAGCACCTACTCTGGACTCTTTGAAAAAACATGGATGTTTTTCTTGCTGGGGTCACTTGATCCCAGCTGACTTTCTGCCTATGGCGGGGGAGCTGGACTTGAGGATCTCACGAGGTCCCTTCCAGTCCCTAATGTCTATGAAATCTATTAAATCTATAATGTGTCATAAATCCAGTGCCTATATTTAGTCCATGATTTTTTTTTTCCACTGGATACAAAAACTCATGGAGTAAATATAGACCACTTACATTCCTTCACACATCTCCCGCCCTTCCCCCCTGCCCCACCCTTCCCCCTCTACCTATTGTCTTCCAAATTTCCAGTCATTTGCATTTTCACAGACCTGCATATTGTAAATTAGCTTCTTTTCTACCCTGGAGAACACATAACACTGGCAGAGTCTCCTTATGCCTGAAAAGGGTGTTTGTACCCAAAACCTTGCAAAGAACATTGTTTCCCACTATTTATTTGGTCTAATAAAAGATATCACATCTACCCAAAGAACATTGCCTGCCTATGTCCTTAGACCAATATGGCTACAACTAACAACCCAGGGATTGTTAGTTACCTCTTCCCTTAGGATTTAGTTACCTCTTCCCTTAGGTGCTTAGGATTACCTCTTCCTCCCTCTCTGCCTCGCTGGTCCTGTTGTTGTGGCCTCTTTCCTGATCTGACCTTGAATTCCCCAAGGACCCACTGCCGGCAACAAATGAGTTAAATCATGTATGCTGCAGGCCAACGCAGCTGAGGCCAGCTCCCATGAGGCCAAGGCAGTTCCAGCCCTCTCTAAAAGAAAGGTAGTCCAGAGCACTGGGTGGCTCACATCCCCTGGAAGAGGGAAGGCCAGGGGAAGTACTTTGGGTCTGCACAGAAGCATAGATAAGTTGTGGAGGAAGAGAGTGATGGAGTCTAGCCACCAGAGAAGCTGAGAAGCATACCATGGAATGCTGCTGTGTTGGACTACACAGACTGGTAGGGAATCATCTCCACAATTGGGAAGCAAAAAGGAAACCCAGCCCTTCCTCACTGGTGAACATACGCTATACCTAGAGAGGAGAAAGGGGGAAAACAGAGTGAATGACCTATTGAAGGGCTGATGCCCATATGAATTTTAACAGGTCAGCAGTTGAAACCAATTGAGATTTGGCTAAAGAGGCTGTTTGCTTGGCCAGAGCATGGACTGTGCTAAGAGAGGCTCTTGGATTAATTGAGAGTTGAACAAGGGAAGACATTGATTGACAAGGATGTGGACTAGGCAACCTGAGTCCCTGTAATTAATCAAAAGTTGGATTAAGAGGAAAATTGATTGATCAGAGCATGGGTTGTACGCTCTGAAATTAATTAAAGCTGATGAAGGAATGGCAATTGAATGATCAGGGCACAGATTCTGTTATAAAAGGCCCTGAAATTAATTGAAGACTGCCAAATGGGAAAGTTGATTGAGAAGAGTGTGGTCCGCATTAGGTGAAGACCTGTAGTCAATAGAAAATGGACTGAGAAGGAAGATTTATAATTTAGAGTTTGGACTGCCTTAGTTGTGAGTTAAGTTGATAAAACCTGCTTATCAGAAGAGGTTGGGTAATTCAAATAGTGACTGCCTTAGTGATTAAGTTGAGACCAGCACAAACTGATCAAGAGGAAGTTGTTCAATAAGGAAGACCTATCTGAGCTGAGAAGTGCTGAAACAACTGTAGAGATCAGGGTCAGAGCTATAGCCCAGGAGTGAACTGGGTTTGGTGACAGGGCCAGGTGATGATTCATTCATATTGAATTTGGCACCTGTTCTAACCCACATCTGATCACAGTCAGATCCCAGAAGGTCCAGGAGATTAAACAAACAAAGGGAAGAGGTACAAGTAACACTTTGGAATCACTCTGTAGCTATAAGAACAATGATTGGGTAAGTGATAAACCAGGGTGTAGGGGAGGAGGAACCCTGGGAGCCCTACTTTGAGAGCTTATATCGTTCTGATCCACTAACTGGGCATCTGCTCTCCCTGTTTATATCAGCATCATCTTAGCATGGTGGGCAATAAAACAAAAAGCAGTGGAGGGTCGACAGTCAAGAAGAGACGGTTAGTGGCTGGCGAGTAACCACTGCTACACAACTCCCATCAAGTCATTCCCCCACATAGACAAGTGACATATCCAAGTTTGCTCAAAGTCCTAAGTGCCTTCCACACCCCCACTGAAGTAAGTGGAAGTATGGCACTTTCCAAATGCCATGTTTGAATTATTCCACCCAAACAAGAAATGCAGCACCTCCTGAGGCAGAAGGTTGGGAAAAAGGGGAGCAACGCAGCCCAGCAACCTCATACAAAACACCTTAGCAGACGTGGAGAACAATGCTGGATATGACCGAAAGTGTTACAAGAAGTGAAGTGGCAAAAGTCAAGGTGGAGTTTGGTCACAACACCAAGATGAATGCTCCAGTTCATATTACAACTGTCATCCAGTGTTGTCCCACAACTATCATTGGTGCTGACCGGAGGCTTCCAGGTTCTCAGAAACTCTTGGGCTCAAGCTACTTCTTCAAAGCAAAAAAGGAGAAATGGTTTTTTTGGGGGGTGCCCCAAGCCACTGGAAAAGATTTGCCTGTAATGACTTGTCCACAGGGATGCTGAATTCAAAAGTAGTAATCCTGGCTATTACTATTTGGGAAGAGAATAGAAAAATTCCACCCCTTCCTCCTTCCCCCCGCAATTGGGATGGAAAAGTGTAATCTTGAAAATTTTTGCAAACTATGGTATGGCAAGAAAGTCTAACCAATTACTGTTTTTATAATCTCAAAACATGTTTTCAAGTCAAGAAAATTTTGAAAAAAATTTTACCCTTACCCACCCTTTCCAGTGAAACATGAACTGACATTTTCTGAGAAAGCAACATTTGGTCAAGCCCACTGTGTGGGGTTGCAGCAGAGGAATACAGGCTGGCCATTATGCAAAAGTAAAACCTCTGTGTATGGCTGCAGAGCAGAAGCCCACTGGCCCTGCATGCTACAGATAAAAGAGCTCGTGAGAGAGAGAGGGGCTTCAGGAAACAGGCCCATGGACACCCAACCTACCCAGGAGAAGGATGGCGTGTGGTATGGTACTGACCCAGAGCAGGGGTGAAGTTTAGTTTGGGAAGCAGTTTGCTTATAGTTGTATTACATTTAAGTCCAAGATTGGGGGGCTGGGCAGAGGAAGAGCAGCCTGGCCTGGGTCAGAGAGCACAAGCGGAGGAGAGAGTGCCATGGGGCCCAGAGCCCAAGAGGGCAAAACCAGAGCCTGAGAAGGCAAGTCTGGAGTGCTAAGGAGCCCAGATGGCTGAGAGGTCTGGAAGCCGAAGTCTGGGGCAGGACCTTGTCCAAGGGACACAGCCAGAATAACAGGGCCAAGGCTGCAGAGCCAAAGCCCAGACAACAGTTTTTGGGGCCTGAGGGGCCAAGTATCACATTGGGGGCCAGGAGGCTCCCTCAAAATCAATAATGAGTGACATCTATGAGGCATGGGTGTGGCTATGGGGGGTGCTGGAGATCATCATTAATGCCCCCTAAGGTGATTTAGTGCCTGAGAGCAAGACTGGTGCTAGTCAGGCATCTGGAGCATAAGAAGGACTGAGGCTCACTGGGATCCTAGGGCAGCTTCCTGTAATGCTATGAATTCCACCAATGCATGACAGGTGAGTTAGAAAAAGGAGGGTAACCTCAGGAGCTAAAGTGGGGTAGGAGTAGCTTGGTATCAGGGGGCATCACAGCCACCCTTGGGGCCAGATGTGTTGCACCCTCAAAAAGACTGTGATGTGGCACCTCTACTTGCTTTTTAACAGAAAGCAGTGGAAAACTAGAGGCAGATCCACAGGGTGGAGATTCATGTTTCAAAAGGGACAATTGAGCAGAGTCTCTGTGTCTGTGCACAGGATGCAGCCTTGGTCCTGGCATGTTACAGAATTGATTCTGTTCCCGTGCTGAACGTGACCAGTGATGTCTGTCTTTACCCATCTGTCAGTGTAAAAATCAGAAAGAGGTTTTAAGCCAGTCTCATTTCTCTCCTCTGCCTCCATCCCCACTACACACACATGCATGCACACCTCTCCTTTACTAATAGCTACTCACAGCTTTGCCAGAAAGAAGAGAAGTCAGCTGTCCCCCTTAGTGTCTCCCAGGCTAAATAGTGTGCCCACACATTTAGAGTGCAAAGCAAGCCCCCTGCAGTTCTGCGGTACTTCAAGTTCAGTTTTCCTGCAGCATTAGCATTCTGCAGTTGTCTGCCACTGAAGAATGAATGCAGCCATAAGTGCTGGATCCCTCAGCCTTTTTTTAGTGAGAGGGAAGGAGTACAAGCCTGATCCTCCAGTGTGCCATGCCTGGTGATCTGTCCTTCTAACCTTATGCAAAACAATGTCAAAGCCCAATCCTGCAGATCTGGCTTCAGTTCAGGATCCTTCCGCAGAGGGTCAGGTGACTAAGAGCCAGGCTGGGCCCCCAGTGCCTGCAAAAAGAGCCATGGATGCTAGCAGCATTAAGGAAAGCGCAAGGTTTCCCAGCTCCATCCCTGCAGCCATGATCTGCCTTTGGCAAGCACCACAAAGGCGTTTTAGCAAAAATCAGAGCTCATGCCACTTGTAACATCTGGAAGTTTTCCCCACACCTTGCTCCAGCCACACTGTCTCCACCCTGTTTGAATCCCACTGTGCAGATCAGCCCCAGACTGCCTTATAGTCAAATATTCTCTCATCAACATGGCTGTGCTCTGCATTTTGATGCTTGAGTTAGACAGCAGGGCCCAGACTCTCAAAACAGCTTGCATGCACCTAAATGAAGTGGTCAGATTCTTAGAAGTCCTTGAATGGGCAAAGGCCTCTTTGGAAAGTCTGGGGTTAGATGCCAGGCCCTGATTTTTGTGCATGTTACATTTACAGTGCTAAATTAGGAACCCTGGCTTTTAGAGCTCAACGCTTAGCACAATGTCACTGGAGTGCTTGATGAGTGGTAAGTGAAATCTATAGTGTATTTAGCCGTGTACACGACTGAGCTGATCTTGGGGTCCCTGCACTGGTCTGGAAAAGCTGACATGCCAGAAGAAATGACAGAAGTTATGTCCACTGCTGTTGCCAGCTACCCATAGCCTGAATTAGACCCACAGAGCCATTGTATCCAGCCCACCAAGCTAGGGGGCTTTGGCAGTGTTTTTGCAGCAGGGGGGCTTTGGGTAGCATTTCATCAGCAGGGGGTTTCTGTGGGTGGCTTCATTCACATGGTGGTCAAGAAGTGAGAAGAAGTGATGGTGGCAGCACTGAGGGGTGAGCTGTAATTGTAGTAGCAGCACAGGCCAGGTTAGGAGAGGCCCATGCTTGGATCTAAGCCCTCATTCTCTCCCTCCCCCAGCCCCTGCAAAATATTGCTAACTCCTGAGCTAGGTTATTATTATTAAGTTATGGTAAGTCATGGTACCAGCAAGCAGAAGCAGCCCTTGTCTCACAGGAGGTGAAAAGAGAATGTATTTTACTGACTAAAGTGTGGGCAGGGAAATTCAGGATAAATCTGTACAGAGGTGTTCAGTGACTCCTTGACAGTTTTTTCCCTGAGAGCAGCCTCAGCCCTATAATGGAGCTGGAACAACTACAAGAAACATATCTAGGACTGGGAACTAGATTTCCCATTGGCTTAGAAGCAGCCCAGAATAAGTAGTATTTTATCCCTCCATTCAATTGTTAATCAGGCTATCAGGTTGAGTGATCCCTCAGGGAAAGCTCCTGTTGCACTGGCTGTATAAGCTAAAACCAGACAGCAGTGAGAACTACAAGCTGCCTTGCTATGCCTCTAGCCCGTTTGAAAGTTATAAACCCAACTCTGAACTTCTGGGCTGGACCTTTCTTTTTATTCCTGATTGCTCCTGTTCCTGTCTTGGGCCTCCCAGCCTGCCCTGACCAGGCGCTCATCTTGACCTTTAGCTTGATGTTGAAGACTCAGACTGATATCCAGCTTGACCGTGGTTTACACTTGGGTAACCCCCTGGCTTAGCATGCTCCATTTGAACGGATCATTTATGACCTGGTCACCCCCTTACAGGCAGACAGTGTGTGTGAGGTGCTATGAAATTAATATTTTTATTGTGCACAGCTAGTTAGACCCAAACAGCAGATACATTAAGCATAACATAGTAGTACTTTCCTGCTGTCAGTAAAACTATATTGCTAAAAAGAGGTCTTGTTTTACCCCTGTTTTTACAAATGAGAAAAGTGTAAGGCAGTGAAAGTCCCACCTGAATTCAGGGAGGAAGGTGCACAATACTACCAGCTATGGTATGGGAAACCCAGAGACTGGTGCAGAATGAGTGAGTGGCATGGGCTGGATGCTTTAGGGCAAGGGCCAACAAACTATAGTTCGGGGGCTGAATCTGGGATGTAGAGTCATTGGATCTGGTCTGTGAAGCTGAGGGACTTCCACAGCAGTGGGACTTTGCATGTGTTGCAGACGGTTTGCAGGGAGCTTTGCAGATGCTACACAAAAGCGGAGCAGCAGAGAAGTGCGGATGGTGGCTGCTGGGTCCTAGCACTAGCCTGTATTGGACCTGAGCAGGGGCATTCAAGCTTGTCCCCAGAGAATGTCCCTGATATCCAGGGATGACAAAGTGGAAAAGACACAAGACATTGCCCAACAGAATGCCTCATTACTACAGATTTTACACAGATAGATTCAGAGTCATGTGTGCACTGCACACCCCTCCCCCCCCCTTTTCTAGCAAATAGATGTTGAAAAGCTCTTCATTTCTGATCACTGAACAATGTGTCATCCTAGGTTAAACCCCAGGGATCTTCTTTCTTGGAGCCCTGATGCCCTCATAAACTGCTCCTGTGTTTTGTACCTTACAACCTCAGGTCTGGTTCAAAAAATGATGCCCCAGTTTTACTGCCTGCCAGTTACTTCTAGCTCCCACAGCAGCAGCACAAAATAGGGCTACAGGAACAAGTTTTCAATGGTTCATGTATAATACCACACTTAATAAGTGACCACATATTCTAACTCTGGAGGCGGTGCACCTACTGCAGGAGGTGACAGTGATGGGAAGTGTTACAGCCTTTTAGGTAAAGGGAAGTAACATACCTGAGGAGCCCCCCGGGTCTTTTTCCTAGTCTTGGGCTTGCTAGCTACCACCTAGGCTACCTGGACCACCTCCTACCAAATCCTGCATGCTGAAATATCACCATATGACCCAATGCTGGGTGTGACGGATACAATACTTCTTTTTGCTATGTCAACCTTACTCAACTACTAAGCTAACTGTAAAATCATGGCCCTGGGGTGGGAAGCAGGGGGCTGGCTCAGCGATGTTCTTTTCCTCCTCACAAATATTGATGGCTCTTTTTTAATGGTTTTTAAATCAAAATCTGAGTATGGTGTTCCTCCAGAAGCTGGCTGGGCGCAGAAAATATAAGCAAGCAAACTGTGGCCTCCCTTCTAAAGGTCACTAGAACAATGTGTGCGTGCGTGCATCCCTATTTGTTCTTTTAATTTTCCCCTTGAACTCTGAGGCTGGCCCTGGAAATAATTCCTTCAGACAGCTGGTCCCCAGCAGCTTAGGAGGATGCTTCTGCCTATGCCAGAGCAGCTGGGCTTGTTCTGCATGCCTGGAAGGTTAGAATGGCTGATGACTGCTTCTGAGAACCAGTGGGAGGAACAGAGCCCCTGCCATGTTCCA
This sequence comes from Caiman crocodilus, assembly GCA_030014935.1. Lineage (NCBI taxonomy): Eukaryota > Metazoa > Chordata > Crocodylia > Alligatoridae > Caiman > Caiman crocodilus. Next base: position 3,212,944 of record JAGPOW010000874.1, read on the forward strand.
ACCTCATATTGAAGAGCTGTTTAACCTGCTCTCTGCTGGATCTCTCATGCTGCCTATCCTCCTGGATGCCACATGTGATTCCTGAACATGTAATGCCAGTGAACTCTGACAAGGGAGAAGACAGGTAGGCTTCTTACAGATACCAGCAAAGAAGGAAGTGCCTCACTACTGTACACATCAGGGGTGGGGGGAATGCAGCAAGGCACGCATTCAACTGTGGCGGGTAACTAGGGAGAGGCTGGCACCTGGCTGTGGGGATAGCTGGTGCCTTTACCAGCAGTGAGGTAGTCAGTGAAATGACTGTGACATTCCCAGGCAGGGTGTTTGGCTTGAGCTAGCAGGTGAAGCTGTCATAGCCACAGGGTTTTCTCTTCCAGCCTTTGTCCTTTGCTTTCAGAGGCAGGGGTGTCGTTGTCCTGAAGGCAGTCACTGCACAGTGTGTCATTGCAAATGAACTAGGCTGTGGGGAGAGGCAGTAACAGGCCAGTTGGTAGCATTTGAGAAGGCTGCCTCTTCTGCAGGGATCTGCTGAGTGTTGAGCAGGGGCCTTCAAAAGTCTCCCCCTGCCATTTGAGAACAGCCCCTGTTATCCTGTGGACTGTGGGCATTGTGAGCAGCTGGGGACAACGGGTCCCTGGCCTCAGTGGAGTGGGTGGGTGTGGGCAACAGGTTGCTGGAAGCACAGCAGCCCCCAGGTGGAGTTGTGGGAGAGCAAGCAACATGTGGGGCTGTGTTCCTCACTGCCATGCTCTGTTTTCTCCTTTCTCTTCCTTCTCACAGCTCCTCATTCCCTTATCCCCCACCACTTTTCCCACAGGCCCTTTCCTGCCCTGACTTCAGAACTTATTGCCATCTCTCTCAGCTGACTTTATGGAATAATCCAGACCAGGGGTGTTCAACCTGTGGCCTACCAGCCAAATCCAGCCCATGGAGCCATGACATCTAGCCCACAAGGCTCCCCAACAGGTTAGAAAACTTGGCATCAGGGAGCAGCAGAAGCTCTGCTTGGCTGGTTCCAGCTGCACCTGGGCTATCACAGCAAAGGGGTTTCACACCCGGGCCCTAGCCCTGCACATCCAGATTGGACCAGGCTGTTACCCCCACCCCAGCATCCACATGTCCAGACTGGGGCTGCCCTGCCCTACCTCACCCTGCCTTGCCCCTACCCCACATGTCAAGATCAGCACTGGGCTGTTTCCCTCCCATCTCTGGATTGGGGCCACTCTGCCTTGGCCTCGCTCCAGGTGGACAGATCAAGATCGGGGTCTGCAATCCCCTGCAGCTGAATTGGGCCCATCAGCCAGATCCAGCCCACAGAGGGACCTGACATATGGGACAAAAAGGTTGGGCACCACTGATCTAGACCAGTGATTCTCACCCTTGCTAGGCCTGAGGCATCCCTCAGAAACTATCAGCTCTTAGCTTTCACTTGTTTTTTGACTACAGAAAAACAATAGAGCAATTGCTCTGTTGCAAAGAACTCAAAAGGACCACCACAGGTCAGGATGTTTTTAACTCATGAATTCTTATTTGACATCTCTGGCTTTATCTTGTGAACCGTGTTTGCATACCTAACAGTGCTAATATTGCATGGCACCTCCACGACACTGTTAAGAAGATCTCAGAGCATCCCAAGGTGCTGCAGCACGCTGGTTGAAACTCATTGAGCTAGACAATGGCACAAAACAGTGTTTTCCTTAAAACCCAGAGAGGACTAACAGAGCAGGCACTTCCATTTCTGTGCTGTGTCCCCCTCTTGTGCCTTTAGACTGCAAGGTTGTGAGGACAGGAACCCCACTTGCCTCTGTATGTGCACATGTGTTTTTGAATGCTCAGGGCAAGGGACATGTGGCTACAACTATAGGAGAAATAACTAGGGGTAATTTGTCTCCATGTTTGGTCTTTTCCCTTCTTGTACATCTCCTTCAGTGCAACTCCTTGATCCTCCTGGGTCCTGGAGTGGCCTGGCCTGGTGGCAGTGCTGTTCGGTTGGGCACTGCACCACTTGCCGGGAAGCAGAGAGTATTGCAGATAACTCAGCAGGGTGCGTCCACTTCCTCAGCATGTGAAGAAAATGACAACACTGCCTGCTGAACAGCTTCAGCATAAGAGGAGCCTTTCAGCTGAGCTGTCACAACAGGAGCAGGAACCGAGAGCACAAAGACACTAGCAGCCCACAGGTCTGCCCACCCTTCTACAGAGCCCCTGGTTCCCTCCTGTCACTCTTTTCCTATGCAGGATATGACTGGCTGCAGTGATTCCACTCCAATCAGTGGCAGGAGAGGGAGTAGAGAGATGGCTGTGTATGTGCACACAGGGGTATAGGGAATTATGTGTATCTTGCTCTCTAGAATAGAAGCCCTTCCCCCAAAAAA
>JAGPOW010000874.1:3223754-3244825 GCA_030014935.1 Caiman crocodilus
CCAGGTCTTGCTGCAGTCTTTCCCTCCCTACTAGCATGCCCACCTCACCCCAAATTTTGGTATCATCAGCAAATTTGAACAGGTTGCTTTTCACCCCGTTATCCAAATCACTGATAAAGAAATTGAACAGTGTGGGTCCAAGGACTGAGCCCCGGGGGACTCTGCTGCCCACTTCCCCCCAGGTCGAATATGACCCATCCACCACCACACTCTGAGTATGACCCTTATACAACATAAGTATGACATGTCAGAGGTGTAATCCATATTAAATGACTTTGGGACACAGCAAAATGAAACATGTCTGAGGTGTTTTAGTTTGCTACCTTACAGCTGTGGAGGGAAGCACCAGGACCTATGCAGCTCGGGGGTGCAGGCAGCCCATGCAGGCAGGCCCCACTGAAGGGAGGGAAAAAAAAAAGCTGCAAGCCTGGTCTTTCTTTTTTTTCCTTGGAGCCTGCCTGCCTGCCTTAGCTGCATGGGGACCCAGTGCTTCCCTCTGCAGCTGCAGTGCCCCCCCAGGATTGCCCGTGCCAGGTGTCTGTGGGTGGGTGCTGCCTGGGGGGCACTGCCGCTGCTGTGGAGGGAAGCACCAGCCCTCCCCCACAGCCCAGGGACCACTTAGCCCACCAGCAGCTCACCCTACCTTCCCCACCACTGCAGAGGCAGGTAAGGTTCAGGCCCAACTCTTGTGTACCCTTGTTTCATGGGGGTTTACTTTGCCCTAAATTGAAGTGGTGTTTTTAAAACCCACCGCTTTCATTTAGGGAGAATTAAACTGAAGTAAACCCCTGTGGTGTGTACAAATGGCCTTTGAGTGTCTCCGTTTTAGAGGCTGCTGAGTGCCCACCCTCTAAATATCAGACTCTTTTACAGTGTCTAAAGTTAGAAATCTGGGGCACCCGAAGTCACTGGTTACTTCCAAAACAATTGACTTAAGTGACTTGCCCAGTGGCAGAGTTCATATCTGCTAAGACCCAAATTAGTATGATAACTGTGTAACCATCCTTTCACTCCAGCTTTTGGGGAAGCTGGAATTACATGGCCAGGTTGGGGCTGCCCCATGCGGCAACAAATTGCCATTAGCTCCTATCCAAGACCTTGAAAGGTTGGATTGAAAATTGTGTTCCGAGAAGCACCCATCCTCTCCCTTGCATGCTGTCTGCCTGGACTCCAAAATCATGTGTCCTGGAATATTTAGTTTCCACCAACAGACTTGGGGCTACATATGGAAAACATTTGTGCAAGCCAAATCTGCCAAGAAGCTGCACGCTGAAACATATTTTCTTTATCTGGATGTCACATTTTAGGCACCAGAGCCATGGATGGGTGTTACTTTCTTCCCTTTTAAATGCATTCTTCTGCACTATGCAGTCTCTAGAAGCAGCAGAGTTATTATGCTGCTCCCTGCCCTGGTGATGCCAGATATGACATGCAGGATGGCTGCTCACAGAGTAAGTTTTACTTTCTGTCCCCACATTTGGGGTCAGATTACCTAGGTAGTCAATGACAAGTATCGATATCCACTGTTTATAAAATATAATGCCAGCTAAGTTTTACACATGCAGTCAAATGCAGGCAATAATAGAACCCAGGTTAAGATATAGGTCAGCATAGACCATAGGATCTTACCACGGTCCCACAGCTGCTCTGCTTTTCTCACATGTCTGGCTTGAGTACATGGGAGATCCCAGTGGTCCCAGTATGGAAAAGGACTGACTGTGAAACATGAAGAGTTGCAGAAGATGTTGATGACTGGAACTGCCTGTCACATAAAATGGGATTAGTCTGCCTCCTACTGGACACCTGTTGATATCTTCTGTCTTAATCTTTCTGCTGTGGGTTACTGAGCCTTTACCAATGGATTTGCCCTGCATCCTGTGTGTGCTGCTCCTGATCTGTCATTATCAGTAATTCGACTTACCAGTTTAGCCGGAAGAATAAATGGTTAATGCTATACTGGACATTTTCCAGGAATAGTGAGTTAATGTCCTGTTGGGTTTGTTTAGCTGACATCTGATCCTCAAGGGAAGTTCATGATGTATGAACATGGTGTGCACAGTATAGCTATTACTTTGGCAAGTTGCCAGCCATATCTTATGCAGACTCTGCCATTCCTTCCTCCTTGTAATAATGGTAAGTGTCAAGCTTCTTGTCCTATAGAGTCAGTTGTTCCAGTTGCCCGGCATATAGCTTTTTTGTAACTACTTCAAGGTTCCTTCCTTTAGCTTATGATGCTAGTTAGATGTTAGCGCTCATTTTTTTTGCCCCTTCTGCTCAGGAGCTTCAGTACTGGTGAGCCCCCCCCGCAAAAATATGATGAGGTGTATTGTGATATTCTGCAAAAGATAGCTATGAAAATGCTGGAGAGTTTCATCTAGTTTTTTTGTGTTTGTGCAGTTTTTTTTGCCAACTCATTTCACTCTGCTTAATGAGGACTTGACGTGGCATGCTGGAACTGATATAGCAAAAACAAGCACTAAAATTAGCCACTAATGAATGATAGGTCATATTTGTTATTTGTCCCTCTGATATCCTTTGATAAACAAACTGATCTTACAGTGTGTAATTATGGTATTACTCAATGTCTTGCACAACAGCTCAGGTTTTAGAAATGCTCCTCCTAATATCTGTTCCCAGTAACATAGCTATATGCAGCCATGAATCAAAGAGGGCTGTTGAGTATCCTCACCTGCAGTTTCCATGGTTGGTTTCCATTGTTTCCTGGACCTACTACAGATCTCATTTGGGTCCTCTGACACAGCTGGAAACAAATATGTATGGCCAGAATCAGATGCAAAATTTGTTTTATTTGTCCCTTTACAGCAAGGAGATGGCACATGGCGTGTACCAATTTAGTATAAAAGAAGTCTGGAGGGGCATAGTTGCTTGCTTTAAGGCATTTCTTTTCCTGCTGCTACTTGTGTTTTTGCCTCTGGAATATCAGAAAATGCCAAATCTTGTTTTTTGCTGTTGTTGAAGGACTCTAGAAGTAATGATTGTGTATCAAGTAGGGTTGGGGTGTTTATGAAACCATGATGGTCCCAAAATGTATGAAAATCAAAGGCTTTTTGGTGGGATCTTTTATTAGACCAACTGTACATTTGGGAGATCCATTAGACAAGCTTTTGGCCACAAAGTGCTCTTCTTCCAGACTGCATATCAGTATAGTTGATGCCCTTTAGTAGCTGCATGTTGGTGCCCTGGTGCTACATTGCTTCTAAGAGGCTGTTGCTGTTACGGGTAGTATACATTGGGCAGGATGGCAGCGTATAGACTAACTCGCTCAGAGAGACGCTTCTATGAAGGAGTTAGTTTATAAGGTGCCACCCTGCCCTGCATTCTGCCTGACTTCAGACTAACACTGTCAGTATATATGGTACAGAAAATTGCCCTGGGGCAAATGTTACTGGCAAGAGGTTGTTATCTCTACCGGGTGTTGCTGTAAACATGTCAACTGCACTGGTTTGGATCATGACATAAGACTCCACAACCTACTGGCAATCACTTGAGTCAGGTCATGTATCTTGCAGACCCAAATAATTTCTGAACTGCTGCTGCCATGCTTTGACTAAATGCAGTTTTGTAAGAGGTGTGGATCTTCCATGGGAGAAATCTCACAGATCTGCTGCAGCTCCCTACTTAGCTGCTGCTGCCTTGGCTGTCTGGTGTGAAATGTGACTGGCTAACAAGTCTGAGAATGACAAAGGCTAGCCTCCTTTTTCCAGACAACAACTGGAAAAGGTCTGTCTGTCTTGAAGAAAAGATACTGAGGGAACATAGGAACCAAATATCTTTTTCCAAGTTGGGAAAAGTCATAGGGATTAAAGGAAAAAAAGAAACCTTGCTTGTATTGCCTCTTTGTATCTTGTAGCAGTCCTTAGCACAGAGCAAGGAAGTTTGGAAGGCAGTTATCTTTCTGTTATGGAGAAGGCTTCTGACTACCCATCCTGAGCTGATCCTTGGCATTGGATGCAGTTGGGCTATTGCAATTACCCTAGCAGAGACTGAACCCTCTCTAATTTTGCAGTATTTTTTATAAAATGTGGGTACCGCAGCTGACCATGGTATTCTGGTACTGGTCTCACCAATAAGGTATACAGAGATAAAATTGATTTCCTGTTTACTGTGCCCCTCTTTATAAAGTTTCGTTACTGTCAGAGGGTGACCAGGACAGCAGCCCTCACCACTGCCTTTGTAGGAGAAGGGCTAGCCTAGATTTAGAACTGCCATGTTATGTCCCTCTTTATGTATCTGAAGATTGCATTAGCCCTTTATGCCACACCATCACACTGGGAGCTCATGTTAGTTGTTTAGTATGACACTCCCATATCCTTTCTGAGAATCACTGCCATTCATGGTACAGTCCTCCATGATGCACACGTAGACTGTAGTCCTTATTCCTAGATGTGTATGGCCGCTCACATTTTACTGGGCTATAATACATTTTACTTGAATGGGTCCAGCAATCCAGATCCCATTCTCCTCATCATAACGTTCCACTCTGCCAATCTTGAAGGATCTGGACAGGACTATAATAGCGTGGAACCCTGGGGGTGTCCTTAGGCAGAGAATCCTAGAAAAGTAGGGCTGGAAGGGACCTTCAGAGGCCATCTATTCCAGCCTCCTGCCAGAGGCAAGATCAGTTCTATTCAAACCATCCTATACAAATCCAGTGCTCTGAGATGTATTCCTCTGGCATCCTTTGCTGAGGTTCTCATCTTCAGGAGTAATGAAGATTCAATATTTCTTAAACTTAGTCTCTGAATCTGGGTAAGAGCTCCCTAATGAGTTGGTCATCTGTTAGAAATTCTTAGGTTTTAAAAGTGTCCCAGACATGTGCTGTACATGGTGGCTGATCCTACTGGCTTCAGACTTAGGCTGTATGCAGCACCTGCCCCCAGCCAGTTCAGCACCTGCATTGTACATAGCCCCTACCCTGGCTTGCCAGGACAGGTACCATGTGCAGCACAGGTCTCAGCCAGAGCAAGCACCATGTGTGCTGAGTCCAGCATGGGGGTGGCTTTGTGGGCCCAGTCTGGTCTTGTGGCCAGCCCCAAACCATTCACCTGCCTGGGAACTAGCTGTACAGACACTTACAAAAATGAGTCCTCCCTTTTGTGGAGAACAGGGGCTATCAAAAGTAACTGTAAGACCCCTAGATCTCTTCCAGTGATTAAGACACCTCATGTTTCATGTCCCCATTCACTTCTGTAGGCTTGGAACTTGGCTGGGCATCTCCAATGACAAAGTCTTTGACTGTCATGCACCATGGTAGATATAGATTGGATAAAGAACTCAAATTACAGCTAAGAATGGGGACATCAGGTCCCTGAAAACACAGCAGTTATGAAATACCATGGCATTTTTTTCTCATCAGACTGGTTTGGTATACAGGTGTTTGATTTTTGAAGAAAATAGTCAACTTTTCCTCAGAAAGTAGACATTATCTGAAAAGAGTTGCTTAATTAAATCCCCATTTATTGGTTAATGCACTTTTAAAGGAAAGCTATCAAACCACCTTACTGAAGAACATAGTTTAAGAATGGCTCCACATTTCTTTTCTTTAATCAGTATTTTGTACTGAGGATGTTTTCCTGTCTTTTATGCCAGGACTAGAAAGTCCTGTCCTTTCTCACTAGATGTGTGTCTGAGCAGTTACTGGGACCCATCAAGAGCTGGAGGCCAAGAGAACTAGTGTTTAGTGCAGGGGTGGGCGATTATTTTGGGCAGAGGGCCACTTACTGAGTTTCAGCAAGCCATCGAGGGCCTCACGACAGGCAGACCAGGGCAGATAAATATTAATTTTCTAAATTTTTTAGGGGCCCCATGGGCCAGATAGAATGGCCTGGCTGGCCACATCCAGCCCCCAGGTCACATTTTGCCCACCCCTGGTTTAGTGCATGCATGTCTTCAGGCTTAGCTAGTATACTGCCAGGTACCTGAAAGAATTTTGTGTAGTTGCCACCATTTTCCCAGGGATATAGGTTGGATATTGTTTGCAACAGTCTTTACAGTTCCCAGGGAAATTACATCATGGCTCTTCCTTAACCAATCCCTACTGTTGTAGTGATCATTTGGCTCAATAAATATAGGCATACAATAAATGTGAATAACTCAACAAACTTTAATTATGGAGCAATAGGCAACCTCTGCAGACTCTTTCTCCAAGGAACTAGCTAGCTACTTCCTAACTGTGGGGCTATCTCCCAATTCCCAACTCATTCAGTCTCCTCTTAGAAAGAATCTCTAAATTATATCTTTTGTCACTACAGCTGCAAATTTTTTTTTCCCCATTTAGCTATTTCTCTTGCCCCCTAGCAAACAGCTCCATCTCCTGAGCAAAGACAACAGGTTTGAACTGTTTGACCAGAGTAGTTCTGCACTGAGTCTGCCTTCCCCTTCGGGCCACAAGTGAGGATCCAGTGAAGCCAGTGGTCACAGTTTACTAGCAACTGGAAATGAGATTTCTTAGGACTCCATTAGTCAAGGGAATAATTGTATGGCATCTATTTACCAGTGTTCACTGTGGTAGTTCTCTTTTTTATACAAGTCTTTTGCAGCCATCTGGGTACCCATTTGCTTTGCTTAGTTTGCTGTAGAGGGAAATCATTGGGAAGAAGGGGAAACCTATATTCATAATTTCAATTTTTGTTCAGAATCTCTGAGGAGTTTTACCAGAATGAGTGGTAGTGAAATATTGACCATTTAAATGGTTGTTGCTAGGCTTTGGAGTAAATGATCCAATTACAAGAATGTTGGCAGTTCACACTTGCATCCTGCCAGCATAAAACAGTTTTGAGAGAATACTGCCATTGTTCATGACCAGAAACCTTTCTCTATAGCCTAGATCAGATAAATCCAGCAGCAAAGTGCAAATACCACAAACAGGCACAGTCCTAACACTGCAAATAGGGGAGTGCTTTGCTGCACCCTAAAGGATGGAGCAAAGTATATTTTAGTGGTTCTCAAACCTTTTTACACTTGAGGCACCCTTCAACTGATTCAAAGCACTCCTCGATAGATTCAAGTCACCCCTTGGAAAATGCTAGCTCTTTATTTTCACTCTTTATTTTTCTACAGAAAAATAATAAAGCAACTCTTCTGTTGCAAATAACTCAGACCACAAAAGGTCAGAATGTTTTTAATGGTATGGATTTCTGTTTGAAAACTCTGTGTTTATCTTGTGAACCAAGTTTACACACCTAACGGTGCTAACATTGTATGGCACCCCATGGCACCTTTGAAAGGATCTCAAGGCACATCGGGGTACCATGGCACTCTAGTTGAGACTCACTGGTATAGAAGGAGTCTAGGATAAATGGAAGGAAAAGCCATGTAGCTAGTTTTTAGAAATTCCACTTGGTGTCACCATTTATCCCTGCTGGGCACAGGAGATGAAAAACTTCTGATGCAAGTGTAACAATACTCTGGCAGAGACTGAGCCAAGGGACGCTCTGGATCTCTGAGTCTCAAATCCCAAGCAATATTTATTGTATTGAATCCATTAGATCAGAGGCAGTAGCAAATTTATAAAAACCTTTGTGTGAGACCTAACCTCTAGAGGGAGACAAAGAGTTATACTGTTAACATGGGTTACCCAGAAATAAACCATTGCACCAGCCATACCTTGTAACATCACACAGTTGGGCTGTATTTGTAGTGTCAGCCTCTTCTTTTTATTTACTTTCTTTCCTAGCAGAAATGATGTCAAGTCTGTAATATTCTGTGGCTATTGAAAGTACTTGTATCCTGCAGAGCCGTTATTTTGAGACACACCTACCATCTGCATGCTGATCTCTAGAAAGTGCCATAGCTATAAAGTTCAGTGGACTTGGATTATAAAACATCACAAAGAGCTAGATACAATGGGGTATGTTGCACTGTCCACATGAATTGGGCTCTGCTGACAAGCAGATATTAAAATGAGTCTATTCATTGGGTCCTTGCACTGTGTAGAACCTTTCAAATAGTCAACTATCCACAGTTGTAGTAGTATACATATAATAGTCAAAGACCAACCATGAGAAACAAGTCACCACAAGCCAAGAGTATCTCACAACAATAAACAACTGTAATTTCTATATATAAATGACTTGCCAAAGGGCTACAATAGATAAAAGATTATGCTTGGAATATATGAAATACTTCCTATTTTAAGAAAATAGGAATTGCCACACTGTACCTAGTTGGTCCATCCTGTTTCTGACAGTAGCCAAATGCTTCAGAGAAAGACACCAGAAACCCTGCAGTAGGTATGGGATAATACACAACGGGCATGTCTACACATGCAGTTAATATGAAACAATAAACTCCAAGCTTATTGTTCCAGAGTTTATTGCTCTTGGGCATACCATGTGAACATATACCCAGGACCACAACATGTTAAGCCCCGTCAGAAAAGCCCTAGACAGGCAGGCTGACCCTCCCCCAGCTCAATATGCTGCAGAAGGGTTGCCTGGGGAAGGAGGGTGCTCCAGCACAGGGCTAGCTGGCAGGCAGCCCCTGCACTGAAGTACCCATGTGCCCCAGCCAGCCAAGGCACAGTCTACACATGCACTGCTGTGAAGTAAACAACAAGTAGTATCCTGCTGTGGAGTTAATTAGCTTACTGCAGCCAAAATGGGCACATGTGTAGATGTATGATGTTTACTGTGGAGCAAATTAGTTTACTCCACAGTAAATGTCTTGTGTAGATGCTCCCAGCCTGTATTAGCTAATGCTGTGCCTAATTCTTAGAGACGATTTTCAATGCAAGGTTTTAGCTCCCTTCCTAACATTGTTAAGCCTTGTAATTTAGAATATTTTTGCTAGACTTACAAGTATCTGGTCTCTCTTTGAATCTTGCCTTCTGGGCCTCAACAACATCCTGTGACAGTGAGTTTGACAACTGAATTACTTGTTGTGCAGAAAAGCAAGAACTTTGAAGTTCTCTCAAGTCTCTGCCTTTTGGGGATGATGCAGGAGTTGCTCCAGACTTGGCCATCAAACCATAAAGACCCTTGCTAGACAACTTCTCTGCCACACTAAACTAGACATGCTGGAACTTCAAAGGGCACGTGTACAATATAAACTTACTGCACCAGAGAGCAGTATCTTAGACACACCCATACTGGATCACTTCCTGAACCAGAAACAGCACCGCCACAGTTGCCAGCTCCTTCGTCACCATGATAAACAGCAAGCCCATGCAGAAACAGTTACACCACTACTTGTTCAGGAGGTAGCTCACAGAGCAGCATGACAAGTTTGAGGGTGCCACTGTCTAGTATGGCAAGCTTGGGTGGGGACACAGCTAATGACTCTGTGATAGATGAGAAACCTTTAAGAACATATTTGTCCCCAGAAGCCTAAGTAGCCAGTTCTGTGCCCTGGGTGGTGGCAGTGCAGCAGCAACATCTGGAGGCACAGAAAGGAGCTTCTTCCTTCTCTAGGGGAAGAAGTCACTCTGATAAAAGGCCACTTCTCCCCAAAAACTCTGCTCTGTGACAATTGGGTTAAGATGGGCCCTACAGAGGGTACACACCTTACTCTATCTCCTTAGGTACCCTGAGCTGGATACATTCCTGAGGGAGGGGGGAAACCTGCTCTCTCTGCACCCAGTCATCACATACCTGGGTGAAAGGCTTGGGCTCCCTGGGGAGCTAGGGACTGCCAGTCTGTCCAGCAACTAGTCATGCATTTCAAATTGGTTGGCTCACAGCCAGTGGGTGCTGGCCTTCTTTGGACCAGGTAAATGAGGTCACAAGGGCTAGATCAGTGAAGGACTGCCCAGGAGGAGGGGGCAGCAGCCATGAGGAAGACTTGGCAAGAGAGAAGAGCCGGATCATCTGAAACTTACTCTCTCTCTCAAAACTCATGATCAAGGAACTGCCTGCCTCCAGAAGGAATCTCCACCTGCCTCTGGATGATACCTGTGAGTAAGCTACTTGAGATCTAACTAGATCTAGAGCTTAGAGTAACTCAGATGTGTGATCAAAGGCTACCCCAGCCACTTAGTTTGCTCTATGGGATTTCTCTGATATTGCTCTACCCTGTACCCTATTCCAACCCTACCCCTTGAAACCAATAAAATTCTCCTTTGTACCTAATGTGAGAGACTTATTGGGAGTGGGTCTAGATTATGCCTTGGTGTCCTCTTGGTTTGGCTGACTAAGGGAGACCGCTACCTGTGCTTCTGACTGGGGGAAGCACCCCAAGTTCTTGAAGTGAATCAAGTACCCTTGAGGGCTACTAGGCCTGTGTTTCCCAGGGTGTGCAGAGCCAGAATCAAGCCCAGCCCTGGGTGGTGGCAGTGTTACCTCCAGGCTAGTGGGTGTGCTCCAGGAAGGGGGTTGGCCAGACATGATGTGCCCCCAGGGAAGCACTCGGAGCCTGGAAGGTGGTCGGGCACAGTGAGATGGGTGGCTCAATGCAGGAGTGCCCCCTACTGGCCCACTACAGTCACTACCTTTTTTTAGATGCTGGCACTTGTGTGAAGATGCCATTTAAACACTGATTGTCAGTGGCACCGTGTGCTGCCACCATCACCCAGGGCTCTGTGCACCAGTACTGCTGCTCTGCCCTCCCTGCTGCCAGAGCCAAAGCGACTGCAAGGAAGGTGCAGGGTAAGGTGAGTGGGGAGGGACATACCTTCTCTAGTTCCATTCAGCACCACTCCCTAGGTAACACCCAGAGTTTGTGCCCTGTTTGCCTATCCACTGTTCTGCTATCATTTGGGTAAGGTCCCTGTATCTATGTGCATAGGTATAAAACTAACACATGCACGCACACACTGCCTCTGTCAGACACTTTGCACTTGTATAGTATCTTTTATCAGATATTTCAAAGAGCTTCACAATCAGGTAAATCCCACAGCAACCCAGGATTATGATTCCCATTTTATAGAGAACAGAGGCAAGAGGGTGTAAGCAGTAAGCATCTTGCCTATGGTTGCATAATATAGCAGCAGCGGAGCTTGCAATGCAGTTCAAAAGACCTGACTCCTAACACTATGCCTTGAGCACTTTGCAGAAGTTTCTCCTAAGCTTTCTGGAAAAGACTTTTACAGAAGTGAATAAGTGATTAGGTAGGTGTTTTTAGATTACTTGTCACAGGCCACCAAGTTGTTTGAATGAGAAGCCACTTTAAAAGAGAACTTTCTACCAAAGATGGCATGAATTCAGAAGTTGTTACCTTTGAAAAACCAAGGGATCAGAACATGTACAAACAGCTTTGTCAAAGTGTGTAGGAGAAAAGGGGAAAAAATAGGGAAAAAAGTCTATCACAGGGGGACAAATGAAGCTGTGTTGCTTCTGCCAGGAAACAGTCTGGACATTGATCGGAACAGACGTCTCCTAAGCTGATGCTGTTCACACAGAATTCAGACTTTGTATATTTGTTCATTAAGACTTGCCCACTGATTCTTTGTAACCTTTCCTAAGGGAAGAAGCATCTGCAAAACAATGAGCTTCAGACTAGAGACTCATGCAGCTAGGGGAAGTGATTGATTCTCCCACTTGCTAGAACACAAAGGCCAGCCCAAATTTTTTAACCGAAAAACACAATAAAATGTGATGTTCTTTTGCATTTAAATATGGTTATAAAGTGTATTCTTATATTGACCTCTTTGCCATCTGGGCAGCTATTGCCCAGAAGATGTGCTCTTTGTGGTGGTCCACTTTGAACTGTCCAAGTGTGTCCTCGTGGCCCCAAATGGCCAACAGGTCAGTCACCTTGTCTGCCCTCCAGTGGGGTCCCCAGTGCTGACCCTGGACAGGCTTTTCTGCTCAGGTCTTGCCACTTGTCTCACCAGCAGAGATCCTGGAGTTCCCTGTTTAAAAATCGTAAAATCTCTCATAAGAAACCCAAATTATTTCATTAAAATACCCAAAATAGTGTTCTTTTGCTATTAAAATGAGATGCCACTATATATAGAAAGATCAGTTGGGCAATGTTTTATTGATATGTTTACAAGTTTAAAGCAAATTTGAAGCCTACCTGTGCCTCTATCATTAAAATAAAATAAATTCTAAATATCTATACACTTTTTCATTTACTTTTGGCTTTTTGTCACAGAAAAATCAGAGCTGCCCCATCCCCTTTGCTCACCAGGATGTGCAGTGCTGAGCAGCACTGATATACTAGTGCCCTGACCCTGCCTTTGCCCCTCACTCTCAACCTACAGCCTGCTCCACACCCCAATCCCCTCACTTCTGGCCCATGGGGCCAGGTATGTGGTTGAAAGGTTTCTGTGGGTGGCTTGGGGTGTGGGGGGTTGTGGGTGGATTGTGAGGGGACTGTGGGTGGGGAGGCTGCTCAGGAAGGGTGGGTCCCCTGCCCCCCTGCACAGCTCATGGACTGCCCTCCCAGAGGCTACAGCCCGCACCACCCCACAGGGCCCAGAGCCCCCACAGGGCCCACATGTCTCCCTGCTGGGCACCGCAAGCCTCAGAGCCCTTCCACAGGGGTCAGAAGCTCCCCCCACCCAGCCCTCATGCCCTCCCCACAAAGCCCTGGCCCCTCCACATGGCCCACAGCTCACCCACATCAGCAGTAGCCATCAGGACACTTAGGACATCCTGGCACAACCCCCCTCCTCCCCCACGTGCATGGTGTGGGGCAGTACAGCTTGGCCCCAGCCAACTGGCACCCAGTGCTGCCTGTGCCGTACGGCACGGGCCCTGCCCAGCATGGCGCCTTGTGCATTTGGGCAGCTGTGGGCTGCTTAGGCTGTCCCCCAGGGTCCTGTGTCAGTCGTGGCAACCACATGTTGCGCCAGGCCATGTCGTGCCTACACAGAACTGGCCCAGGCAGGGCCTGTGCATGCAGGACCCAGCCCAGCATGACACATAGGTCCCACGAGTGGTGCAGGGCCCTGAGACAGCCTGAGCGGCCCAGAGTTGCCCAAAGGTGCACAGTGCTGTACTGACCCTGCACAATTTGCCACAAGCAGCACCAGGTGCCAGGCGGCTGGGGTTGAGCCTCGCTGGTCCATGCTGCGAGGGGCGGGCTTTGCCAGCAGGGCTCTGAGTGCCCTGGTGAGCTGCTGCTGTGGGGGGGGGGGGAGGAAAAGGGGAGGTGTGGGCCATGACTGGGGCACCCCCTCCTGAGCCGCCCCCCCACTGCACCCACAATCCTCTGCGCCCCCACAGCCCCCCCACTCCAGTCCCTCCCATCCCCAGTCCCTTACTTAACCTTTGACAGAGCCAGAGTCCATGCAGCCTGCACTGAGGTTGCTCCACACATGGATGCAGCATACTTCAGCACTGGGGCAAGGGACAGCCATAGAGACGCTCTGGCCAGGTACCAGAGGGTCTCTTTGGAGGATCTGAGCCTCCAGGTGGTTTCCATGCCCTGCCCCACTTTTTTTCTACTGGTTGTTTTTGTTTTTGTTTTTATACCTGGATATCTAGGTATCAAATTTTAAGCCCCCACAGAACGTATTTTGTTCCCAGCGTGTCTCTTGCCATGTCTCAAACTGCTTTGAGATGCAGCAAGAGGCACACGTGAGCCCATTAAGAGCACAAAGGCTAACTACTGACATGAAGTGAAATTTTCCTTTCCAGAACAGGTGTTGCTGTAATGCAATGTGAAGGGATGTACATGTGTGTGTTGGCACACAAGTGCATGGGTGTGAGTGTTGCTGTATTGCCACCTAGAGGTAAAACTGGTAAAGAGGCAGTGGAATAAAAATGACTGGCTAAAGCAGTACCAGAGTGCCACAGCACCCTGGGGTGCCTTGAGATCCTTTCAAGGGAGCTGCAGGGTACCACCCAATATTAGCACTGTTGGGTATGCAAACATGATGGACAAAATGAACCCAGAGTTTTCAAATAGGAATCTATAGGGTTAAAAACAGTCTGTCTGATTGTGATCCTTCTGAGTTGCCACAAGAAAATTGCTATATTATTTTTCTGTAATCGAAAACAAGTAAAAGCTTAGAGCTGGCATTTTTCAAGGGGTGCCTCAAGCGTATCTGGAGACACCTTCAGTCTAAAAAGGTTAAGAACCACTGAACTAAAGAAATCATGGGATTTTGAAGCATATACCTCTCTAAAAGCTAAAAGTCCATTAGCCAAGGCTGTCACAGGTTCATCAGTTTTCATACGTGACTCAGCCACCAGTAGGAAGGAACAGAGCATTGCACAGACACAGATTGGATGTGAGTTACACAATCAAGAGCTGTCTGTGGTGGTGGGCTGACTGGCTATGAAAGGAACAATTCCTTGGGCTTATGTCACTGCTTTCATTTCTAAATCACTGGATCAAATCCAACCCCCATCAAAAGTGACAGCTGCTCAGTGGCTTCTGTGGCTGTCTCAGCAGCTTCAATCCAACTAACAGATTAGGCATTCCTAATAGTGGCTTTTATGGTAATGGCTTATGGAAGAATGGTCATGATACTGAAATGGTGTGTTCAGCTTCATCTTGTTTCTCTGTTGGAAGCCGTGTGTGTGTGTGTGTATATGCACATTCTTGATTTCACTTTCCCCATACAACTGGAAAGAGTATCTGTAACAGGGAACCCTAGCCCTGTTACTAGGAGGCAGGACTGCCTCTTTAACACCAGAATCTATAGGCCCTCCAAGTACCAGGAGGGTAAGGGTTAAAAGCCCAACCACTCAGGCTGGTCAGCTGACAGGAAGGACATAGGGCTCTGGGCTCATATAAACCCCAGGGCCAGGCTGGGGGCGGCTCTGGCAAGATGCCAGGGGAAGTGAGCTCCTGCACGGCAGATTTACCCAGAAACACTGTGGCTGCTGGCCAGACTGGTGCTATGGCTAATGAGGCTCCAGGAGTCTACAAGGTACCCAGAGCTGGGAGGTACTCAATAGTCGAGGAGCAGTTTGGGGGTTTTAAGGAGCCAGAGCGTGGCTTGTAGAACTCGTATTATGTTATAGCCCAGGGGCTCATATTTATGTTGTTGTTTTATCTGGTGGACTGGGCTGAGGCTATTAGGGAAGGAACAGGTCTCATTGAGGCACACTGCTGTGCAGATTCCCAGCACCAGGGGGTGCAGTGACAGGGGGTGATCAGGCCCCAGTGCCAAGGGGCGCAGCAACAGGGAGTGAGCATACCCAGTGCCCTAGGGCACAGGTCAACATCTATATACCATCTGCGAGGCGTGGGCCACTGTGTAGGGAAGGTTTGGAGCAGTGGATCGTGACCTCTAGCGTAGGGGTAGTAAATGGGCAGCCTCCCACCTGAGTAACATCATAATTATTGTTCCATCAAAGCATGGCAGACGAGAAAGGTGTGTGGGTATCCCAGAGACAGAGGGTCAGGCCTACATTACACAGGCCCAGGAATGGTCTGCTGTCACGATATCTCACCACACTTTGCCTTGTGTCTGTCTGGGGTAGTGTGGGAGAGAAAGTTGGAGAAATGGTGGAGAATAAGAAGTTTTATTGAGCTAATCTAACATTCTTTTTTGGGCTTTGAAGACTGAACTTCTTTGTGAACCTTACTTCCACATCACAGTAAAAACAATCAGTATTGCTTGAGAGGGGAGTTTGTATTACATGTACCTGTTCTGTATTAAATGTACCTGTGGGTGAGCAGGTTTGCCACTTTTTCCAGGGCTGTCACTCATCTTTCACTGATGTAGAATCATAGAAAATTAAGGTTGGAAGGGACCTTGGGCAGTCATCTAGTCCAACCCCCTTCCCAATGAATGTCACCTATTAAAACAAGCAAATCTTTCTGCTTGGGCTGTAAACATTAGAACAGCTGCCTTTTTCTCCTTCACTACATTCCCTGTTTAGAGTTGTGTGTTTAAATCTTCAAGCTCAGACCACAGTTACTTCTTTAATATAGCATTTGCCTCAGCTAGAGTAGCTTTAAAACTTGTTAGTATTCAATCAATCGCTTATATATATCTCACCAACATTTTCCAATACTTTTGCCCCTGGCTGAGTTCATGTATACCAAGTTTTTGTCCACCTCACGTTTTAATATCCAAGCTAGAAAGCCTGGTGGTGAGGATCAAATGGAGTCTAATGAATATGGAAAAATACACAAGTTTATACCAACAACACCACTTCCAGTCATTGCTTTAATAAACCTCATGTCTTAAACTTCTTTATAAACAGCTATGGTCCTTTCATTCTGTAATCTGCCTAAGACTGGGAGGAGAGGCTGCCTTTCAGTGGAAAGTACTATAAAGGCAGTGTGCAGCCAAAAACAATGTGCAGGTCATTTGCATGTCCAATGGATGTAAATGTCTGTGCATACAGAGAATAAAGACACTAGGAATCTATGGCCATTGTTTGCAATAGCCTTTGCATTTCCAGTGTTCTCTCCAGTGTTCAGTCAGCTCCTGTATCCACCTCCCATAGACTTCAGGTGTTCCTGGCATGGGATCAAGGTCCTGTTTGTGTGGGCTGAGAGCAGGAAAGATCATATCTGAAACTTCTTGTCTATTGCTGCCAGTCAGGTGCTCTGGAAAGTCTGTTGCCTATTGATTTGAAAGGCAGCACACAAGCTGGATTCTCCCTCATGGTTCTGTTCTCATTAGCACAAAGGACACAGGTCCAGGTTCCAGATTATTATTTTAAACAGACTTTAATCCCTTAGGCCCAAACTGCTCCAAATGCTACAGAGCTGACCCTAAATTAAGATGGGATTTGGCAGGTACCTCTGGCTGGTTGTCCCCCTACCCATTCCCTTGCCTGTATCTTTACTTGTGTCCCTTCTCTGGCTCCATTCTGTGAGGCAGGTGGCTTTAGTCCCCCAAATACACAATGTAAGCTTTTGCATCACTTACAGCAGGACTTCAGAGAATGAAACAAACAGGAGATATGGCAGGAAGCACAAAGGATTCTGGGATGCACCTGAAACAAACATACACAAATCCACCAAACACAACACAGCAGAAACATGGCCAAGAGGAGTTATCATGAGATCATGGCCACACTTTAAGCAAGTTGTTTTGCTTCTTTCCCCCCGCATTTGCTTTTCTACTCTTTGCATGTGATATTTTTTATGCACTTAGCTCATGCAGAGAGGGATCTGTTTTGTTAGTGCTGTCCAAGATGGTATGGACATACCACACAGTCTGATGCATAACAAAGGATCACTCTACTTGAGCTGCCAAAAATGGACAGTGGACTTTCACTCAGCACAGTGGCTTTCAGAGTTACAGTAAATGAACTGTTCCAGTATTGATCAGGTTACAGGAGTCTTGCTGGGGCTCTTCCACAAGAGCTCCCTGCCACAGGTCTGTGTCCTTCTGTTGGACCTCCCATGAGACCTGAGGATGTCTCTGTCCAGATCTCATGTTCCACACTGCTCAGCCTTCCCCCAGAAGCTTGCTGTCTCTAGCCTGCTCCTGCCCTCCCACACTCCCACCTGCAGTAGCTCCACTCTGACTACAGCTATGTCTTTCCTTTCCTGTATTGTGATAGAGGTAGTTAGCTGCTCTAGTCTGAAGTCAGGCAAAAGGCAGGGCAAGGAGGGCTGCATCTTAGAAGCTGACTTGTGAGAGGCAACAAATGAGTCTCCAGGGTGTTGTCCTGCCCTGTCTTCTGCCTGCACCTTCATAGCAATGGATCCTTCACCAGGCTGGATATTTCATTCAGAGATAATGCTCTTCAGTGCTGACAAAAAGCCAAAAGTAAATGTCAAAGTGTATAGATATTTAGAATGTATTTGGTTATGATGATAGAGGCACTTCCAAATTGCTTTAAACTTGTAAATATATCAATAAAACATTGCCCAACTGATCTCTCTCTATATAGTGATCTCTATATAGAGATCTCTCTCTATATAATATTTCATTTTATTAGCAAAAGAACACTATTTGGGGTATTTAAATGAGAGAATTTGGGTTTCTTATCAGAGAATTGCAATTTGTAAACAGGGAACACCAGGATCTCTGCTGGTGTGACAGCAAGTTAATCGCAATGTGCTAAACTGACAGGTTTGTCATGCTATCAGGCATAATATATGCCAGCTAATACCCTAGTTTAAAATCTTAGCATTCCATTTTAGTCACAAAGCATTCAATTCTGTCTTAACTTATGCCTTGTTCATTCCAATGGTGTATATGGGCAGAATCTTAGCCCAAAACATACTATTTCTACTATAATGAAACATACTATTTCATACTATAATGAAGCTAAAGGAATATAAGGTCAATGGGACAATTTTATGAGGCCAAGCATAAGTGGAGTATTCTGAACGGCCATCAGTGATGTCATAGGTAATGTAAGAGTAAATTTGTAGAACTGCATATTTTTACCTCTTCACATGTATTTTTTCTCATTGTAACAGCATAGAACAAAATGGGCTGGAGTATGTGTTGCCTTGTACTCTTTATATATTAGTGTAAAGTGGCCTGACAACATTTTACACTCACTTTGCATAAATAGAGATGACTCTCACAACTTCAGCACAAATCTCACCAATCTTAGGGTTACTCCTACAACAGAGGGTACAAGAAGCAGTATCAAATGAGAAGCTCAGCTTTTTTGGTTTGATTTTGTTTTGGGAAAAAAAATAAAGATCCCAATATTCATTGATTAAAATCTCATGCTTCTTCTTAGGGCAACAGCATAACGAAACACAATGTTCCAAATTTAGCACACCAGTGCCTCAAATTCATGAGATTAGTTTAAAAATCATGAGGTTTGGGGTTTTTTTTAAATCATAAACCTCAAGTTCTCTTTTATTCACCTTCTGATTTTTCATCTTTTAGGTCACATTTGCCTCACATTTTCAAACTCATAAAGTCTTGGAACTCTTTTTTTTAGTATAAAAGCTGAGATTCTCTTGAAATAATATGATTCCTGCAGCTGAGATCGAAAAAAAGTCTAAGAATTTAAGTATCTAATTAAAGAATTGGCAAGACTGAACCAATTTCATATCTTTGAAGGGAACAGACATGATTTGTGAATGACTGCACAAGATGTGAAGCAAGAAAAAATAAGCACAGCAAAAAATATTTCAAGAGCATTAGGCCAAGGTGGGTTACTATATAACTGCCTGAGAACTGAAATACCCTCTCAGCTTTAAAATGGTTGTCATATGTGCCATATTGCCAGGAATGTATGTGGGAAGCCTGTACTACTGCAGCTTGAGCTATCCCTTCTCTGTGGACAAATACAGTGCTGTAGTGCTGATATACTAAAGACAGAATAATTCCCTGGCAATTTGTTTTCCTGTCAGATCTTTTTCCTTAATTAAATGGCCCTGAAGAACCAGCATGGATTTTTTTTTCTTTATGTGATTTTTTTATTAGTAATTTATGCAGCAGAGCAGATGCCAACATGCAAGCTATGCAAACAGCAAATCTCTTCCTCTAACTGTAAATATTTACAGAACATATTCCACAGTATTTAGTACTCTGCAAACATATTGTCAACAGCTCTATCCAGACTCTTCCCTAGTTGCAGCCTGAGAGTTGACACAGCCAGGTCCTATGTGAAAAGAAGATTTTTGGAAACAAAGTGAGCTAAATTTATCTGTGATTTAACTTAATGGGCTTCAGTGGAATTACATCAGAGGCGAATATGGCCCACTGTTAGTTCTCTTATAATGGGTGTTGCCTACTATGCATATGCAGACAAAGACTGATGGATAATTTTCATTGACCTAGGGAGGAAACACAAAGAAATCTCCCTTGGATCACACCAAAGGGCCTTCCAGTTATGCTAAAAGGAGAAGAACCACTAGATCTCTAACACCATTTTGACCCACAATGTGTGAAGCCTTCTCACTTGAAGAGACGACTTTTTGCTAAATACAAAGAATACAGGTTGAGATTTTCAAAGCAGCCTATAAAATTTAGCTGCATCTTCTTTTATTAAGCGTAAATGGAGACATGTATTGTACTGCCTGGAAAATATAGGTCATTTCCTGTACTGCCTTGAAAACATAGGCCAGTTCAGTTGATTTACAAAGTGCCTAAAATCAAATTTCCCTGCCCAAATTCTCATCCACTCTTAAAAACAGAAATAATTTGTTTCCTTAACAAAAAACATGAATTCAGTTCACTCATAAGGTCAGGATAGACTCTCTAGATGATTTAGAGGTTCATGGGGAGATAGCCTGATTTATATTAGTGCAATTTTTATTTAAATCAATACCCTAAAATCTCCTTTATTGCATGTTCAGCCCAATCCCTTTGATGGCATTTCATTACATCCTATAATCTCTGCTCTCCTTACAATTTGGAATAAATTCAAAACAACTGGAAAATCAACAGCAGTTTATCCCTGATTTATATTCGTTGAGAACCTGCTATTGCCAGCAGGTCTTAGCACCCTGGCATATCACATGAGGCCTGTAAAGTTGCAAAGAACTTTAAACACATTTCAAAATAATGTCCTATGGGGTGCTCAAAAACAACTATAACAGCACAAATGACAGGGATGCATTATGAATTATTATGAGGAAAGAAGTGAGCTGAGGGACTTTGAAAACAGAATAAAAACAACACTATTTGCATTAATTTGCCTTTATTTGCATGATCCCCAGATGGTAGGCTTGGGTGTTTTGTTTTTCCCCTTATGGTGTATATTTGAGCTGTATATGACTTGGTTTTCCTAAACTCCCTAGCCTTTATTTCTAGTGTCCATCTGAAAGCTAATCCAAACCAGTTCTCTTGGCATCAGTGGTGATGCATAGAGAGTGCACGGGGATGCACATGCACCCTCTGAAAACACCAGTGCACCCCATCAGGCTGCGCTCTCCACTCAGGCGATGGGCAGAGGGGGCAGGCAGGAGCGCCAGCTGGGGATTGGGATTGCTGTGGCTGCTTCTGGGAGTGCCGTGGCCACTTCCCAGTCAGCTGACTGGTTGCTGGGGGGACACGTGCCCTCCCTTGACTAAGACAGCACCCATGCCCATGCCCAGCATTTTCCTTTCCTAGAGAATTACCTCTTCCCTCAGATCAGGTGCACCTGCTACCATAATTTACAGTAGACGGAACTACCTGTGACTATTATTGCCAAGTGCTGGGCAGTGTTTCAATAACCTGGCAACCTGTAGGGTACTGTGACGGCGTCGGGCCGTCCCTAGGGACCCGAGAGGGACCCCTGGGGTCGAAAGGAGGTGCAGGAAACTCACCTGAGACGGGTGAGCAGGGGGAC
>JAGPOW010000874.1:3246491-3258772 GCA_030014935.1 Caiman crocodilus
TACTTGGCTGGGGTCCTGTGACCCTGGCACTCATTCCTGCCATTGGCGGGGGGGTCAGACTAGATGGCCTGCTCTAGGCCCCTTCTGACCCTAGATACTATGACTATGACTATCTTAACATGGACTGCCTTGTACACATGAAGCTGCCTGCTGCATTTGCAGGATTCTTCCCCTGGCCAGCTGGAAATGCCTAAAGGGACTGGAATTTAAGGGAAATGTGTATGACCCAAGATGGGCATATATGGTTTATTGCAGTGTTGTGTATTCTGCCGTTCTATGCACTGTACCCCTTACTGCAGACTTCTGCTCAGAACATAAGCATTCCTGATATCCCCCATCCTCCTTGTTACAAAGAAAACCTTGAGACAATGAAAAATGCAGTGTTATCTTCTTGATCAGCAGACAGCTTGAAACACTTGCATGCAAAGGTGTGAACTTCTTCTTTCCTGTCAGTGGCTTAAATTCTGAAAATTTAACTGTGCATTCATTGCTGATCTATTAGTAGAAGTAGCTAGTTAATAGGCTTATTGCACAAAGCAAAACTGCCTTCGATATCATGTCAGTGGATGAAAGCTCCCAGTGCCCCCAAACCAGCTGTTCTGCCCTCCAGCTTCTTTTCTGATCACTCTCTCTTGGATGCAGTTCTGCACTTTTAACATGTAACCCTTGGGCATAAGCAAAACCTGAAAATATAGCAATGGTATAGCACAGCTTAAATGTAATGTTACAAGAAATAATGCCAGGACTTCTGTATTGATTGTAGTATTCGTTTTCATATTACTTCAGTAACACTCCCTATTTAGGAACATAAGAATGGAAGGGAACTCCAGGGTCATCAAGTCTACTCCTGCTATTTTGCAGGCACCACCCTGAATAATCCATTTAATACATTTACTAAGTTCCATTTTAAAAGCAGGTCTTGGAAGTCATTGGAAGGGTGTTCCAGCATCTGATTCCTATAATGCAGTTAATCTCAACCACAGGGCTGTAGCACCCTGGGGTGCCATGAGATCCTTTCAAAGGTGTCTTATGGCACTGCTCAGTATTAGCATTGTGAGGTGTGCAAACACATTTGATTCACAAGATAAGCCTACAGATTTCAAATGAGAATCCTCAGTGTCAAAACATTCCCATTTGTTGCGGTCTTTCTGAGTTCTTTGAAACAAAATAATTTCTCTCTTGTTTTTCTGCAGCCAAAGCACGAGTAAAAGCTAAGAACTGGCCTTTTCCCGGGAATGCCTGGAGTCTACTGAGAAGTGTCTTAAGTCTAAAAGGTTGATAACTACTGCTTTAATTGTTAGAAACCTTCTTCTAATTCCCATCTTAAATTTATTTGTAGCTGACTGATGACCTTTCCTTCTTTTGCCAGCATTGTCTTTTAGCTTAAATAATTATTTTTCCTCACTGGTTACCACCTGGATGTATTTATACATAGCACTCATATCCCCTCTCAGCCTTTGAATTGCTGGCCTTAAGGCAAATTCCTTTATTTTCCTCTCATAAGTTAGACTCCCTATTTTTTCAGAACCCTTACTTGTTCCAGTTTCGGTTCATCTTGCTTGAACAGAATTTTACATAGGATTCGAGATAAGGACTCACCAGAGTTTCATACAATTACACTGATGCTTCTAACTCTACTGGAAATATCTCATCTGAAGTATCCTAAAACTATATTTGTCATTTTCATGGCAGCATCATGCTCATGTTTTTAGTTATCCTGAGATCAACTAATACACTCAGATTCTCCTCCTCTTCAGTTGTTTCTAACTGATGAGCTCCTAGCTTGTAGCAGGTTTTATAATTAATTCCCATGTGCTTTACCTTGCTATTTGTGCTATTGAATTTCATCCTATTTCTATTACCTGCCTCAAGGTCACAGTTTTTTTTTTTCTGTATGATACCCTGATCTCCTCTTTATTCCTGATGACTTCCGATATTGTGTCACCAGCAAATTCAATCTGCCCAAGTCTAACATTTGTGCCAAGGACATTACTGACAATATTAAACAACACCAGTCCCCAA
Organism: Caiman crocodilus; assembly: GCA_030014935.1. Lineage (NCBI taxonomy): Eukaryota > Metazoa > Chordata > Crocodylia > Alligatoridae > Caiman > Caiman crocodilus. The sequence continues at coordinate 3,248,514 of JAGPOW010000874.1, forward strand.
AATAGATCCTTGAGGAATTCCACTAGTGACCAGTTCAGCTGGACACTTCTCCTTCTCATATTACCTGTGTCACCTTTTTACCCAAATTACAATAAGTCTGCTAACTCCCCTCTTCTCCTGCTGCATTGACATTTCCCCATGCCCCTTTACCAAATGCCTTACTGAAGTTCAGCTAGATGAGACCCACTGTGTTTCCTCTGCCTAGAGGATTGGTTCTCTTATCAAAGCAAGCTATCTGGGTAGACTACTGGGTAAATCCAGGTTGCATTTTATCTTGTTTTCCTTTTATAGTTTCATTTTTTTGGAGAGAGGCTGGAGAAATGCACATTTATAATAAACTAAACAAACCCAATGTCATCATCGTAGAGATGAAAGACTTTTCCTCCAGGATTACTGGTACCAAAAAAGGTGGATTCTGTCAGACAGCACAGAAACAGGGATGTTTCTAAAGGACTTCAGCCCTTAATTTTCACCTCCTCCAATCCTGCTGCCAGCAGGGATGCAGCAAGGGTGACTTGGCCACAATTTGAAATGATTCTTTCTGGTCTCCCTGTTGAAGGGGAACACCAGGCCAGGCTGTGTGAGAGTAGCTGTGTCAGAACGTGGGTGGCTGTAAAGAGTGGTGCCTGTGCATGATTCCTGTTACAGGAGTAGCGGAGAGGTTGTGATAGCTTGCTACAGATTTGAATTTGGAACAAAACTGCATCTGATTCCACCAACCTTTTCATGAACAAGAATCATGGACTGCGTGATGCTGGATTGTGAGCTTAAGCTTGCACTGAACTCAACAGCTGAGTGTTTCTGTCAGGCCTGAATACGATCCTCTGCGCTTTCAGATAATATGCAAGCAGGGCAGCTGTGTGGGCTTCTCAAAGCCCCACAGTGATGCAAGTCCAGGTGCTAGAATGGGGGCAGACAACCTGTGGCACCCATGCCACAAGTGGCACATGGCAGATTGGCGGGGCTTGGCACAGTGGGCAGATTGGGCAGGGAGCAGACAGCAAAGCGGTACAGTGGGCAGGGAACAGAGGAGTACATCAGGCAAATGGCACAGGCCACGGAGCAGAAAGCCAACAGATTGGGCACAGAGCACAGGGCAAGGAGCAGAGAGCAGAGCAGTCCTGTTCTGGGTACCACACTTCAAAAAAGACATGGAGAATCTTGAAAGGGTCCAGAGAAGGGTCACAAGAATGATTAAGGGCTGGAGGACAAACCTTATGAGAAAAGACTAAGGCAGTAGTTGTCAACCAGGGGTATGTGTACCCCTAAGGGTACTTAAAAAGATTGTAGGGGGTATGTAGAATGAATGAGTGGCTAGGAGTGCAGCCCGGCAGCATGGAGCTGCCGGGTCAGCTGGTAAGTCTGTTGTGGGAGAAGGGGCATAGGGGGGTCCCGCGGTAAGGGAAGGAGTGGGACAGGGACTGGAGCAGGTGCTGCACAGTGGGGGTGGGGGCCAGGAACAAGCCACAAGCAGCTCATCCAGGGGTGCAGGGAGGGGATGTGACTCCTGCCACTGCATGCACCCCAGGAGGGCGTGGGGGAATGTGCCCCCAAATCTGCATGTGGGGCAGGACAGGCTGTCAGCATGGGCTGGGGCAATGCCGGGCTCTTCCTGGATAGGGGCTGGGCCAGCCTTCGCTCGAGGTGGGCTGCAGCAATGCTGGGATCGGGGCTACAGGGTGGGGGGGGAGTGGCAGCCACCCCAAAATTTGCCATAGCCCCCTATGGCAGTGCTGCTGCTGCCCATCTTTTGTGCAGCCCTAGCCCAGCCCCCATGGGAAGAGTGCGGCACCACCCTGACCCCAGACCACAGTGGCAGCCTGCCCTGCCCCATGTGCAGCAGCGGGAGCTGGCCCCTCATCCTGCCCCCCAGGCAAGCTGCTTGTGGCTCTGTCTCATGCCTCACTCTGCCCCTGTTGGGCAGCGCCTGCCCCAGCCCCACTCCCTCCCCATATGCAGAGGAAGAAAATATGATTGGTGGGGGCTGAACACGTGTGCACATGCACCCCCCCCCCTCCATGCCCCAGCAGGTAGGTCTGTGCTCGGGAAGGGGCAGGGAGGCAGATTGAGGCCCCAGGGGTGAGGGAAGGAGGGAGACAGAGATAGGCAGGGTTCGAGGTGGGTCTTGGGAAGCTTGGAGTCCAGGTGGTGGTCTATGTAAGCATGTAAAGGTGAATATCAGGAGCTGGGAGGAAAACTGCTCACTAGAGCAGTCCAGGGGAGGACAAGGAGCAATGGCCAGGAACTGTTAGAGGATGGCTTCAAGTTGGATGTAAGGAAGAACTTCTTCGCAATAAAGGTGACCCTGGACTAGACTGCCCAGGGAGGAGGGGCAGTCCCCAGCCTTGCAAGTCTTCAGGAGGAGACCCGAGAGACCCAAGCATCTGACCTCTGCAGTAGTTCTGCCCAGAGCAAGGGCAGGATTGTTCCAGGTCCCTTCCAGCCCTTCACTTCTGTTTCAGGGCATCTGCCTGGGAGCAGGACGCAGAGCAGCACGCCCCACAGCTGAGTGCAAGGCGGGGCGCCGCGCCTCCCGTCACTCACAACGCCCCCCGCAGGACGTCACGCTCCGCCCCGCCCTCCCCGCGTTCCACGTCGCAGCCTTTGACATTAGCCCCGCCCTTCCCCTCACTTCCGGCGGGTGACATGAGGTAGCCCTTCCCCTTTTCTTCGTTTCCGGGGTGAAGAGTTTCGCGCGCCCGGCGTTCGGCAGCCACCCCGCAGCTGCCCCCTCCCGACCGCTGAGGAGGCGGGGCTAAGGAGCAGAGGGGCGGGGCCCCGGGGGAGGGGGCGGGGCCGGGCAGAGGCATGTGGTGGGGCCGGCGCTGCGGTGGCTCCTTCCTCTGGAGCCGGGGCCGGGGCCGGGCCGGGGCCGCGGTGCGCCCGGGTAAGCGCGGTCGGCGGGCGGGGGGAAAGTCGCGCCGCACGCAGTGCCCGCGGTCGCGCGGGGGCTTCACGCTCTGCCCACGGCCGCCTGTTCGGCTCCCGCCCGCGCCTCCGAGGCAGCTCCACCTGGCCCTGCCCTGCTCTCCGTGCCTGGCTGTGGCGGGAGCACCCCCGGGCGGCGGGGGTGGTGAGCTCCGCGGCTGGGTCTGACTCGGGTCCCCTTCCACGTCCCTGTTCTTGACGCTGTGACCTCGGATCCGTCCCGCTTTTCATTGTACTTTGTCCTAAGAAATCAGTTGCTACTCTCTCAGTGGCCTCCCTCTTGACAGGGCGTATCGTTTGTTCTCGGTGGGCAGTGGCCCGCGGTCTCTTCAAGTAGCAAAGAGGCCAGGCTCTGGGGATGTCTTCCTGCTCCTGGTCTGTTTACATCTCTGGGCAGAGTTGCTGGGCAGTATCCGATGGCTCTGCAGACTCGGTTGAGGGCCGGTGAGGGCTGCTGGGGTGTTCTGCTTGGCACCCCTCCCCTTGCGATGATAGTTTTGAACCTTTGGCCTTTGCTCCAGTCCGTTTTCTTATAATGTGTCCTAAGCAATCAGTTGCCATTTTCCCAGCAGCCTCCCTTTCTGAGGGGGGCTTATAGTTCTTGCCCACAAACTTGACGTAGCAAATAGGCCTGACCCTGGTCCATTCCTGTCTCTGGATAGTTTCACAGGGCAATGTCCACTGGCTCCTTGGACTCATTCTGGGCTGATGGGCGCTGCTGGTGTGCTCTAATGAGTGCCCCCTGCTCCTTTCTGCACAGCTGTGAACCTGTGACCTTCACTTCTGCCCCTGCTTTGTTCTTTTGTTGTCCCCAAAATCAGTTGATAGGTCCCCAGTGGCCTCCCTGTTAAGAGGCTTATAGTTCTTCCTTGATGGATCAAAGCCCATGACCCCTGGGCACATCAGAAGACCTATTTATCCTCAGGAGGGTCCCTGGGGGCTGAGGCCATTTTCTTGCCTCTGGGCAGTTTTACTGGGAAGTGTCCATTGGCTTCTTGGGCTCGTTCAAGGGCCAGAGAGCTCTGCTTGCTGTCTCACCTTGACACACTCATTTTGAACCCATAACCTCATGCCTATCTCTGTTTTCTCTTTAGCTGTCTTTCCCTGCCCCCCAGTCAGTTGATCTATACCCCATACCTCCCACCCAGTAACAGCAGGGGGGCTAACTGTTGCTCCGTGGGCATAAAGCCCACATTAACCCTATGCTTCAAATAGGCCTATCTTATCCAGGTCTGACCGTGGAATTGCTAACCTGTCCCTTCCGAGAGTAGCAAGTCTGCAGATGCCACTTAATTTTTTTCTGTTTGATGTGGAGACTGTTGTGGGCAGGCAATTCTGAACAGGTTCCTCTTCTTTCTTGGGAGATTAAAAAAGTGGAGGTCCATGTTAAATGCTGTACAAAGGCTGCAATTCAAGCCATTGTTGTAAAAAGCTTATCAAAGGCTAGCTGGCTTTGCAGCACCTCTCTCCTTAAATCATAGCTTTTCATGTTTTTGTGGGTGTAAGAGAAAAATGCAATAGATGTAAAAGAAATAAGCCAATTCAGGTGGTGGGGGAGAGAACTGATACATCCACAGCTAATTCAGGGCAAGGTCCTATTCCACGTATTAGACATGCAGCAGACCTAGTCACTTAAATGTGATCTTCTTCCCTTTTAGTTTATGTCCCTGAACTAACATGTGCCTATTTTTATAACACATCATGATCTTAGCTTTAAGATTAAGTCACAAAAAACAGCAAACAGGAGGAAGACTGTTTGTATTAATTGTTTTTCAGAGACTTGAGCAGGATAGAATAGGATCACCCTTGGAAGTGCTGAAGAGGTGGAGCAAAATCTGTCTCTGAGTCTAAACTTTACTATTTTAGGCCCTATTCTTGCAAAAGTTAGGCACATCCTTGACTGCTGTGAGTATGCTTTCCTCGATGTCAGTGTATGAAGTTAAGTGATCTGCAAACCTTTTAAGTTTGGGCTGTAAGCTTCATACTCTTTAAGGAGAACACCTAGATCTGAAATGGATCAGTAATGGATACTTGACAAGCTAACTTTGGGCAATGTGGCTAACAGTTCTTCCTCTTCAAAAAATAAAGTGCTCATCACTATATTGCATACAGCTTATTCCACCTTTTTACTAAGGGCCCCCCCTAAAAATATAGCAGGCCAGTGTCCTTTATATAACTGATCACTTTTACCAGTGTCTTGATAGACTTGTATTTAGGAATTCTTTGTGCAAATTGGATGTATTGATCTTAATATCTAGATTACCACAGATAAAGGGGGAATGCATAATATTTTCCTTGCCTGTATATTTTTGTCATACTTCATCCCAAGTAAGGTTTCCCATTGGTTTAATCTGGCTTTTCAGGTATTAGCATGAAAATCTTATGTGATGTTACTAAATGTTGGAAATGACTGTTTTTTATTGCATATCTGACTTTCTGCAGAGAGATGCCTTTGCTGTGGTTCTAGGTGGGGAGCTGCTCTGGGGCTGAGATCTTGCAGCAGTGAGACAGTGTGGTCTGGAGCTGGGACAGAGCCTGTGATCTGCTACCCACACACCCTGGGCAGGGGATTGTAGTTCTACCCTGGCTCTAGACCATGCCGTTACTGCCGCAAAATCCCGGCCTCAGGGCAGCTCCCTGCCTAGCTATGCACTATGCCAGCACTGTTGGGGCCTATCCCCATGGAAACCTGGGCCCTGGCTGTCGCAGCAATATGGCTTCTCGGGTCTCCCTTGAAACCATGCCAGTTATGGGCAGGGACTACTGGGAGATGGAGTCAGGCCTGCAGCCAGATCCACTATTTTGCCCACCCCTGCCTTAACCTCACCATCATGCACACACTTAAAGTATTTTAGGAACACTGCTATTGACCACATGAATCTGTGCCTGACTTTGGAAAAGGAAAGAGTCCTTCTCCTAATACCTAATAGAAGTGTTTATTGGGAGAAACAGCTCTGTTTAGAGAAGACAAGAGGGACTGCATTTAGGAACTCCTAGAATTCCCACTGATGGGTTTATTTTCCTTGGTACAGGGAACCTGTCATTCTTCTGACTTTTGTGTGATTTGTGGATGCTTAGCTATTTTGAAAATTAAATCATAAATATACATCGTTCACTCTATTTCTCTGACAAACATGCATCTCCATCCCCCTTATCTACTATAATAATCCACCACAAAGTATGCTAATATAAACATGGCATTGTAATAAGTGCATAAGAGAGAGATCACTTTTTAAAATGGATTTTCACGTTCTAGTGGATTGTTGCGCTTGTCCTGAAAGTTTATCTGATGAGAAAAGAGCATGTTAACAAGCTAAAAATCTTTTAGTAAATTCTAATGTAGATACCTTTTTACATCTGCTTAAAATGGACTATGCATGTAGCTTTTGCCTTTGTTTACTTGCTGCTATAGCTCTAAGCAAGGCCTTTATGCACTTCATGCCACAGCCTTTGCCGTCAACAGTGAAATCTGCTGGCACAAACTTTGGGGAACTGATGGAAGTAAGTTTGAGGATGAAATTATGGAATTCACTGCTTGTTTCAATGTAGTGGTGTTGGTGGTCCAGGGGATATGCAGAAAGCAGGATTTGTGAAGTACTATTTTTTATTGGACCAACTCTGTAGTTGAGAGATTAGACAAGCCTTCTGGCACAATGCTAGAGCTGCAGGCTGTGACCAGTGTGGAAGTCTGAAGCTGCCTGCAGCTTTAGCACACCCACCCCATACCCACAGCTCCAGTGCAGAAGCTGCTGGCCATGTTTGGGTAACTGTGGACATGGCTGGCAGCTGCTGTGTCCAGTCTGGGGGAAGGGCAGCGGGGGGGAAGTGTTGCGGGGCATGCTACAGCTATGGGTGGGTTGCACAGCTGTAACATGCCCCACATACTTCCACTTCTGCATTGGTGGTAGCCCTGGCCCAGACAGAGAAGGAGAGAGTTCCTGGAACACCAAAAAATAGCCCCAGCCAGCTGGCACCATGATGGTGTTGGAGCCAGAGCAACCAGGTCCATTCACTTGGGAGGCGCGCAAATGCGGGCCAGATCAAAATCAGTTGGTGGGCCGAATGCAGACTACAGGCTGTATTTTGCCCACCCCTGCCTTACTGAACATGTGCCTGGGACCTGTCAAAACCTCATATGCTGCCTAACTCGTCCCAATGTACAGGGAGCCCAACATCAGGCTTAGCTGATTGTCAGCTGGGGCTAGAGACTGGCTCCCCCTGCATCAGCAAGTAAGGAACATTTGGGATCCAGTCCCTGTGTGGCGTGCACGTGTGTCATGGCAGAACCCATGATTGTTGGGATCAAGGATTAGATTGCATCACGTCTTGAAGTAAATGTCTGTCAGGCTCCAATTTTTCAGAATTTGAAATTAAGGGGGGAAAAAAAGGATTAGATTCTTTTTTCCATAACTTCCCTTCCCTCCCCAGCTCCTACCCCTATAACTCCATTCTTATTCAAATACATGCTGATGTGGAGCAGAAGCCCCATTGTTCAAGATAAACCATCAACCTTCGACATCCCTGTTGGATCCTGATGGATCTTGTATACATCTGCAGGATGCACAAAGCAACTCATTTAACAGATCTGACCACCTATATGTCTGCATCCTGAGAAATCATTGCTGAGGCACACACCTTCGTATGTCAACATGTAATTACAAAGAGAAGCTGTATGCCATGATTGCTTTCGCCCGGCTGAAGCAAATGTTCCGGATGTGACATAATATAACATCCAGTGAGAAATATTTACATAAGCATTTTCTTACAGACCTAATCTCTGCCTCATACAGTACCCATGCAAACATTTGAAATGTATTTGCAAACACTTGAAATTCATTTGAGCTTGGGAGCATGCCTCTGCTCTGTTCTCGCATATGTCTAAATTTGAGGCCTGGTCTCATATTGGAGTCCTACATTTGCATATATTCAGAAACTGCTATAGTCTGCTTTATTTACTCTCCCCTCCAGCACACACAAAGTGTTGCCTTTTTTTTTCAAATACATTCAATATAATTTTTGATTGGTGTGCATAATTAGAACTATCAGGGGAAATAGTAAATTCAGTCCACTTACAGGCAGATCCTTGCTTGTTATAGACTGGTCATTGCTCTACAGTAAACTGTTTCTACCAGCTGGCAACCTACTCATTGAAGTACTTAAATTGAGATCAGCCATCTTGCTAAATAAGGTGCTGTGCATCAGTTGCCTATTATGAGGCTAGATGGTATTTATTTATGTAGTATGGAAGAATTCCCTTTGCAGTAATTATGAAGTGAAATTGATTGGCTTGTGTTACTGAGGAAGCCTGACTGGATTACCTTAATGGTTGCTTTTGGCTTAAAATTGAATCTATAAACCACAATAGAGGCAGGAGGAATTGAAACCCAAGGAAATTCCATGGAAGGAAAAATTGAACCATCATGCTTGAAATGAACACCAGCAAAAGAAATCTTGCAGCTCCCTGGTCATTATTTGCTGGTCCTCTTTGTACATTATAGCTTATGAGGTGTGTCAGGTTCAGTCTGTGCTTCACAGGATCTGCAGCCTCATACTGGGGACCACCTGACCTCTATTTACTACTCCTTCAATAATATCTGCGCAGCTGGAATTTGTAATGACTTTTCTGTGACTGTTAAACTCATTGCTAATAAAGCTTACATCCTGTAAAGTAAATAATACTATAGAGGCCCTTTACTTTGGGGTTTATGGCCTCCCGTGGAGATAACTGGGAACGATTTTAAGTTAATTTGTCTTTCAGATCCACTGTGTCAGTGACCACCTTGTACCGAGTTTGTTGGTGCCTTGTCATGAATCCATATTTGCAAGGACCAGCAGAGACTAAATTACATGAATGTCACAGCTAGGAATTCTTTTATTTCTGTCATACCAACAGAATAGTTGTGTTAGACAAACTGCAGATTATAAACTATATGTGGTTGAGTCTCTGATGAGCACTCCCTTTCTTTTGTCTAATAGAGAGAGACTTGCTTAAGGTTACACCGGATGTTAGTGACAGGGCAGGGAATGGGGCCCATCTCCCTGGTTTTAGGTGAGCATCTTTACCAGCGCATCATCTTGCCTCTTACTTGGGGGTTGAAGAAGGTGCACATGCAATAGGCAGAGCTTAATAGGTCACTGAGGTTTCTGTCTAATTTTTGAGAAAGCCATGTCAGTCTACTCAACAGCTAATCTGTGTGTGGTGTCCATTGCTTATAGTGTTTAACTGTTGAGATTTCTGGAATATTTGTTATGTAGGTTAATTTCACTGAATGCCTGGGAATAGCCCATAGGCTGTTGAGTAAGAAAACTGCTCCTTAAGGATGGAATGGAAACTCCATCTTGCGTGAGATGTGTAGAATCTAGTCTTTGATAGGTGCCTTAGCACTGTTGCAGCTTCTGCTACAAGTTATAATAGGCTTAGGCATTGAAACGCTCTGAATTTTAATTCCGGTTCCATCACTGATTGTTCTCCAGCCATGAACAGGTCAATTTATCACCCCATCTTTGTTGTTGGCTAAATGGAGTTCAGCCACTTCCGAGGAGCATTCTGGAGATTTGTTTATATGTGCAAAGCAGTAAGCTAGGGATGTGAAAGGTTAAATGTTTAAATGATAATATTTATACCATTAATGCATCACAGTTAATGTTTAAAACAGACTACATTGTGTGAATAATTGCGTGGTTTATAGGGTGCGTGAAGCTTCAGTCCCTGAGTCGATTCGGCGGAGGTTCAGCCCGATTCGGTGGTCAAACTTCTAAACCTGAATTGAATTAGAGGACCCTTTAATCTCTCAATCAATTTGGAGAGATTTGGAAAGATTTGGCAATTTGGACATAGAAAAAGCATTTAAAGCTGTGTCTACATACCTCTAGGTAGCAGGGGCTCGTGAGTGCTGCAGTACTGGGGCGCATAGAGTGTCCCACAGGAGCAGGGGGGCTCCCCAGCACTCTCAGCAGCAGACCCAGAAGTGGACCAGAAACACTTCTGGGTCTGCTAGGGAGTATGCTGCGGGGCCTTGCCACACCCTTACCTCCGGCTTGGCAACTGGTGCCTTCTGGTTCACTTTTTGGGTTAGTCGCTGAGCATGTGGGGGGGGCCCCCTGTGCTTCTGTGGGATGCTTCATCACAGTGATCATGAGCTGTGGCTGGTACCTCAAGGTATGTAGAAAAAACATTTAAAGCTGTGTCTGTGGCCAAATTGCTGGTTCGATTCTCTGAATCAGCATTCATAGTATCATAGTATCTAGGGTCAGAAGGGGCCTAGAGCAGGCCATCTAGTCTGACCCCCGCCAATGGCAGGAACAAGTGCTGGGGTCACAGGACCCCAGCC
>JAGPOW010000874.1:3258872-3270365 GCA_030014935.1 Caiman crocodilus
TAACAGACACCCACCATTAAGTCGCTTTTCCCTCGTCCTCCTTGCAGCCTGACCCAAATCACTTCCACCTGGTCCTCTGTCACCCCCAAGTTGACGCTCAATGCAGAGAAACGCTCTTTGACATAGAGCATAACCTCTCCACCTCTTTTCCCCATCCTGTCCTTCCTGAAAAGGGCTTAGCCATCGATGCCTATGGCCCAGTCATGGGTCGGGTCCCACCAGGTTTCCATTGAATCTTCAGATTCGGATTCAGCCAAATCGAATTGGGGACAGTGATGTGAATCGATCACTGTCCCCAATTGAGGCCAAATTCACACACCGCTGGTGGTTTAGCAGTACTACTTTTCCAGATTACCCTACACTTTTGCATGCCACCTACCCCTCCTACCAGCAGTTCGTACCATGTAAACTGAAGTGCTGTGACTGAGGAGGCAGTGGAGCTGAGTCAAGCTGGCCTTCTCCCTGAAGGAGGAGAGTCAGGGAAGTGGGGGTAGAGCAGAGCATGGTGGCTGGCAGCAGGAGCACCTCTTGCTGCCTGCATGCTTCTTGCCTTGTGGCAAGTAAAGTGGATGCTGGCTTCTCTATAGGTTAGCGTTATCAGTTAAACAGTTAACCAATATAATTAGAAGAGTTTAAACAGGTAATTTTTAAACCAATATTTGCATCCTATTTATGCTCAACCTATTTATGTAGGCTCTTTGAACATAAGGGGCGGGTGCCAACAAAGTACATGGAATGGGTAAGGGGAGGCTGAACAACCTTACAAGGCCATTAGTGACGAGTTCTTTGAGTTTCCACACTTTCACAAGTTAAGGACTTTGTAGTGGATGATGTTCATAGTTAATAGATATGCATCTAAAGCTTTAATTAAGTTTTCATGAAATGTTGAAACTGCTGGGAGGAAAGAAACATGAAGATTCCAAAGTCAAATAAATCACAATGGCCTGTCCAGCTCATGCCAGACTTCTCCTAAATTCCTGCTGTGTTCTAAGAGTAAATCACATGAAGTAGGAGTCAAAATCAGGCATATAGAAATCATGGGTGGATTCCTTCCATTCTTCCCCATCCCCTTGCACTGACCCTATCCACAGCTGGTTCAGGAGATGGAGGGAGGCTTACGAACAGCTCCAGCCAGGTGCAACAGGCAGGTTCCTCCTCCCTGCCTGTTTCCCCTTGCGTTGTGGGGGGTAGGAGCAGCCACGGACAGCAGCAGAAGTGGTGACAGGTGGGCTTCCCCACCTTCCACGCTTGCTCCCGGCTGGCAGGGAACACCCAGGGAGACTGGAGAGAGGAGGAACCTTCCTGCCTGCTGCTGCCACTAATCCTGGCTATAATGGGGCAGGAAAAACTCTAGAGTCTCCTGTCCCCCCACTCACCTCCCCAGTCAGCCAGGGACAGTGGGAACTGAGGCTGTAGCAGGTCGGGGAAGGGTAGGATGTGCTGATGAGGAGGGAGGGGAAGAGACTGGGTGCAGAGAGAAAGAGGCTGGGAGCAAGAATTCTTACCTTTTTGAGGACTTAACCCAAAAAAAGCTGCTGCTCCCTTAGTAGGGTCAGAAAGGGTGGGATATCTGTCCCTACCACCACACTCCCTTTGGATCTATCCATAATGGAAATTGAACTTTCACTGTAGTCAATATATTGACTTCAGAAACTTCTCTTTTCTTCTCTTTCTTTCCTCAGATGTTTCTACTAGCTTTTAAATTTCTAGACTTCTTTGCTGTCCATTTATGCAATATACGGTAGATTTGTTCATGGAAGCAGCATTTACTGGATGCCATCTGTGCCAGGGCGCTTAGCATGCCTGCCACTTTGAGGGGAAAAGGCTGCATGAGAAGCAGCCTGCAAGTGTGACAGGGGCCAGTTAGAAAGCCACCTGACCAGAAGGGGACTGGGTTTGAAGCATGTAAGTCCAGATCTGAACTGGTCAGGCTGTCTAGCCCTGAGGCTACGGAGAGAGGAGCTCTTAGGCAGCAGGGCTGCTGGGTAACATCTGAGCTAGGGTAAGCAACTTAGGAGGTTTGAGGAAGGAACTAAGTGGCCTGGGAACACAGAATTGTGTTCTTGGGGCCCAGAAGTAGAGAGCTTGAGCTTGAGAGGGAAGGAGGATGAGTGCAAGCAGGGCTAGAGAGGTCAGAGGTCTGTAGCCCAGGAGGGGCAAGCGTCAGCAGGGCCAGGGAGCCCAAAGGTCTCACTGGCCCAGGAGCAGGGCCAGGGCCCAGAGATGGGGGCTAAAGGCTGAGGAGGGCCACAGCCAGAGGCTGAGGGGTCCAAGGAACCCGTAGCCCAGGAGGGCCACGTTAGGAGAGCTGGGGGCCCATAGCCAGAGAGGATTGTTAGAAACAGCAGAGCGAGAAAGAGAAAGGAATGAGTTTAGTCTGAGAGGTATGGGCATGGTGTAAGGGGTGGTTGGAGGTGTGTAACGAGCCCTTAAGGCAATGAGCAGCAACATTGGTGCTTGTGTAGAGATCTGACTTGGGAAGCCCTGGAACAGTCTCCCTTTTCTGAAGGCATCATTTCATGAAGGCTTGGCAGGAAAGGAGAAGAGGAGATTGCCCAAAGAGACTGAGGTTGAAAAGTGCTGAGGGAATTCCAGGGACATCACGGCCACCTTGGAGCTGAACTGTGTTACGTCATCCATGACTCTTTCTATAGCTCCAAGAAGTTTGCTTTCCTGTCTATTAGGTGGTGTTGAAATGACCAGGCAAACTGCTGCTTTACCACTTACGTAACAGATAATAGATTAATATTTGTCAGCATTTCTGGATTTTCCTCAAAAATTGGGTCATAACAGTCTTTGCCCTAGAATTTAGGGTGTCTTTGGAGATAACAGATTGATCCTGTGCAGTGTATCGGTGTATATGTAGAACTCGATCTGAACTCTCATTTGGACACTGTGTACTTTATTTCTTTTCAATCTGTTAACGCAGTGTTAATGTGTGTTGTAAACAAAAAATATCTCCACTTCAGTGATGGCTGCAATTTGGGAATGGGAATGTGTGAAATGCTTTGAAACAAAAGGTATTATGTGCGTAAGATGCATGGGGTGGCACACAGTCTATCTACTCCTTTTTTGCATCTGTAAGACACCAACTTCCAGGTCTACAACACCATCATCATCCCCACTGTCCTTTACAAATGTAAAACATGGGTGACCTACCATTGTCATCTCAAGAGCCTGGGGAAGTATCACCAATGATGCCTTCAGAAAATCCTCCTCCTCCGATAGGAAGATTGCTGTGCAAAAACCAGCATCCTTGCTGAAGCCAATGTTACCAGTATCAAATCTGTGATCCTTGAGCACCAGCTTTGCTGGATTGGACACTGTAGATGCCCAACTCTTGACTCCCAAGTCAAGTGCTCTATCCCAGCTTATTTTTGTGGTCTGAGCTCTTGCAGTGGGCAGAGGAGATACTACAAGGACACATTGAAGGCATACCTCAAGAAAACATGCTGACATCAAGAGTTAAGGGGACATGGCTGCTAACTAACTCAGGTAGTGCCTCAGCTTCAACTAAACAGCAGCCTACTTCCAGGTAAAGTGTTGTGTCCTTGAAGTAAGAAAGACAAATCCCAGCTTATGGCCTGCTCTCCCCTGTAAAAAGACCTACACCTTGTGTGAACAGATCTGTGGCTCAAGGATTGGACTCAAGACCCATCAATGAACTATGGTGGAGATCATCCTTAAATCGAGGGATTGCCACCAATGGCATCCATAACACTCAAGGTTGTACCTGTGTGTGTAGTTTGCTCCGTTGTGACTAAATAACCTATTTTCTCAAATACCAACCAACATATACCCAAGTAAGATGCTTTTATGGGGGAAGATAGAATGAAGAAAAACAAGTTTGTTTGTTTTTGTTTTTGTTTTGCAGCGTTAGGGCTGCATGGAGGAGTGACCTTGCTCACTCACCTTTCTTATCTTGCTTAATGTAAAGCTGAAACCTTAGTTGCTGCTAAAGACTGGTCTCCATCAGTAGATCAATATGTTGGAAAGAATTAAAATGCCTGCAATGCTGTGCAATAGGACAAGAGATACCAGGAGTAGCTGTCTTTTACAGTATTCTATTCTAGGCAGAAAATTAACTTCTCCAATTATGACAGTCATGCCAATTTTGGGGGCTTGATTTTTGGGGGAAAAGGTACAATTGGTATAAAAGTAAATAGGCTACACGAAATATACTTTTCATATGAAGAATCTTAAATGGAGTGTATGTTCACTGTGATATCTGAGATGCAGAGCATAGGTTTAGCCAGGTCAGTTTGTATTGCTTACCCTTCTTTTTGGTACTGCTGGTTATTGAAGTATTAAACCATATGTGGCCTTCACTTAAATTTCTTTTATTTGGTTTTTGTTTGATTTTTTTTGTAAGAACCCACAGACGGAAGTGGACCCAGGATTTTTCAAAGCGGGTGGAGGAGCAGCAGCCAGCTCTGCAGGGGTAGCTGTATCCCTACCCCCAGCCTTCTTTCCCTTATCCCTGCCTCCAACCAGGACGAACAGACCATGCCATGGGAGCAGCAGTCAGGGGCTTTTTAAAGCTCCCAAAGCAGGTAGTAATCCCCTTTCCTTCCTTCCCTATCGTTTCTCCTCCCTTCCCCCACTCCTACCTGCCACTGGCCCTGCAGTCCTGGAGCCAAGAGAAGCTTCAGAGCTGGTCCAGCAAGGATGCACAAGGGCTGGGTTCAGCCCAGGTCTGTGATGATAGATGGCTGGATTCCCCTTCCCCACATCTGCATCTGAGCAGGTGGGGAACACCCAAGGGGAATCCACCAACCTCCACCACTCTGCACTGTCCTGTGCAGAGCCCAGCTAGAGCAGCTCTGGAGCTCCCTTTGCCCCCAGGGCAGCAGCAGGTATGGGAGGAGAGGGGATTGAGTGGGGAAGGGGAAGTACCTTGGAGCAGAAGTTCCCAGTTTATGATACAGGTACCACCAGTGGTAGACAGACAACCTGTCAGTGGTACGTGTTAACAGATTTATTATAATTACTTTATATGACAAAAATTTGCTGGTGGTACTTAAGGTTATATCATTTTAAATTGGTGGTGCACAATCTGTCAGAGTTTAGGACCTGCTGCCTTATAGCATAGGAAGAGGGGAGTTTTACCTTCTTCGGGGACTTGAAGTCCCCAGCTGCTGCTCCTGCAATGTGGTCAGAGAGGGGAGTGCAGCCATGCCATTGTACCCCTCTGGATCTGCTCACAGAACTGAAATTTTTTTGCTTCTTTCTTTTCTGGATCATTTGCGGAGAGGAAAATGAATGACTTTACTCATGTTCATGGGTTCCTTTTTGGCGTGCTAAAGGCAGTTCATTAGGAGAGTTTGTTGAACAACTTATGCTGATTGTAAATGTCTCTCTCTAACCTTATGTCCCCCCTGTCTGTCCATCTGTGCTTGGGTCAAAATTTTTGGGGCAAGGCATACCTTTTCATTATATATGCGTGCATACTGCTTAGCCCAAAGGGATCCACGGTCTCTGAAAGGCAGTGGTGTTATGTAGAGTGCCAGCGCACCCCCTGACCAACCGTGTTTGCCGCTTAGGGCAGAGGGAGCAGGAGGGGGCAGGCAGGAGTGCCAGTGCTCACCCCCCCCCCCCCCGCACTCAAGCACTGGCCAATCATCACTTCTGGGAGTGGCTGCGGCCACTTCTGGGAGCAAGCACCAGGCAATTGCTGCAGCCACTCTCAGAAACAGTGATTGCAGCGATCCGCAGTTGTGGGTTCAGCTGCGGGGGATTTCCCCCAGTCAGCAGGACTGGTCACAGGGGGGAGGCACCTTACTAAGGCAGCACCAGGGCTGCAGCGGCAGCCTTCTGTTATCTGGTGTGCAGATCCGGGGGCCTGCACTACAACTGGCTCCGCCACCCCATACGGCTCAACCTGGTGGCAGGAAGCAGGCAGAGCCAGAGCTGCGCTCCATCTCCTGCCATGGGAGGAGTGCAGAGCCACTCGGAGTGCAGCCCTGGCCCCTGCATCCCACCACCTGCTTCGAAACTTGAAAAGTTTAGAAACTTTCAGAATGTTTCATGTGCCCTCATTTAGTTTCAAAGCTGTTTGGAAGCTTTTTATTTTGTTTTGATTTTGCTGTTTTGAACTTGAAACGCATTGAAACAGCTTTGAAACAAAACACTCGACAAAATTTCACACAGCTTTAGTTTGCACTGTTTGTGTAGCAGCAGTGATGGGGAGATAATACTGATCACATGACAGGGAGGCTGCCCATAGCAGAGGTGCCAGAGAACCCACGCAGCCCCGACTGAATGCAGCCTGTGACGTGCAGCAAGCAGCCCCCAGGGGCTCTAAAATTGTTCTAACAGGGTTAATGTTGGAGCAATTTTGCTACATCTGTGTCTATCCCAGCTTGTCCACATCTAATTGTTGGAACATGTTGCTCACCTCTGATCAGCAGCTCCCCTTTGAAATGTTCCCCTTTTGAAACGGCTCCAAGTCTACATGTGTCCATACCCTAAGTTTCATTGATGTCAGTAGGAGTTCAAAATGTGTTCTTTGCTGAATCCTCACCTTAATCTTTTTTCCCCCTTAGTTTCCCTATGTGGAAAATAAAAAGTGTGAACCTCTATCCCATCCACATTTCGGTGAAATGCTTTGATAGTTTCACAGGAAGGGCACTATAGATGCACAAAGTAGTATTTTTTTACAGCTATTCTGTGCTTGCAGGGATTGACTGTTTTTAGCTGTAGCTATTCTCTGTCCTGGCTTATTTGCTTTGTTTTCTACCACAGGCCCAATAATTCCTCCCGCCAGCAAGAAAGCAGTTTTGAATGCATGCCTGGTAAGTTTCCACCCTCTAAAGGATTCTTTTTTTCTTTATTCCATCTGGATCTACTTGAACTGATATGAAAAGTCCAAGGGGAGCAAAAAATCAAATAAAAATCAGTGGAAACTGGGCACACAAATGATTGGGGATAAAATTCATACCTATTGAAGAATGAAGTGTAAATGCTTTGTAGGAATGTTACTGAGTGTGAGCAAGTTGAGAAGTCACTGAGGCTTGTGCATCAAATCCAGTAAGCCATTGGAATGAAGTCTACAACAAACACGTGAGTTGCACGCACTAAATCCCCTGACTTTTCAGCAGGCTTCACACCTTGATCTAGTTTTCTTTGTAAGCAGAAATATGTTGCTGTCTTTTTTAGGAGTTTTTATGTGTGTGTGTGTGTGTGTATATATATATATAGATAGATATATGTATATTTATATCTCAAGGAAAGTAAAAACTTCCCCTGGAATCTCATAAATGGCCTTAATGGCCCCCTTGCTGCTAGTATGCTTTCAGATCAAAGGAAGGCTTTCTTTCAGTTCAAGCATGGAACCAAATCTTAAGTGTTTTGGTTTCAATTCTTATCTCTGCCACAGACTCCCTTTGTAGCCTCAGGCAAATCATCTAGTCTTCCTGTCACTCCATTTTCCTTTGTAAAATGGAGCTGCTTATACCTCTTTTTTGTAGGGCAACAGCACCCTCCATATAATTTGTGGCACCTTATAGAAATGAGGAGATAAGTAGATAAATGTAGGCTGAGGCTTGGTCTTTCCTAGCTAGTCTCCTACCCTCACTGCCCAACCCTTTTGCAAAGAGGTAAGCTCTGTAATATTGAGTGCCATTCAGTTCACAAAAGTTATGGAGGGGTGTCTGAAGTTCAAAAAGTTTGAGAGCAACTGACTTAGACTTTAACTTCCATGGGCAAAGACTGTCTCTCGGTATACTGCAAAGGATTTTTGGTATAGCAAGTCCCATATTAAAACATTGTTTATACCGGCAAAAAAAATTTTTCTGGGATAATTAAATCGCTTCTCTGTATGATATAAGTAAAGCTATGATTTTGGCACAGTAATTTTTAGTCAGTTTTGCAACAGAGGTTTGTGGGGGGGAGAACATATAGGGGGTGAGGAGAAGGGAGAAATACTCAAAGAATAGTTACCAAGCATGCTTGCAGTATGCTTACAACAAGAAAATGAGTACAAAGGTAGTTAATCATGTTAGTCTAAAGCTAGGCAGAAGGTAGGACAGCATGCCACTTTAGGGAAGTGATTCTCATCCAGGCTGCCATGGGATGTCAGGCAATATTAACACTTAAGTGTGCAGACAACTGGACATGATTCACAAGATAAATCCAGACATTTCAAATAGGAATCTATTGTGTCAAAGCCATTGTACCTTGTTGTGGTCTTTTTGAGGGTTTTTTGCAACAGAAGAATTGCTTTTATTATTTTTCCATTGTCAAAAAACAAGAGAAAGTCATAAGCTAGCATTATCTGAGGGATGCCTTGAAGCTAAAAAGTTGAGAGCCAGTGCCTTGGAGACTAGGGGTTTAGCAAGGAATTAACTTTAATAGAAAACAGCATACTTTGTTTGATGCTATAAATGCATCCATTCATAGCATTTGACAAAGTGGTTGTTGCCTATAAAGGTTCATGCCTCTATGAACTAGGTAATCTCTAAAGTGCTACCCTGCCCTGCCTTCTGCTTAACAGCTAAATAATAACCTTACTGAGTGTGTTTCCTTACTACAGTGTGTTGCCTCAGATGTTGCTGTATAGAGAGCTCATGTCTTCATTCTTTCTCATGTGCCTAGATCCTTGGTTAAACTTTGTCTCCCATTAATCTGTGTTCTTTCTGTCCTCTGATTGCGGGGCAAGGTACAGCATGAAACTCATAGGTTCTCCAAATTCATGGGTTTGCTGTGACCAAATCTTACCCTCAGACACAACCTATATCAGCAAAAGAATGCCCTTGCTCATATAAATTGCGGGGGTTTTGGAGGAGGTAGTTTTGTTGGTGTAGCTATGCTGAGTAAAAGGGGTGATTTTCCATCCCCATGCCCCTGATACTTCTAGTGGGCATAGCTATGACAGCAAGTCTTTGTGGTACACTGCAAATATTCTCTTCTGTTTTTGTGGATGTGGTCTACAGTTGGATGACCTAATCAAGTCAGAAAAATGTGATGTGACATGAGGAAAAATGAAAGTTTTCTTATTTACTCTACTATTAACTAGGGGTTAATATTGACAGAGTGAGAAAGGAGTATAGAGTAGGTTAGAAATGCTTTGTAAGTAGTTCCCTGCCCTCCTCTGAAGAGGACATGTCCGCATGCCATATACATATGTACCATAACCCTTCATGGATGCTGGCCTCATTGTCAACATAAATAAAAGTAACATCAGTCTGAAGTCATCTTTCAAGTTTGCATTTTTCCCTGCACAGACCTACTGTATCTCAGTTTCTAGGGTTTTGTTTTTCAGGGTGTTTTGGGGGGATTTGGGTTTTTAGGGCATTTTTTGGGGCGGGGGGGGAGGTTCTTCTAAAACCATTAAGATCCTAATATATCCTAGATGAAGCCAGAAAGATCTACTTGTCATCATGAGTGAACAGTAGTTCCTTTGGCTATTAATAGAGGGTTTTCTTACCTGAGTTTAAGGAAGTTTAACATAGGAGTTGTACCTTTCTCTGTAGGTTCCTAGAAGATGGACTTTATATATACAGATATTGAGTTTCACTTTTGTTAGAGAAAAGTCTTTCTTACTGATGTAATCATGTTCAGAAACATCCCAGAAGGCTGTGCAATTTTCTGGTAAAGAGCAGGTTCCTTCCTCAAACATGTTTTGTAGTTCTCTGTCTTTTTACTTGTCTGATGCATGAAGTCTGCAAAATGTATTTCATCTTTTCATTGTGCTGACGGCAAAGGGTTGACATTGTATATCCTTCCTTGTACGTTGCTCCATTTCAATGTTGGCTGTAATACAATGGGTTATATAACGTTGTCTTGGGGCTATAGTGCACCTTTTCTCTTGAAAGATCTTCCCAATTCCTTATGCAGGTGTAAATGACTTCATGTTCAATAGATAAGCAACAGATTCTGGATCAGAAGTTTTTATGGATTTGCTGGACAAAGCTAGACTTCTGGAGCAAGCAATCTAAATGGATGTTGTGGCGTTGTCCTACATTTTTACTTTCATGGAACCCAGTTCAGTGAAGCATTCTGAGCTTAAGTACATGCTCAAGTCTTGTTTTGAATTGGAGCTCTGATATGGTCATAAATGGTTGTGATGAATGCTCTGTGGTATTTACTACTTCTAGTTTGAGCATCAAAAGTAGTAATGTCATGGAGCAGTTCCCTGTTTCCTGCCTACAGTGGGTGGTATTGGGTTAACTGGTGTTTGCAAGAGATTCTTCTTTTCAGACCCTAGCGTTTCAGAAAGGTTGCTGCAATTTTCAGTTCTGCTCCCCTGCAGAGCAGTAGTGACTGAACTTCTTTACAAAGAAAGCAAATTGGAAAATGTGGACTTAAGCCTTTGAATTTACTGCATTTGCAGAATGTTTGTAATGCTGTCTTGGTGGGATTTTTATGTTAGGAAAATCAACATCAAAAGTCTCTGCTGAAAATTTAGCAATTACTGGGAGAGGGAGCATGTGTTTGTCTACCATTAATGTTAATGCATCAGTGGGGGACTAGGCAGCCTGTTCCTGTATGTTTGAAATGAGTTAATGATTTGTTTGCAGATTTGAGCTACAGAGTCCACACGAAGGGAAACAAATCTTTTTTTTCTGTAAATTTTCTGTCCTCTGGGATGCAATTAGTTGATCTAAATTTTTCTTTTGATTAAAAGTATTTTGGATTGATCCAGTAGCTGCTCTGTAACAAGCTGTAGTTTTGTACATTGTTTATCTTTGACTGGTCTCTGTAATTTGAAACACGGGAGGTATGCAGCAAATGTCAATTCAGCTGTCTCAATACATTTTCCAGCTGTCGTGGAACTCTTCTGGAGATGCTTTGAGACATTTTAGGTCACAGCTTTGTGACATGATTAATCAGTTCTTTAAGTACCTTGCAAGGAGCTTCAATAAAAGAGAAGGAAATAAAGATCCAATGTGTTTTTCTCCCAAATGCAAACAAGGAGGAGGAAACCTCTTGCAGTCCTTCAAAAAAATGGTCCCCAGTTCATATTTTTGTGGGACTTTCTTTTAGGTTAGCAAACAACTAATAATGACCACTTAAAAGACTCCAGAAGGAGCCAATATACAGACTCAGAAGAAAGGAAACAGTGAATTGGAAAGCATCTTGAGCTAAAAAAATCTTGTTTGAAATGGGCACAAGTTGATGACCTTTATATATGAGAGCTCTTGATGCATTGCATGCACCTAGAGCTTGTGTTAAGGAAAATGGCATCCCAGGCAAACTTGTATTTTGGCATATTTCTCCCCCCCACACCCCCAGTCAGTAGTGCTGTTGCAAGCAGGGGCATTGGGTACAGTTTGGCAGGGAGCAGAATGGCATGGTGCACCAGGTAGGCGGACGAGCAGGCAAGCATTACTGCTGCTGTGCAGGAGAAAGGTAGGGGGACTGGAGCAGGTGCCACCCCACCTGCACCTGCCTGGCTTGGTTCCTCCTGAGCAGAGGCGGGGAGCAAGCTGGGCTGGACACTGCTCGTGCCTGGGGCAGGGATGAGGATTGGGGAAGATGTGTGTGTGTGTG
>JAGPOW010000874.1:3288987-3308437 GCA_030014935.1 Caiman crocodilus
TTTTTTTCTCTTTTGCAGTCACTTTACTAGGTTTTGTCTGCAAATTGGCCTAAAAAAATATTTCTATATTATTTGCCACTCTGGAAGACTTGGGAGCAGCAATGGTGATGTTCCAAGAGCTCTCAGAAAATGTTTATTAGGACATGTCTGGTGCAGTGGGGCTCTACATTTTGGCCCCACAGGCCAGAGGAGTGGGGTGGGAATAGTCTGTGAGCAGGATCTGGCCCTGTGTACCAGGATCAGGCCCTGGGGCTTGCTGTCATCCCCTCCCTGCCCTAAGCTCTGGGATTGGTCCCTGGGGGCCCAGTGTCACCAACGCTCTTTGGTAATTGGTCTCAGGGGGACCTGCCACCACCCCCCTCCCACGCAGCACACTCAGGTTGGGTCCCAGGGGCCTGGTGCTGTCCCCTTCTGGCCCCCTACACAGGGACTGGGCCCTGGAGCCTGGCCATCCCCGCCTGACCACACACACTGGGATCAGGTGCCCAATTTGGTTCTTAGGGCTTGGGGCTTCCCATGGTTGTGGAAATTTGGTGGCGGGGGAGCAGTGCCACCAGTCCCCCACCACCAAATTTCTAGATCCATAGATAGCCCTAAAGGGTACTTGACATAGGGCTATGAACCAGATTGAGCTTTGCTGGTCTTTGACAACTTAAAATGTTTCTGTAAAGATCATTGTTATGGTAAAATAATTAGATATAAAACTGATGTGTCCTCTTAATGAGGTATGGCTAATCACAGGGTTCATGGTTTTCCTGTTTACCAAATCTGAATAAAACCCCAAAATATTTTTTATACTGTTCTCATTACTTAAGCAATTTGGGCTATCCTACTAAACCTGCTGATATACATTATCACCTCACCACCAACAGAAAAATCTCTGCAAAACCATTCACGCTAGAAAACTTTGTGATTGGTATGTTTGTGACCGTTTTAAACATGATATGCTGTTTTCCAAAACTCCCTATATCCCTGGCAATTCTCCAAGTGTTGGGTCTGTCTTTCATATATGTTCCTATGTAAAATGTAAATAAGCCAAAGCTCTTAGTTTCACTAAACCTTATAAACAATTAATAGATTGACTAGCACTATTCCTGTTCCTTCGCATTTTGAACCCTCCACTTGATGATTCTCTGCTTCCTCCTCGTCTTCTTTATCCCATCTGGGTTCTTCCCATCTCTTCCAGGCCTTGTGCAAGCCTGTACATATCATCTGCTTAATCAGGAGCTGCTGTGTTAATAGCTTTCTCCTTTTAGTGGCCCCACTGGCTGGGGAGACTGGAAAGGAAGGTTAACTATTTTTCAAAGCTTCCATCCTGCATCATCACTCTAAAATGGCTGCTGTCTGAAATAATATTTTTACTTTTTTTCATAAATTTCTTGGCTCAAACACAGAGTAATGAATAAGAAGGGAAAAATGTTTCTTAAACCCCACAGGCAATGCCCTTTAGGTCTCTGAATCCATGTGGCTCTGCAAAGTCGTAAGTCATTTAGTTGATTCACAGTTGCTCTGATTCTCTAGTTTGCTTGTTTCCCTGCTGAGTTCAAGCTGTAGTTGTTAAAAGTAATCTCTGTTTTTTGTTGTGCTCTTTAGCCTTCTTTAAATCCTTGAGAAGGTTTATGAGACAAACTATTTGGTGCCCAAAGACTAAGAGAATGGTTTTTAGTGCTCTCCTGCTCTTGTTTTCTAGTTCTGGTGCTGCAAGAGAGGTTTCTTTCCAGAACTCCTCTGGAGAAGAAGTTACAACCCGTGCTTTTCTAATGTAAAATCCCGTAGGGTAAATAGTCAGCTGAGATGATGAGGAATCCCTGGAAAAAGCAGTCAGTGGGACTGAGTGGGAATGGAGGGGATGGGGTCATTGCTTATAATTGTAAGCAGCTAACTTAGGAGGTGTGAGCTGTTAATAATTATGAAAGTCATTCTGGGCTTTCGGGACTGTCCTGGGGCAGATGAGATGAAACTACTTGGTGGTTCTGATACTTGATATGGAATTATAAAAATGTTGTCTGGATTATATTAACATGCATCTGCATGTGATTATCTACCCTCTGCCTTTAAAAATGAGCTGGGTTCACTTGGCCACAATATATATATGTGTTTAATATATAATACACATTTATAAAATATAAAAGGAGTTTTGTAACTTGCTAACCACACTTCAGAACGGTGTCAAGTTTATAAATATATATTAATTACCAAAGGTGCTAAAAGTGGTGGGGTGACTCAAAGATGATGGGAATTTTAAGTGCAAGCTTTAAAAGCTTCAGGGTTAAATTTGTCAAATAATTTTAATTTTGCCTTTGCTTTCCCCCAAATTTGTGCAAATTTGGCAATGCCAAGCCAATGACTGCATCTACAGGAGTGTGTTCCCAGCAGTGGATGGCTAATGATGGTATATCTGCTGTAGCCTGTTCCTAAGATAAAGTTAGCACAATATAATTTTAGTTTTAAAGGAATGGCTGAGAAACAAATGTATATATTCAGTTTACAGGATACTGTTGTCTCGTGCTTTAGAGCTGCCATTCGTGGAAGGCAAATTTTTTTTGTCAGGAAAAGGAGTGCTCTGAGTTATTTGTTCTTATTGCATCAGTCTTCATGCTCATCAATTATAGCTTAATTTGCAATAGCTTCATTATGAATCTTTATTTTGGAGGGGAGGAAGGAAGGGAAAGAATCTTCAAAGATCTTTCAGGCTGTAAATTAAACGGAGGTTTAAATGTGGTAACAGTGGATCTTGGTAGGTCTAATGGCTTCAAGAAAACTCTTAGGAGATGCGTGCGTGGTGGGAGAACTGAGCGAGTCATGTTGGGAATATAGGGCCTTCATTTGTGGAAGCCTACCTTGACCTTTAGCTTCAGTAGAGTTGCAGTTATTCACATCAGCACAGCATCAGACTCCAGGCCTCTCATGTGTCCTTGTATTCAGGGATGTGTGTGTGTGTAGAATGTTAAGGGGTGAATAATGGACCACAGGAAACAATCGTGCATGTGGAGCATGGATTAGGCATGTTGGGCAGAATCCTATTTAACCACATGCACCTAAATAGCACATGCAGTGCTGCATATCTGCAGTTTTTGGCCAGGTATACACCTAAAGCTGAGTAAGTCCTGAAATTGTAGCTGGGCAAAATCTCTTTGACGGTAGGCAGACAAGAACCCTGCCTTGTCCTAGTCCCAATACCAAAGTGCTTAGGGCAGTTGCCCAGGAAATGGGAAGCCCAACTTCAGTGCCCCCAATTCTCACCAAGGTGTTTGAACCTCTATCTCATGGCTTCCCAGCCAAGTGCTCTAACCACCAGGCACCAGATCAGACCTTATCAAACTACTCTCCAGCCCTCCCCATGGGGCTGGCCCACTGGGTAACCAAGCAAGAGTAATTTGTAGGGCAAAGAGGAAAAGAATAAGCCAGCGAGCGTGCGTTTCAGTGAGATGTCAATTGGACTGCATGGGAAAAGGCCCTAGTTCCTAGCTTGGAGCCTTGCTCTCAATGGGGCAGAAACTTCCCTGCTTCTCTCTGTCCATTTTATCCAATAAAAATACAAGGTGCAGTGGTTCAGCTTCACAGAGAGGGTTAGAGTAGTGTTTGATAATGCCTAACCTGTGGCCTGGTGGTTAGACCAGAGACCTTCTGACTGAGAGGCACTAGAACCCAGGCAGTGCACTCTGTGCAGAATTCCTTTAACCACTAGGTTATTGGGTTAAAGCAGTGGTGCTCAGCCCCTGGCCTGCGGGCCAGATTTAGCCCCCAGCACTGCATCATCTGACCCACTGGCTCTCCCCCATTCTGCAAGTTTGGCAGTGGGGGAGCAGTGGTATCTGTTCTGCTGCCAAATTTCCGGACTCAGGGGGAACTCTAGGCCCTGCATTAGTCCTGGCATGCAGGGCTGGGTCCCAGGTCCTGATTCAGCCATCAGACTCACCCTGCACCATTCATTTGGCTTTCAGGGCCAAAAGCTTGAGCACTGCTAGGCTAAAACTTTGGAGGGTGGTTCTCCATTTGTTTCCCCAGGACAAAATAGCGGCCACAACTGTGTATAAGGGCCAAAAGTGCTGTTATGCAGCTGCATACAGGCCATTAGGGAAATAAAGTTGGGATTCTGCACAGTGAGTGCATGCTAGTGTCGTGTCGTCCCCCCCCCCCCCAGAAGTCACTAATGATTTGGGGTGTCCTATTGTTTGGATGAGACTTCCTGAAAAACTGGCTGTCCGTGACATGTGTCAAACAAATACTGACTACCGAGATACCAGAAATCACTAGTTTCTCTTGAAAACTTGGATCTGTAGCATTTTTTTTTAACCCTTTTGATTCTTATCAGCTCTTGACCTGGTAGCTCAGAGTAGGGGCAATTGAAGTCCTGGCTAAACCCTTCCTTTAGATATGTATAATTTAGCCCCTTAACTGGTGGTTAAAATGAGGGAAAGAGAAGATTCTACAACTGTCTGCATCATAGCCGATTTCTGAAGTCAGGGCTCACCTCCTGACTGATGCTGAGTAAACCAGTTTAGGTTTTCAGTTGTACTGTCAGAGACCAGTGAAACTCTCCTCTCCTGGTACCACTTAGATGCAGCTTTCCATCACTGACATCTCTGCCTCAGCTTGCCCCTCCCTTCACTATGGTTTTCTCATTTATTTTTGTTCACTAGCTTCTACTGGCTTTTTGGGCTGATGTAGTCAAGAGGCACAAAATCAGATGTGCAAAGAGGGATGTCAGGTAGCTTAGCACACCAGGGAACTAAGCACTTCTGTGTGTATGGAACTAAAGGTTATGTTATGTTAATATAGCAGTTCATAGACATTAACTGTGCTTAATGTTTAATTTTACAAATGCATTAGTCTTTTGGGTCCATTAAGATAGATTTAAAATCACTTCATTGGGCCTAAAACCCTGGATTTCAACTGAGGCATCCATGTACCTGCAACTCCAGGGCATAATAGAAGATGTTTACTCTTTGGGAATCAGTTACTATGACTACAAGGATATTAGTAAAGCAGGAAACCTAATCTATAATAATAAAATAAGGGACTTACATGCATTTGTATTCATGAATTCTCAGAACTATTGAATGTTATTATCCTTAACCATTTTATTTAAAACAGTAAATGTATGCATATTGCAGAACTGGTTCATTCTCAGGGTCACTTCTCAGCCTATAAAATAGCATTTCTAATTTATATTCTTGTCTTGATAAGCTACTGCAAATACTCTCTTCAAAATGTAAAACTTGCTCTTTGTCCTATATTTATTTTCCTTGTGGTGGATACTCCTGTTTGTTCAGTTGGTGAATTCCCTTCTTCTCCTCTCCACACACATTCTGCAAACTTAACAAAAACCATGGATGTTCATAAAAACCTGCAAAATGTACAATTTGCATATTGACAGGAGTGACATGCCAATGCCACTGCAGCTGCCTTCACAATGCACCTACAGAACTGAGGTGGGAACACAAAGAACTTCTTATAAGTGAAAGGATTCTGAGTTCATGTGAACTTGCTTGACTGCCAGCCCCACCGTGCTGTCTGCACTAGGAAAATGACCCCCGCTGCTAACAGTGGTTTAAAAATGGCCTAATTTGTGGAGTAGGCTGAATCAGTAGGAAGACTGTGATCAATACGGTGCCCTAAGTTTTCAAAAACGACTTCTCAATTAGGGCTCCTGATTTTGAAAACCTTTTCAAGGGACCTGTCCACTGATCCTCTGAAAATGAGGCCTATATAAATTGGGTCAAGGTGGGTGCCCCCTTAGCTGGCCTGCAGTCCACAGACAAAATGTTGTTCTGAGTTGCACAGACATCTGAGATCCACCTCCACCCTCAGCGAAAAATCCTAGTGGTGGACCTCCCTTATTCAAGAAAGCGATTCATGAACCTTTTCCAATTCATTATTATACAGAGCACCTGCACCCCTAAGTGTGTGTTAGCCCTGTGGCAGCTACAGCTGTTTACACTAGAGAAGTCTAGCGGGAGAGGAAAGCATGTATGTATTACTGACCCCCTCTCCCCCCCACACACACGCACACACTTGTGTCTTCAGGGTGGTTTCTGCTGCTTCTCTTTTCTCTTAGGCTCACTGTTTACTACAGCCTTTTACCATGCTCCACTTAGTAGCTGGTGCCTTTCCACTATGCGCTTTTCTCTCTTGCGGAGCTGCTACAGTAGAGCCACCAAAATGCATGAATGTGCATATGCCAGGGATGGGCAAAATGTGGCCCGGGGGCCAGATGCAGCCTCCCAGGCCATTCTATCCGGTCCGTGGGCCCCCCCCCACAAAATTAAGAAAATTAATATTTATCTGCCACTGGCTGCCTGTCATGTGGCTCTCAATGGCTTGCCAAAACTCAGTAAGTGGCCCTCTGCCTGAAATAATTGCCCGCCCCGGCATATGCCCTTGTATTTAGCACTGGTAGCTTGTGTCTGCCTGTTGAAATTTTGGTATTCAAGGCAGCTGAGTGTAGACACATCCATTGAGATCAGTGGGCTAGCTCTGTATCATCCTTGCATCCAGTAGAGAGACAAAATCAACAAAGCCATTGGGTTTTGCTTGGGCACCAGCAGCCACAGTGTAGTGCAAGGGAGGAGAATTATTTGTGTCTGCAGGCCACACAGGCAGTTTTAGGGAGCTGTTGCGGGTCACTCTTCTCTTCCTCCCCTACTTCTCCCCCTCAAAAGCCCAGAGTTTGCATGCCCTGTTGCTCCTCACCACCACCAGTGCCCAAAGCAGCTAAGTACATGGCCCTGGCCTGCCCTGCATCTGCTCCAGACTCATCCCATCTGGCGTGGACCAGCTCTGAACCAGCTGGGACCCGTGTGCATAGCCCTAACTCTGGTGTGTTTTGCGCCTGCTTTGGACCTGCCCACCCACAATGAGCAGCAGTGGTGGCTGGGCAGAAGCTGCTGCTGGGCGTAGGGGAATCCCCTTGCCCCCCACTGCCACAACTGCTGAACCCTTTTTGCTGCAGCTGCCCAGAGCCTGTGCTGGACAGCACCTGGGCCAGGCAGGACCAAGGTACCCATTGTGGGCTGGACAGAGTCCTTTCACTGGCTGGATCCAGCCTGTTAGCTGTATATTGCCCACCCTGGTGTAGGGGAAGTGCAAAGATGCCAGAAAAGTGTTGTTGCCTTCAACCCTCTGCCTCTTGTCATGCCCTGGTATAAGAATGAAGTCAACTGTGACTGCTCTGGTCATGCTTATGGTACCAGAGAGTATCTAAAGATAGGGTGACCATATGGGACAATGTGAAATCTGGGGCACTATGCCCCTCTTCTCCCCCTCCCCCTCTCAAGTCAGCAGCACTGCTGCAGGCAGAGGTGGGAAGGAGTAGGGAAGGGCAGGGTGACATGGTGCAGCTCTGGTATTATTATTCAGGCAGCTAAGGGAGTCAGTAGCCCATTAATGAATTGTTCTGTACTTCACAGGTGTTAAGTCATCTCCCTTTTTTCAAGGTCATTCCACTAATCAAGCTAATCTATTTTAAGGCAATTTTGATGTCTGCTAGGGCTTCTTATTTCATGGCTTGTGCCCAGGGTGCTTGTTTTAATTTTCTATGGTGACCAGGAGACCAGCCTCCAAAATTTAGGACTGTCCTGGCCAAACTGGGATGTATGCCCTCTCTAAAGAAGACCTAAACTCTTCCTATTATAGAAATTTGCAGCCGCATAACTAAATTGATTTAGCTGCTTTAATGCATCTTGTCATTGTGTTTTTTACTGATATAAAGCAGGGTCACCCCAACCTCTCACCAGTGCAGGTCATAGGCTTTATGCGGGAGTGACTTCATTGGTATCATTACCCCAATGTGTAAAATGTAAATGGGGCCTTAGCAAAGGGAAGCAGACCTTGAAGGGGAGCCAGCAGCAGTTCTCTTGAAACAAGACTAGATGGAGCTGAAGAGCTGTCATTTGTTAACATATCTGCTTGCCAAATCAATCCCAGAATATTTCTAACTGGCAGGAGGCCTGACCCAAGCATGAACTTCTGGTTGAAGAATAAAACCCGATTTCAGAAAGAGAAGATGAGGCTTCTCTTTTATACTGTGGGCTGAAGGTGGAGAGAAGTGTGCAGCTGAAATCAGAAGCACTGACGCTTCTTACCCTCCATCAACTTCCATTTCTTCCCCTTTCTCATAAGTGCAGAAAATGCAAGAATGCTCATTCCATTTGAGATGCATTGCTGAAAACAACATGGGTCTTTTTCCTAGAGCAAAACTATTTGTATTTCTTTAGCAGGCTCACAAAATGATTAGGTGATGACTGATGAGTAAAGGATGAAGGCCTAAGACCAGGCAAGAAGGATTTATTGTGTGTATTTGGAAAGATGGAAGAGCATTGCACATTTACAGGTATATTTAGAAGAAGACAGGCCGCTAGACTGTCTAAAGCTGGGAACCTGTGTCACTGACTGTTGAGACTCAGTCCTGATCTCCTGAAACCTAGATTACCTGGATTCACAGCTTCTTTTACATTAAAAAGAGAGCTTTTTTTGGCCAGGATTATGTAGCTGCACTGCACTGGCTTTGCTGCAGGCCTAATTTCTTGGGCACGTGTCAGTTGTAGCGATCCCTACATTCAGCAAGCCCTGTCCCACTCAAGTCAGTAGAATGCTCCTTGGTGACCTCTTGCAAAATACTGTTTGCTCTTCCATTCTTCCTGCAGGGCTTTTATGTCTCTGCCTTGAGGCTTCCACCCATCTTGCTTCACATGAGCTCAAAAGTCCCCCAGCCATTATATATGCTGGAATCTCAGCAAGCTGGGACTGCATGCAGTCTGCCTTCTAGCCAAGCCCTGCTGTGTATGTAAGAAGGCCCGATCAAAACCCTGGGTCCCAACCTAGTATGGGGTCTGAGTCCTGAACTGAACTGTGCAGCTCAGCCCTAGGCTCTTCCCTGCATGCACAGCTACTTTTGTTTTTTTGGTTTGTTTGCTTCATTCTGTTTAAATCTCAGCCCGCCAGTCTGTCTGACTATAAAGCCCTGATTAGCAGCATGCAGCTTTATGCCTGGATTAGTCTTCTTCCCATGGTTTTGATGTTGGTCCGGGGTATCAATTAGCATCTCCAAAATATGTGAACCAGTTCCAGCAGATGTATCCTCTTGTCAGCTTTTGCATTTCACTTATGACTGACACCACCTGTGCTGTTGCAGCCCCTGCGTGATCTGCATCAGCAGCAGTTAAGCAAGTTCCTCCAGATGTTCTCAGAACAACAAAGAGCTTTTTTTTCTTACCATCGTAGTAGCTCTTTCCTGACCCAATAGAGCACAGGTTGTGTGCACATGGCCTTAAAACATCTTCACCCAGGATCTTTGAAAACTAGGTGCCCAAACCATGAGCCACAGGCTGCATAGCTTTTAGGATGATCAAGTAAGCAGTAGAGCTGTTACTGTAACAATGATTGCTAGTCTGCCACTGACCTTTAGTCTGACCTTGGGCAAAACATAGAATGACATAAACACTAGGCTAGAAGGGGCATCCACTAGTCCAGTGGTTCTCAACTTTTTTTGTACCGGGACCCATTTGTAAACATCAATGTCCAGTCCCAACCCAGTGCCCCCCACTGCCAGGCCCCAGCCCCTCAGTGTGTGAGGCAGGGGGTGGGTGTGTGGGGCAGGAGAGACCCACAAGCAGTTTGTTCGTGGACCTTTCATAGATTCTTGCTACACACGGGTTGAGAAATGCTGACCTAGTCCAACCCCCTGATCAGGGCAGAATCATCCCTTTTCTAAACCAGCCCAGATGAATGTTTGTCTAGCCCGCACTTCAAAACTTCCAAGGGTGGAAATTTCAGAGCCTCTCTCAGTAATCTCCTCCAATGCTTCCTGATAACCAACCTCAGTCTCCCTTGTTGCAATATAAGACTAATTCTTGTCCTGTTTTCAGCAACATGGAATAATTGATCACCAGCATCTTTATAACTTCCCCTTTTGTACTTGAAAACTGTTATCAAATGCCTGCTCAGTCTTCTTCAGACTACATTGTAGTTCTTTCAGTCTACCCTCCTATGACATGTTTTGTAGACCTCTAGTTGTTTGTGTTGCATATAGCATTCCTGTCAATAGATTCTAGTGTGATATCAACTTTTTATGCAATAGCATTGACTCGCATGAAATTTGCAGTCCTCTATAATCCCTGATTCTTTTCTGCAATAAAATCACTTTTCACTCTCCCGCAATCCCTTTCCCCTCAACCCTCACCAACATCTTCTGTGTAATGGACATAGCAGTCCTTACCTGCCTTTGAAATATACAGATGGAAAAGCATTAAGTAAAACCTTGTTCAGTTTTTAATGCACTGTAAATTAATATGTCTCTTTCTTTCTTTCTCATTTCTTTTTGACAGATATGTCACCTGGGGCCTAAAGGTAACTGGCAAAAGCTTCTCCTGCACAAGAGGAGGGAAGAAAAGTCTTGTTCCAGAGCCAACACTCAGGATGTGGACAGCGGTTGTATTTGTCCTGTTGATTTGCTCATGCATATCTGAAAACAGAATTTCCATCTTAAAGGAGCGAGGGGCCCGGGTAATACAGATAAACAAACTAAGCAGTGAAAAGCAGTGCAGACAAGCTTGCAAAAACCTATCTGTTTCAGGTGAGGCCACCTTCCTTTAACTTGAAAGCAGTCTGCAGTTTTCCTTTGCTTTAAAGATCTTCCTTCAAAGATCTTTAAAGACCCTTCCTTCCTTTAAAGACCCTTCCTCCAGAATCCCTCCTTTTCTCACTCTGCTTGTTTACAGTTGTTTATAATTATGGCTTCTGTGTGCAGTCCTGTGGTGGCTAAATAATTTCTGACAACTTTGTTTAAATTGAAAACAGAACAGCCGTTTCCCAGGGCTTTTCTCGTTTCCGTAAGAAGCAGCATTCATGCACTCCTGATGAGTGCTGATAGTGTGCAAATGATATTGTGTCACTGAACTCTAATGATCAGCAGACCACACAGACAGATGTTTGCAGCTGTATAGTGCCACAGTCAATTGCTGTGCTAGGGTGAGCAATTTTTGCTGCCCGATATTTCGTCTTGGGATTTTTCTGACTTGCAAGAAAGCAGATGTTCAGTCCCCACTAGCTTTCTTGAGAGGTGAGGAGAGTGATGATTTGGGGTGTCCAGTCTGAGATGCCTTAAAAGGTACCCTGGTTTCCAGTGGGGTTGCATGCCTCACCTCTCAGATCTGGCCTTTTTGAGATGTGTTCATTTGGGTGCCTGAAGTCATTATCCAGTTTGAAAAGTCTTGGCCTTGGTTAAAACAAATAAATAAATAAATAAATTGGAGCAGTCTGGGTGAAGTAAATGGACTTTCACAAGAATCTCTGCACCGGACTTGTCTAGTTTCTCTCCATGTGTTGGTTGGTAACAGGAACATCATCAAACTGCTTTTAATACCCAGTACTTTCAAACTTGGGTACCAAAAATATATGGGTTAACTTCCTTCCTCCCCTCATGGATCTGCCACAAAGGGGCTAGGCAAATCCACAAATCAGGTCAGTGATTTAGGAGCTCAGATTTGGATTTATGTGCTAAATGTAGGCCCTGAAGGTAGGAAACTCCTAGTCTCTGCTCTTCCAGGTGGCCCAGTTGTTAGAAACTATACCTACTTCCTGATTATAGTGATTGACAGAAAGGCATCAGAAGAAGTTTGAGCACTTCACAAATGTCAACTTTAGGCTCTCAGTTCTCCTTAACCATTGGCCCATTCTGTTCCCTGTCACTCTTCCTCATTAGATTTGTTATAAGATCATAGTAGTTTGCCATCAGGGAATACTGAGCTTAGTACCTGTGGGCAAGATTAATTGGTTAAGAAGCCTCCTGTTCCAGTTTCAAGAAGTACTCTAAATTGCCCTCCCCCACAGCAGAGTGCAAAGCTGCAGCTAGGCTGGACCAGCTCCAGGCAGCAGCTCCCTCCACAGCACAGTAAGCAGGACCCAGTACAGAAGGAAGCACCACGTTGTCATAGCTGCCAATGTGAGGCAAAACTCTGCGCTACTGCCACACCTTACCATGGTGACCATGGTGGCACAACGTTCCTTTCCGCACCAGGTCTCCACTGCTGGGCTGTGGAGGCAGCTTCTACTTGGAGCAGGCCTATGCCCCCTGCCTCCCCTTTGTTCCCTCTCTCCTGCCCCCATAGACTTACCTGGAGGGAGCTGTTCACTACCTTGCCTGGCTGCCATGTGCATGTATGCATATGCACATACACATAGTACCCCCGTGTCTTGCTTCCCACAACTCTAAGTAGCCTGTCGCATCCTGGAATTCAGCCAGCCTGGAAAAACCCGCAGTTTCCCACATTTTTCTCCATCGTAGGAGAAAAAATTTTCTCTTTTCAAAGAGAAAAGTGGCATTTTTCCTTGGCAGATGGAAAACCTGGATCTCTGGTGATCATGTTCCTTCCCCACTTAGGGAGTAATAGAATTTCTCAGGAGTCAGGCAAGGGAGGTATGTTCTTCACTTTGTTTAGGAGCCAGGCATAATTTTCCTGGCCGTGGGCAAGAGTCCAGTTGTCAGAAGGAAGGATCAGTGATGCTCTAGTTGAGCTCTGCTTCCAATCCTATGTTCCACCTGAACTCCTAGTCTAACTTGACGTTTCTCCAGAAAAGAGAGCATTGAAATAGTTGACATGCAAGCTATTCCTGTTCAGGCTTCAGAATTAGTGCCCCATTTGAGACGAGTGAGGCCTCTTAGTGTGTCTGTTAGTGCTGTTGCATCAGAACATCTGCTTATGAATTCAGGCCATGGGTATGTGAGCAGGTTAACCCACAGCAAGTCAAGCTATCCCAGTTTATGAATGCATGACACGGTCTTGTCTCAACAGTGGTAAACACCACTTGACAAATCAACGACCACTTTCTTACATCTTCATGTTCACAGCCCATTTGCTTTTGTCCAGTTGTAATTTGTGACTGGTTTATGCGTGTGTTTTACCCCTCCATTCATTGTCCATTGCCTCAGTAAGACTGACCTGTCAGATGACACATTAAGATTTTTGTATTTGCTTACTATAATTTCTTGCATGCAGGATGCCCCTATATCTATCATGCACCTTGTTTTTGAAAGGCAGAATGAAGAGTAAAAAATATGTTTTGTAGAAACTGAGTAGCAGCAGTTAGAGAGCTGAGCCTGCTCTTAAGCTTGCTACCAGCCCTGCATGCTGGATGCTGCCCTTGGACTGACCCCACATCCGAAGGTCTGTACATAGCCCGACCCCATGCACTGGCCCAATACAGCACTCAGGGTTATGTCATCTGGCTGGAGGGCTGTCCATTGTTTTGTAATTTGGCAGCAGGAGAGTGGTGGCAGCATTGGAAGATAGAATTGAGTGCGTACTTGGTAAATATGCAAATTATAACAAACTTGCAGTTCGGGGAATTGCAAAAACTCTGGAGTGAAAAGCCTTCATTTCTAAAGTTCTGTGGTAGGCAAGAGAGGGAATTAGAAAATTTGGGGTCTGTTCAAGAACTTCCAGAGATGGATAAAATCAGTACTAACTGCCATAGATTCAAGCAGGTAGGATGGCATGATCAAACCTGAAACAATAGACACATAGAGGATATTGCACTCAAATAAGTTCATCGATCAGTAGGTTGTAAACTGCTTGGCACCAAACGTGATTGATCGTGAGGAACACCTGTAGGACAACACAACAAAAACAGACATGGGAAGGTATGAAGGAATGCTGTAAATACAAAGATCGTCAATCAGCAAATTGTAAGAAGCAATAATGCAGGCTCAGTGGAAGCATTTCTAATGCATAAAAAGAGTAGAACAGAAATGTGCTCTGGATTTGTGTTTAAACCTGCACTATCCCTGCTGTCTGTCAATCTGATCACATGGCTGATAGTTTGAATGTCGGCTACATTAAGTATATACTTGCTGAATAACTACAGGTTTCAAACTGTGTTGTAATAGAACCTAGTCAATCTTATTAACAGCCCTGAAGGAGGGATTTGATAACAGTCTTCAAATACCTGAAGGGTGGAGATAGACTGTTCCTTGTGACTGCAAGAGATAGGGCAACGAGCAATGGGCTTAAATTACAGCAAAGGAAATATAGGTTGGGTATTAGGAAGAACTTTCTCACTATGAGGGTGGTGAAGCATTGCAGCACAGCACTCAGAGAGGCTGTGGAATCTCCATTCTTAGAAACTTTTAAGAACAGGTTAAACAAACACTTGTATGGGTGATTTAGGCCTGGAGAATCTTGCCTTGACAGGGGTTTAGACTAAATGATCTTCTGCGGTCCCTCCCAACCTATGGGTGTTTGTACACGTGCTGCAAGAATGGGGGAGGGGGTTGGGCACTTGAATTAGCAGCTCCAATTAAACTGCTCTAATTAAACTGCCCAGAGCACCTAGTGTATCAGCGTCCCTCCCTTTCAAAATGGCAGCAGGGGTGCTTTATTTAAAGCACAGATACATTGATGCATGAGATGCAGGAGGCTGCTGGAGCTCAGTAATTGCCACGCTCCAGCAGACTCAGTTCATCGAGTCCGCTCCGATTCGCTGGAATTCTAGCATGTTGAGCAGCCTTCCTGCTCGCGTGTAGGCACCCAATGATTCTACCGTACCAAAAGAGTCATAGGCCAGGTTTGGTCACCTTAGCTATGTTGACTATGTGGGTGGGGAAAAAAAATATCACCCCCAAACTGACATAGTTGCACTAACCAAAACCCCACATAGAAGCAAATGATGTCTGCAAAATGGTCCTTATGCTTGCATAACCTATAACACATGAACAAGCAGTACAACGACGCATCGGCAAAAGAATGCCTTTTTGTTAAAATAAGCTGCATCTGCCCTTAGAGCTTTATTTTAGCTATACAGGCAGAGCCTTTGTAGACTAATTTAGCTCCTAGGGTAGTCTGTTATGCAGAGGAGTAAAGATGCCTTACTCCATAATAGTTTATTGTCCTTCCTGTGGAGGAATGAGCTACAGGGATAAAACCATGTTCACATGGGTTGGGGGTGTGCCACTTCAACTGTTTTGGGAAAGAAGCAAGACTTGCTAGGGTAGATGACCCCCTTATATTTTGTTCACTCAGGACTGGAACATTGTTATCTTTTTCCAAGGCCACAGCTGAGGCCTATAAATAATAAAGATGAAGACATCTTGAGTGCTTAGCCATGATGCTGCCATCTGGATTCTGTGAGGGTGAATGTGCAGAACCCACAAGTCCTGAGGGTGCAGTTTGGTTTGTACAGATCGCATTGTTGTTCCTACCCGTCCTCCCAGTTCTGTTCTTTGTAGCCAGCTCCAGGTTGAAACAGAATATTTCAGGTGATTTTTATTCCCCTGCTGGTTCAGGGAAGCAGGGCTGACTTGCTGTGATTATGTGATGGTTCTCCAGTACACTGTAGAACAAGGGACAGCACAGCATGTCTGCACAAGCAGTCATCCTTGTTCCCGACATACCACAACACACCTGTGTGCTTTGTTCCCACTTGTCTGCAGAGATTGTTGCTGTCTCTTGTTTTGGAGGCTGTGAATTTTAGGAGTATCCTGTGTTTAAGTAAAAAGTCAGTTGTATTCATGGCCAAATCCTGGGGGGCCTTGCATATTCCCCTTTAAAGTGCCTATGAACGGGTTTATATTTTTTCAGTTCATTTGGTATCTCGAATATCTTTTGAGGTAAGTATGTGACTGACTGACTATTTAGACAGAAGAGGAAACGTGTTGTTGGGGTTGTGCCTGCCTTTTTCCTACCAGGAAGTCAGGAATTGTAGTGTCCATAGATTTCATAGACATTGTGGGCTAGAAGGGACCTTGCATGATCAAGTCCAGTCCCCCTGCCATAGGCAGGAAGTCTGCTGGGGTCAAATGATCCCAGCAAGATAAGCATCCAAAAGCCTTGTGAATGTGTTCAGAGTAGGTGCTTGCACCAGCTCTGGAGGGAGTCTGTTTCAGACCCTGGACACTCGGACTGTAAAGAAGTTTTTCCTTATGTCCAGTCTAAATTGGCCTTCCAGGAGTTTGTGGCCATTAGACCTTGTAATCCCTTGGGAAGCCCTAGTAAGCAGACATTCTCCCAGATCCTGATGCATACCCCTTATATACTTATAGTCTGCCACCAAGTCCCCCCAGAGCCTTTGCTTCTCCAGGATGAAGAGTCCCATGTCCCTCAGCCTCTCCTCATAAGGCTTGCCCTCTTGGCCTCCTTTGGATTTGCAAGCTTATCTATGTCCCTTCTGAAGTGGGGGGCCCAAAACTGGATGCAGTACTCCAGCTGTGGCCTCTCTAAGACCAAGTAAAGCAGGAGGATGATGTCCCTAGTTTTGCTTGAGGTGCATCAGTGGATGCACGCCAGTGTTTGGTTTACTTTGCTGACCACAGCATTGCATTAGTGGCTCATGTTCATCTTGTGGTTAGTCAAGACCCCCCAAGTTTCTTTCGGTCATGGTGCTAGTGAGCATAGCACTGCTGAGCATATAAATATGATGCTGGTGTTTCCTCCCAAGGTGGAGCATCCTGCACTTGTCTACATTGAATGCCATCAGATTTTGGTCTGCCCACCTTGTGAGCATGTCCCCAGCCTGTCTTCCAGTGTAACCACCTTCCTCCATAGTTTAGTGTCATCCTCAAACTTTGCCAGTCCACACCTGACACCAGAATCCAGATCATTAATTAAGATGTTGAAGAGCACTGGCCCAAGTACTGTTGCTGCTACTGTTCCAGTCCACCTGATTTTGATATCCTGCATTGGCAGTGGCATAACAAAGAGAAGGGGACTGGTAGGCGTGGGAATTTGTCCCGTGTCTAACTTCATGAAACACTGCTATATGAAGAATGATAAACTCCTTCATAACCCCTACCATGATCAGTTTTTGCCTCAAAGCATGCTGTTCAAGTGTAATTTGCTGAAAGCTGTTGATATCCTCTTCAGTGTCTGAAATCATTTAAGATGCAGCTCCTATCTAAGCAACTTACTACCTTAAGGTCCTGATCCTGAGAGAGTTTGGCTGCTTTCAGTCACTGTGGAAGCCAGTAAAATTCCTCTTGGCTGGTTTTGAGCTGCCAAAGCTTGAGGAAAATGCTCTTTCCCCACGTTTATAAATCTTCCAGAAGCTGTTTTGTTTTTGTTGACACTTAGATAATGTTAATGATTTATTTTTAAAACTTCAAACTTCCATGGTCTGCAGCATAAGCAGGTGCCTCCAGAGAGAACTTTTAAACAAAATACATCCCACATACAGCAGGGGTGGCCAAACCTGGGGACCTGTGTGGAGATCATTGACCCTGGGGCATGGGAGTCCCAGGAGCTTTGCCTTGCAGCTCTTTCCTGTCAAAACTTTGGTTTGAGATGGTTTTGCTATCAAAGTGAAATCCCAGTCCGGGCAGGTGGTACTACTCTTGTTCCCACAAATTTCAAATTAGGAGTGCCTTTTATTGTTTCTCTTGTCTTGTGTTTTAGGTCATCACAGCTGCAACTGGTCCATGTTTTATCAGAACCATTGTGTCATCTTATATTGTCGCCACGTGGGTGTGTGTCAGAATGCCAGAGCACAAGACATTAAAGATCTCCTTGGAGGTAATTCCTCAGTGTAGACCTTGTGGTAAAAACCAAATGCCTTGTAAGCCTCCTTCAGGCCCTTTCAACTGCCCCCTGTTAAAGAGGTCATTCTGTCATGTTACTTTGCAGCCTCCTCTGTCTTGGATAATAAAGGCATAAGGATTTTGGGGGTTTTTTTAAGAGAAAGGAGGATGCTTTGGCTTTGCTTTGACTGCCAGAATCATGCCAGAAGTGACAGTCTGTATGTGTAAACATTATCAGCTGGGAACCTGGTTTTCTCTGATTTAAAAATTGCAAATTCTCTGATTAAAAACCTAAATTCTGTGATAAAAATTAACCTCCCCAAGGCCCCACCCAGCGCTGCTGGTGCCCCTCACTACCTCAGAACAGCCCCCCAGACAGGCAGACACAGATGCACACACAGACACTGACACCCACCCCAGCAGGTAAGTGTGTGTGGGGGGAAGGGGCAGGGCAGGGAAAAGGGAAGGTGCTGGGAGGTAGTTCAAGAAGAGCAGGAAGCATGCCTCTGTGCCCACTTCCAGGAGCAGGGCCAGGGGGTGAGGGCAGGGTTGCCACTCTGTGGGCCACACGTGCTGGCTGGCCTGACGGGGTTCGCACATGGAGGCCACCATCACAACTCTGCCACTGCACGCTGCATTACCATCCCGTGGCCACCCACACAGTTTTGCAGGCAGGTGGTATAGGGCACAGCAGTGGCAGTGTGGTGGTGGCTACCATGTGTGGGCCACATACTTGATGTATGGTAAGGGGCGGGAGGGGGCTTGCACACAGCGGCTGCCATTGCACTGTCGCTTATGCCCCATGACTGGTTGCATGGCTCTGCAGTGGTGTGGGGTGGTGGCAGCTACATGGTGGCCGGGGGGTGGGGCTTTGCAGGCAAGCAATGTGGGGCATGGTACAGTGGTGCCTACCATATGCGGGCCGCACACATGCAGGGGAGGGGGAGCTTGCATGCGGCCAGCTGCACGGTTCCGTGGCCATGACTCTGCGGTGGCGGTGATGGATGGGGGCGGGTGGGACTCGCACAGGGTGGCCACTGCTGCTTACCTGCGGAGTCATGGTAGCTGCGTACAAAACCTCCCCGTGCTGCTGCTGCCAGCGCAGAGCCATGCCTGCAGAGCTGTGCAGCCAGCCTCAGGGTGGCAGCGGCAGTGTGGTAGTGGCCATGGCTGCTGCACAGAGCAGGATAGTGGTGGGGGTGGCTGCATGCTGCCTGGCAGCTACCACACTGCCACTGCCACCCAGCAGCTGGCTGCACAGCTCCGTGGGCATGGCTCCATGGTGGCAGCAGCGGCACAGGGAGGCTTTGCATGCAGCAGCCATCACCACTGGCACGGTTCCACAGGTAAACAGTAGCAGCCACTACATGTGATTTCCCCCCTGCCCCCCACAGCCACCATCCCTTGCCACCACTGCATGTGAGCCATGGCCGTGGAACCGTGCAACCGGCTGCATGTGAGCGCCCTCCTTCCCCACCCCTAGCCAGCCAGCTAGGCAGCATGTGTTCAGGCTGCACATGGTGAGCACCACCACACCGTGCCCTGCATCGCTTACCCTCAAAGCCCGTCACAGTGGAGCGCCCCTGCCCTCAACCCCCCAGCCCTGCTCCTGGCTGCGATATGCCTTATGGGGTCAGCAGCAACCCCCCGCTCCCTCAGCCCTCTTTCCCAGGTCTGCCCCACAGCCCCCAAGCCCCACTTACCTCTAGGATCCAGGGGCAAAGGGTAAGTCTGAGCCTGAGCTTGGCTGAGGCTGCTTGGCCTTGGCTCCCTTAGAGGCTCAGGTCCCACCCTTCACCCTCTCCCTTCCCCTCTGGGCAGGGCTAGGGGATTCCCACCCTTTCTGCAGTCAGCTCTTGTAGGCTGGAGCTGTACCAGCCTGCAAGAACTCTTCACAAAAGTGTAGAATCTGTGAATTTCTCAGCTAAAGAGGAAATCTGC
>JAGPOW010000874.1:3308537-3321581 GCA_030014935.1 Caiman crocodilus
GTAAAACAGAAAACCTGGATCCCTGACTTGCTAGCTGCTGTTTGTACAGTAGCAGGCTGCTTCGTTTTAAAGGGAAATGACACCCTTACAAAATGGAGCTTGTTGGCAATTGAGGATCCAATCCCTTTTAAGTAAGTCTTAAAAATTACCCCCCTACACACATTTAAAACAAAATAACTCCTTCCTGGTTCATTTTGTGTCATCTGATCTTGCTGATTTAGCAGCCAGAGTCCCATTAAGACTGTGAGATTCGTGCAGCTGTTGAAATGATTATCAACTGAAGAAAGTCTTTCTCAATTTAAAAAGTGGAAATTTTCACAAATGTTAAAGACAGGTAAAATTTGATCTAAATAATGGCCTTGATGGTGTCTTCTTACTGTATAAGTGAGGGCCAGATTCTGTTCCAGCTATTGGGTATCTAAGTGGACTTACATTTCGAAACCATATTCTAGCCTCTCTTGTACAAGTCCCTGGAAGCCTTTTAAGGGTTTTGTAATTTTTGTAACACACCATAATCTTACTCTTAAGGCTGAGTCGCAAAAAAGCAATGAAGAAGAGGAGGGCCTACTGAAAAGCTTTAACTAGCTTTTCAGTCTTAAACAGCATGGAACAGGATCTTACTTAGGAACCTAACAGAGGGAGTTTACCCTTCCTGCTGACATTCCTTAAAGGATTTCAGAGGGTTCCAGCCCTGGGGAGAAAAAAATGCCTGTGGCCTGTGACATTGCTCAACTAACCCAAGGAGAAGATACCATTTCTGAGAGGGATCATATACAAATGAAAGCCAGGTTTTGATTCTGTGATCCTACTCACATGGGAGACATAACTGTGGTAGATTATTTCAGGAGATGATGCTGGCTCATCACTGTGAGCAAGATTGCAATTGGATCTGCTGGGTTTTTTTTAAACCTGCTTCTCTTTGATTCTGCTTTTTAAAGAATTCATCCTTAAGAAAAGATCACTGGAACCAAATCAAACTACAGATACAGAACAAATGG
Source organism: Caiman crocodilus (assembly GCA_030014935.1). NCBI lineage: Eukaryota > Metazoa > Chordata > Crocodylia > Alligatoridae > Caiman > Caiman crocodilus. The sequence goes on from JAGPOW010000874.1 coordinate 3,309,536, forward strand.
CAGTGACAAACATCACATATCATGATTCAAAGGGTGAAAGGAACATACCAGCACCATCAACTCTAGAAATGACTACAAGAGGGACCACAACAAGCCCAACAGTTGTAGTTGCAACCAGTGCCATGACCACCACTGCTCATGCCACGACCACCACTGCTCCTTGGACTGCCAAGACTGCCAACACCACTATAGCCTCAATAGAAACAACGAACAAGGTGAAAATGTCTACTATTCCAGCCACAAGTAATACGACATATTTTGGAGCCTTGAACGTCTCTGAAAATTCCAGCGTCCTTCCCAGCACAATACATCCACCTGCTGCTTCTCCAAATTCAAGTCATGCTGCTTCTAGCTCTTATCCCTCAGCTACCTTTGGCAAGTCTGAACTTTCACCCAGTATTTCACTGGCTATTACCACGCCTGTCCCAGCTCTCAGCTCAACAACACAACCCAGTACAACCATTACTACAAGCAGCATTTCCACATCTAGTAGGAGTACGACTGCTGGGGTTGATCGAAAGACAGTAAGTTTATCCACAGCTGCAGCCACCTCCCACCAAAATTTGGAAGATGGGACAGGTGTTTCCCGAGTTACTAGTCCCTCGATACCAGTGACAGAAATGAATTCTTTAAACCCCAAGCTGGAGACAACCACAGCCAAAACAACCGGAGTTAAGCCAACTCCTCCTCTTCCAGTTACTACAGAGGGTGCAAAACCTTTAACTAGCCAGTTAACAACAGAAGCCACCATTGGTTCTGGGGTGAGAACAATATATACAACTGTTTTAATTAAACTTACAACCACAAATGCAGCAGATAAAGCCAGAACAACAGTCCCAGGCCTAGACATCAGCCAACAAAGTACAGCCAGTGAGTATCTGCTTCCAAATGCAGCAGACGACATCAGTTCACTCCTGGCAGTGCTTATGTTTGGCATATTGTTTTTTATAACCGTTATAGTTCTGTTTGCCATTCAGGCTTATGAAAGCTACAAGAAGAAGGACTACACACAAGTGGACTACTTGATCAATGGAATGTATGCGGACTCAGAAATGTGAGAGGGTGGGGCAGAGACCCCAAGAGACAGGCTTCAATGTGTATCATGGAGACAGAAGGCCTGCGTGGCTCATTTTTCTTTCTCATTTGCCTATAAGACAAACTGAAAGTGCTTCCAATTTTACTTCCAGTGCAATTTAGGAAAAATGCCATGTACTGTATTTAAAAAAAAAAGATATTTTTCTCAACAATAACAGATTGCTATAGAAATGGAGTAATTTCTAACAACCCTGGCGTTAATACAAAATTGCTTCAGCCATTGTTTTTCATTGCAAAATGAAACTGAGACGTGTGTGTGTGTGCGCGCACACGCATGCGTGTGTGCAAGCAATCATCTTCCAAAGATTGCAGAGAGCTTCGTTAAGTTCCTTGCATGTCATTAATTCCACATGCAGCAGTTTGTAAACTTCCTGTCTGTAAAACAGGAATGACAATGCCCATTCACCTTTTATGAAGTGCTTTTAAATTCAATAGATGAAAAGCCCTGCCTAAGTGCTAAGTACTTCAATGACAAATTTTTAAGCCAATGAGCATCATGTTCTGCTAATGCTTCCTGCTTGTAAAGAGATCTGTTTACAAGATGCTGTAAACACTCGGTTTACTGCTGAACAAGACAGTTCTTTACTAAGGTGCAGATTCTTGTGCCTCTATACATACATGATCTTATTTTTGTATTCACTCAATAAATGGGGTCCTGAAGGGCATGTAACTTTGCATTTATGTATTTATTCTTTCCCACACACCAAAATGGGTCTTATGATGTGAAAGCAACATTATTATTTACAGTAACTCCTATAAAGAACAAGTTACAGTAAAATGTAACAACCTTACAACTTGTCCTCATAAGGGTCTGGGGCCTAGTTTTGTTGCTGTCCTGCCACACCAGGAAGTTCCTGCTGCCTCACCTAGACTGTCCTGAGATGGCACACTTCCTGGATATTCTTGTTTCTGGGAGGACTTGCTTTGTCACATATTCTGGATATATCTTTTTTTTCTACATTTTGCCTTTCAAAATCAAGGTCATATCTTGGGGGGGAAGGAGGGAGGGTGCAGCATGGAAGAAAATACGTTGTGAACTAAACTTGTGTGAAAAGTTTTCTAGGATCTTATCCTCCTTGAAGGAAAAAGGTGATGGGTACATGGCAGTGTAACTTCCTGCTCACAAGCCCAAAAAGAATATGCACCCTCCACACAACCTAGTCATAAAATGATGCATGCTTTGGGATATTTTGGAGCAAATTGGAGGATGAGCTCCGACAGGCTCAGTCCAAGAGTGGAGGGGGGAGGTTGGGGGCAGTCCTGCTCTCCCTCCCTTCCATTCCATTCCTTGTAATTTTGCATAACCCTCCCTCTCTTCCATAGCCCCAAACCTTCATTTGCACATCCCCGTTTCCAATCCCTCCCTCCCACTTCTTTCCCTGCCTCTCATTCCATCATTTGCATAACCCTGTCCGTCTTCCCTCTCTCTACTCCTCTCCTTAGGAAACACTTCACTTCCCTCCCTCGTTCCATTATTTGGACAACCCAAACCCCTGTAGGGGCAGTGCCCTCCCCTTCATCATTTCTGCTCCAAGACTGCAGGGCTTTTCTCTGCTTGCTGGTAAATGTAAATTTATTTGCAGCAAGCTGCTCAGGGATGGTCCAAAACCCCAGCTTCATTACCCTGATTAAGCCCGGAGAAGCCATTAATCCACACTTAATACATTGATTAATGGTTTTCCGAGGCTTAATCGGACTAAACTGCAGTTGCAGGCCATGTGGCAAGCTGCGAAGAGGGGCAGGATTACAGGAGTGTCTCAGCCAGTCAGAGGCATACGGAGGCCCCCTGTGCTTGGCCCATGAAAATGGCTCCCCAGCCCTCAATCTGCTCACAAAATCAGCCTGGAGCTGTCTCAAATTCAGTAGGTCCCTACTGATAAGAAAGGCAGTAAATTAAATGAGCAAAAAAAACACTGATTCAAAGAGGGAAGTACCAAAAAGCAAGACTGAACAACTTGAGAAGTAATGTAAAAAGTAAGAACTTATTCGTGGAGCAGAGACAACAAAGGCCAGAAGCTGCAGGTGTGAGAACTTGACAAAGGGGCAAGTAGAAGTGGGCATCTTGACAAAGAAATAGATAAATATTGGCATGAGACAAGGGCTTCAGGAGACTGTTTGCAGGAAACGGGCTTTGAGAGCGCACAGACCCAAGCAGCCCAAAACACCAAAAGTGACAGCAAGCACGTGGCTACCCAAAACTCCCCCATGCCTCAGAACAACAGCTGAATATGACCCAAAAGTGTGCCTTTGTTGCCAAGAAGGCTAATGGCATACTGGGCTGCTTTGGTAAGAGCATCACCAGCAGATCGAAGGAAGTCTTCCCCTCTATTCAGCACTGGTGAGGCTACATCTGGAGTACTGTGTCCTGTTTTAGGTCCCCCACTACAAAAAGCATGTGGACAAACTGGAGAGAGTCCAGCAGAGGGCAACAAAATTAGTTTGGGGGCTGGGCATGTGACTTCTGAGGAGAGGCTGAGAGAATGGCGTATTTAGTTTGGAAAAGAGAAGACTGAAAGGGGATTTAATAGCAGCCTTCAAGTACCTGAAGGGGGGTTTAAAAGACGATAGAGCTAGACTGTTTTCAGTGGTGGCAGATGACAGAACAAGGATCAAAGGTCCATAGCTGCAGCAAGGGAGGTTTAGGTTAGCTATTAGGAAGAACTTTCTCACTAGGAGGGTAGTGAAACATGAATAGGTCACCAAGAGTTTATGGACTTTCCATCTTTGGAGGATTTTTAAGACCTGGCTAAACAAAGCCTGGGCTGTAATGATATATGGGGATGGTCCTGCTTTGAGCAGGGGGTTGGAATAGATGACTTCCTGAGGTCCCTTTGAACCCTAATTGTCTATGATTTTTAGGGGTGTCACTTCTCTTCCAAGCTTTTGCAGCTGTAATTCTTGCAGCCGCTAGAAAAAGAGGGATCTATTTCTTATGACACTTGAATCCTACAGAACTCTTGGGTTCAGTAAGAGCTCGGCAGTGTCTGATATTTGGTATCCTGTTGTTTTCCTCCACATGTCTCCAACCTTCTTGCAGGACAGTTTGATTCTGGGACGTGTCCACTAAAAGTGATAGGATCACAGCTAAAAGAGGCAACCACCAGCCTAAGAACCCACCTGGTTTAATACTGACTCATAGACTACAAACTACCCTCATATTTGTCCTGGGATAAACCATTTTATCTTGGGACAAAATGCAGTTATTCAGACATCCATGTCCATTGTCCTGGTATACAGCGTAAAAGGTTCTTAGGATAAGATCTGCTAACAGTTTATTCCAGGACATTGCAAAGTATATCTGAACAGTTGTCTGGGGATTGTAACAGTGAACCAATGGCAGAAAAGCAGCAGTGTATTCAGCTGCTTTCTAAACTCTGATTAGAAAGCTGACGTGTTCATGCCAGTTGAAATGTTCTGGGATAAACACAGCTATGACTTGTCCAGAGACAAATGCAACATCTGTTTCTAGCCAAAAGGATGTGAGCTGATCAGAGCACCTTGCTGCTTGTGCACACCTATGTGTGTTTTCCATATTGGTTTCCAGTGCAACTACTGGTTTGGCCTAATTTTGAGCATATTATAATTGGAATCATGGCTGGAGCTGGTATAGTGGGAAGCACTTTCCTGTTCTTATAATAGCTTTCTATTCTGACTATAGTGTGATGCAGATTCATGGAGGGTAGGTCCGTCAGTGTGTATTAACCATGATTAACCAAATTAAGGCTGCCTTAGCCTCTGAATGCTGGAAGCAGTAAGGGAAGAGGGTGTCATCACCAATGCCAAAGGCTTATTAAGCTGTCTATGCCCTTAGTTATGCTTGTGCATTTACCTGTCTTGTCTTCATGAGGGGGTAAATCAAGGGGACTGTGGCAGGGTGTAAGAAGCAAGGAAATGCAGCTAGATGCAAGTATAGGAAATCCAACTGTTGGGTAGATTCCCAGCAGGGAGTATTGAAGAGGCCCCCTAGCTCACAGAGAGATAGAGGGAATAGGAGGAGTTTGGGAATGTGTGGAAAGCTTTATCAGTCCAGGGAGAGGCACTTTTCTCTGTTTTCCTGTGTAACAATCTCCCCTGTGTAAACAATTACTGTGTAAACAATTACTCCTTCCCCCGTTACTTGGAGAAAGTGGGAGCAGGGTGGCATGGAGTAGGCTACCAGCAAAAAAGACTGACGAACTCATGTTACATGGACACAGCAGGTGGAGCCTCTTTAGAGCATAGATGAGTGGGCTGTAGGACTCATCCTGCAAATTGCAGGGAGTAGCACACTTGGCTGCTGAATGGGGGTGAGTGGTACCTGGTTTGTATCAAGAGCAAGCCATGGCAAGTAACTGGAGAGGGGAGGAGAAGGAGCCATATGTCCCTGATCCTAGGGCCCAAGGTTCAGACTGGTCCAGATCTTTACAATAGAAGGAGCTTTGCAGGCCTGCTAATGAGGAGAAAAATTATGTGCTTTGTTTCTGTTGCTATTTGGGGCTTGCGTTACACTGGAGAATGGGGCTGTGGCCGTAGGGGAGGTTTGGAGACCACACAGTAGGGTGCCTGGGGCACTCTATTTCAAGCCTTGCAAAGGGGCAGGAGGGGCGAGGCAAGCTAAGACCAAGAGGACCAAAGTCCCAAGTATGCGTGCGATAAGGCAGGGCCAGGGACCCAACATAAGTAGAAAGAGAGTGATAGAGGCCAGAGACACAAACCACCTTCTTGAACTGTGGGCTTGAAGCCTGGCATGTGCAAACCAGGCTGTAGCCCAGAGCTGTAGGACAGCAACTAGTCTCAAAGGAGAACACAGGCCTGGAGGGGTAGGTGCCTCAAAAGGCGGCCAGCCTGTGACCAGCTAAAGGAAGAAGCCTAGAGGGGTAAGTACCCTGAAAGGCAGCCAGGCAAAAGGAAGAAGCTGAAACGAGCCACAGGCAGAGCTGAGGCCAAAAGGCCCATGCCTGAACAAAGTGACCTGAATTAGATGGGGGTCACAAGAGGAATGCCTTAGAGACTCACCATATTCTGAGAGGCTATGGCCCAGACAGAGCCCTACCAGGGTCAGGGATCCAATGGACAGCTAGGGTGCATCCAGATGAGCATGCACGTGGCTCTTGCATCTCTCAAACCCCTTCCCGCAAACCGCACATGTGGGAATAGAAAAACATTCCTGTGCTGCATATTTGCAGGTACCAAAATAAAATCCAGGTGAAAAAAGCAGGGCAAAGCATAGTCCTGGACCATGGCCTGAGGCAACCAGAGGCTTGGGTCCTCCACAGAGCTGCTCTAGTAGCCAGCTAGCGTGTCTCTATGGCTGGCCTTTGCCCTGGTGCTGAAACATGCTGCCTGCTCGTGCAGGCCAAAGAGCATGCAGGCTGCAGGGACTAGGACCCAGGCTCCGTGCCAGGTAAGTAGGGGATGGGGGCAGGGCTGTGGGCCCCTGTTGGGAGACTTTGGCCCCTGTTGAGTGGCTGTAGCCCCTGTTGATGGGTGTGGCCCTGTGGGGGGGTAGTGCCTTAGCTGTGGGGGGGGCTGTGCCCTGTGGGAAGCAGGGGACCCACCCCTCCTGAGTATCCTCCATGCACCCCTCCACACCCACAGTCCCCCGACAATTCACCCACAAACCCCACACCCACATACCTGGTCCCATGGGTCAGGAGTGAGGGGCCTGGGGCATGGGGCAGGCTGTGGGTTGAGAGTGAGGGGCAAGGGCAGGGGCAGGGCACTGGTATATCAGGGCTGCTCAGCGCTGCACGTACAGGTGAGCAAAGAGGGTAGAAGCAGCTCTGCTTTTTCTATGAGAAGCCAAAAATGCAAACCTGTAAAAATATTTAGAATTTATTTTATTATGAGGATAGAAGCACTGGTAGGCTTCCAAATTGCTTTAAACTTGTAAATATATCAATAAAACATTGCCAAATGATTTGATCTCTCTCTCTCACTCTCATAAATATATATATATGTCTAGTGGTCTTTTGTTTTACTTGTGGAAGAACATGGATTTTAGGGTATTTTAAAGAGTGACTTTGGGATTTTTTTTAATCAGGGATTTTGCAGCTTTTAAATAGGGACCACCAGAATTCCTGTTAGTGAGGTAAGTGGCAGGACCCAGGCAGAGGAGCCTGCTCAGGGCTAGCACCCAGGACCCAGCTGGAGGTGGCTGCTGTCCTGGCCACTTGGGGCCAGATGCCTAGATGACAGGGCGGTGGCATACATGGTAGTAGTGCCGCACAAAGGCCAATTCTGCAGCCACAGCCAACTGGAAGGTGGCCCAGAGGTGCAGATGCTTATAGTGTCCATGCAGTCCCCATCCAGGACTGGCAGGCATGCAGCCTTGGGACCACATGCTGTCACAGGTGGCAGTGGCCCACACTGCCAGACTGCTGCAGTGGGTAGGGGGTGCAGGGAACTCTCAGGACTGCTTCAGCTGTTCAGCTGGCACAGGGGGGTCGTGTCCCCAGGAACTAATAAGCTGGGCCCCAGGAGATCCTGTCTATTTGTACACCTAATTAGAGTGAGCCTTAAGGCCTACCTGGCTAACTAGTAGCCCCTTGTGGGGCTAATAAATAAAAGGTACAACTAAATTCTTGGAACAACTAAAACAAAAACAAGACAGGAATGTCATGTGGGTCAGAGGTTCAAAACAAAGCTAAAATAAGTGCACTTGAAAGGGATACCGAGCACCCCAGAAGCTCCTGTCTATTTGTATCCTTCAAGTATCATGGGCCCTAAGGCCCACCTGGCTAACTAATAGCCCTTACAGTGTGGGCCCCCTATTGTGTGGCGTGAAAGATACAACAGAATTCTTGGGACAACAAATGCAAAAAACCGGACAGGATTGACATGAGGGCCAAAGGGTCAAAACATGAAAATTAGTGCATGTGAGGGGGACACAAAGCAGAGCCCTCAGGTCACACCTGTTGGTCCTCAAAGGTATCCAAGGAGCTGATGGACACTGCCGACTGGTGCTTTGCCTGGAAACGTGCATGGACAAGTGAGAGGAAAGTGGCCCCACAGTCCCTGGGCATCTTCCCAGCCAGAGCCTCCTTCCTGGTCAAGTACAGGGCCCTGGTCAGGGCCAGGGCCAGGAGGAGATTGAGCAGGAGGCCCCAGGACATGGTGGGGCTGTGGATGGGGTGCACAAAAATAAAAGAGTGAGGAGTGAAATTCAACCAGAACCTCAGGAGGAGGTTCTGGAGGTGGAGGGTCTGCAGCCTGGCACACTTGAATGTCATGTGCTTTATGGTCTCCCTCTGCCTGCAGAAGGGGCAGGAGACCAGGGTGTCTGTGAAGCTTGTCACATACATGGTCTTGGTGACAGCTCCATGGAGGAGCCACCAGCTGAGGTCCCCAGTGGCTCATGGGAGTACAGACTCAGGCACTGGGATGCCCTAGCCATGCCCTTGCCAAGCAAGGTCCCACCACTTGGAATCTGGGCGGGATGAGAGGGCAGCCCCCAGAAGCTCCTGAGAATGAGTAGCCCTGAGCTACATGCCAGGGTAGCTTTTTATACTGCTGAGGCCAGCACAGGGCAGGTTTTTATACCGCTGGAGACAGCACAGGTGCTGACCTCAGCCTCTAGCTCCCCCTGGCTGCAGACCCAGGTGGAGCCAGGTAGAGTTATTTTGCCCCAAGTAGCACAATTTGCACCACACCAAAGTGCATGTCTGGGCACATGCACTGAGGCAAAAAGCCCCTGCTCAAATTTGCTCCACTTCTATTTGAGGTGCTACAAGTGCACATGCCTGCATGTATGAACACATCCCTAGGGGCTAAAACCTGAGGAGAGCCGCCAAAGCTTGGAAGATCCAAGAGGCCTAGATGAGAGTGAGATCAGATAAAGGGAGGCCAGACAACAGTGAGGGAGTCCTGCTCCAGTTAAGATGTGAGGATGATCTGACTTGTAGCCTCATGATGAGCAGGGTGGGCCAAGGTGTTGATGGCAATGTGCAGGCTATGAGGATTATGACCTTACTGGTAGTACTTGGCTGTGACTGTATCTGCAGCAGAAGATCTGTTGAATGCGAGTCTGCTTTTCCTACATAGTCATCAGTCCAAGAGAAACTCCATAATGGCCCAGGCCTGTGAGTGTGTTACAACAACATTCAGTGTACCTTGGGGAGTAGAGGGAATAAATATGATCGCACCATCTCCAGACAGTTCTGGAGAGTGGAGGGGGGTTAAATTTAGGTCAAGCTGACCCTTGGCACACCTTTAAGCAGCCCCATGACCAGTCTGTTATATCAGTAGGTGCTGCCGGAACATAGTGAACTCAGGCCATAGCCCCCATGCTAAGAGAAGACTGAGTAGGCGGCATAAAGCCAGCATAGGTCATGACTTCTTCCCTGCATGATGAATCATTAATTGTCTACATGAGACCTAGTCCCTTTGAATCAGCAGAGCAGCGTGCTGAGGGCTCAGCAGGGCCAACATACATGTTCCTTTTGTCTCTTTCCTCTATCATATCACCAGGGTCAGACCCCATCTGCACATACAACCAAGTGAAATTATTATGCCCAGACAGCAGTGCTTTCCATTGATCCAAACTGAGCGATACGGTCCAGTTGAACTGACCTGCAGGTCTGCTGTAGTCAACTTTTTTCCAAATGAATCATAATATCTGTCATCTACTCTCCATTCCACCTGTCCTCCCCTCCCAAATCGTGAATCAATATCTTTACTGACTCTCATCCCATTCTGTAGAGGGTACAAGCACCTATTTACTGTTGTCCCCTTTGCTATTTACTGTTGTCTGCCTTTCACCTGGATTTCTGGGGCCTCCTCTTTAACTAGCTTGAGTCCATAGGAAAAAAATCCCTTTCCTTCAGGTTCCTTCTGAAGTACTTCTGTCAAAAGTTGGAGGGTTTTCTTGCAAGCCGAAGTGAATCATTCTTGCAATATGCTGGAATGATTTAGTCTGGGATGACACTGCCTTGAGCAGGGGGTAGGACTAGATGCCTTCCAGAGGTCTCTCCCAGCCATACTTTCCTATGATTCTGCCCCCTCATGTTTCTTAAGCTGGCTGTCTAATTCGAATAAGAATTCGAATGGGGGAGTGCCCATTCTGTAGTTTCTAGGAAGTCCAGTTTCAGACTGTGAGGAGGAAGGATGGCTGCCTTGTAATCAAGGTACTAGAGTGGGACTCAAAGGAACTGAATTCAAATCCCAGCCCTCTTGTCTACTTCCACTGTAACACTGGTTAAGTCATTACATTTGTATTTCAGTTTCCTCATTTGACATATGCTGTAAATAACACTGATAATGACACTAACTTCGTCTCTGTTTGTCTAGTCTCTTCATATTTTAAACTCTGTTGGTCAGGGACTCTCTCATTCGGTGAGTTTTTTGTGGTGGGGTGGTTAAAAAAAAGACAATGGAGTTCTGATCTAGTTCCCAGTCTCTATGGGGCCGTATACACGAGTGTGGAGGCTGCTCCAACATGCTGGAATTCCAGTGTGTCAAAGCAGACTCAGTGAATCGAGTCTGCTGGAGCGTGGCAATTGCCACGTTCCAGCAGCCTCCTGTGTGTCATTTGTCAGCATCCCTGCGCTCAAACATGGCAGCAGAGGTGCTTGAACTAAAACTCATTTGATGAGCTTTAGTTCAAGCACCCCTGCCACCATTTTTGAAAGCAGGGACACTGATACAGGAGACGCAATGGTGCTTTAATTAGAGTGGCTCTCAGGGCCGCTTTAATTAAAGTGCACCCATTCACCCTGATGCACATTTAAAAGTATCCTACATGCCTTTGTAAAATGAATTAGTAAGACCAGCTGATGTTGGTCTTGTTACTGGTCTTTCTCAGACTTCCCAGGGATGAAGAATATGCATGTCAGTCCTCTTTCCTCTGGCTCTTCTGTGACACATGCTGTATGTACATTATCAGAAGCATTTTAACGTGACCTGGAAACTCTCCAGGAAGTTCACTCACTTTCCAAGTAATCTGGCCCCATGCTTTCCTTTCTTTTGTTGTTTCTTTCCTTCTACCATGATCTGTAAAATACCCAGAACAACATTGTCCAGGTATTTCTACTTCTGTTTGAGCTTTGACTTACCTTTCAGAAAGACATCTGGCTGTGTTTTAAGAACTGCAAATGATGGCAAATTCACCATGCCCCAAGTAAGTTGTTGCAGTGGCTAATGGCTAGCTACATATATTAAGAGGCTACCTTGGTGAGCTTGTTTAGAATTGCATTCTAGGAAAGTGCAACATGTTCCTGTCCAGTTTCCTGGGAAAAGAAATGCACTGACGGGGTGCCAAAAAGATGTGCTCCACTGCTGTGCAGCAGAGAACACTAATGTACATCTGACTTCAGCCCATCTCAAAACCTCTCAGTGGAATATAGTCACATCCTGGAATTTCATTTAGCATTTATTAATCATAGAGGGTACCTTCTCTTTTCTTCATGGCCTAGAGTGGTGGGTTTTGCCAGTTAAGAGAGAATGAAAGATGATCTGATAGATACCCCTAGACTCTAATTTGGAACCTGTGTTCTTGCAGATGGCAGAGGATAAAGTGCACAGCAAGTAATGAGAAGATAAATGAATAAATCAACAGAAAATAATGGGAAAGTGCAAGGAGACAAAACCCTTAGAATGGAAACTAAACCTGCAATGTGCTGTGTGCTGACCAAGGGCATATGCAGAACCATAGCCATGGGAGCAGTGGATGCACAATGAACAGCCTTCCCTTAAAAATTGCTGTCATTGTCAGCCCCTCAATACAATGACAGTCTTCCAGTAAATAAGGAAGCTGTTGGTGAGTCTGGAGATGACTGAAGAAGCCAATCTGAGATCCACATGCTTGACTGCAAACGTGGCAAATAGTTCTGGGAGGAAGGAATGGATCCTGGTGTTGTCATGTCACAGCTCTTCCCCTTTCATAGTATCATAGTATCATAGTGTCTAGAGTCGGAAGGGACCTGGGCAGATCATCTAGTCCGACCCCCTGCCTTGGCAGGAAAGAGCACCGGGG
>JAGPOW010000874.1:3321681-3337366 GCA_030014935.1 Caiman crocodilus
CATAGGGGTTTACGCGCCCTCCTGCTCCCTTTGACCCTTGTTGGGATTACCTCCCTTTGGGCACGGAGGATCGTCTCCTTAAGGAGCGACCACTCACCCACTCACTTTGTCTTTCATCTATCCGCTTCCATAGTGAGGCAAGTTTGTTCAAAATGATAGATGCCTTATACATCATGGTGCTACTGGTGGCAGTTCAGTTCCTGAGTCTCCCAGGAATTAGTGTTAACATCGCATTTCTTCGGATCGGTCTTCAAGGTATTCTAGAATCTCTTCTTTTGCCCACCTCTAGCACCGTCCATCAGTGAGTTGGGAGTATAGGACCTATTTCAAGAGCTGATTGTCACGCATCCTTATCATAGAAAATTAGGGTTAGAAAGGACTTCAGGAGGTCATCTAGTCCAGCCCCTTGCTCAAAGCAGGCCCATCCCCAACTAGATCATCCCAGCCAAGACTTTGTCTAGGCAGATCTTAAAAAATGGCATGTCCTTTCCAACACAGCTGGGGCCATATAAACATGACTTCAATGCTGATGGTGTTTGCTTGAGTCAGAACTCTGGTGTTTGTTCTTCTGTCCTTCCAATTGGTATAGGGGATTTTCTGAAGACATGGCTAGTAGCAACGTTCCAAGGCATTCAGATATTTCCAATGTCTTCCAAATTCACATCTGTATAACAGGGTGGGAATGGTGACAGCCTGGTAGGTGAGAAGTTTGGTTTCGGTCCTGATGTCATGATCATAAAAAAATATGATTTCAGAGACATCTGAAGGCAATACTGGCACATTTTATCCAGTGTTGAATATTGTTATCTATGTTTACTTTTTGGGAAGGTAACTATCCGGGGAGAGGAAATGCGCAAGGTTTTCAAGGATTGCCCTCAAACTGTAATATGTGGAGGAGCATCTGGTTGGTTTGAGGTAGTAGGTTGGTAAAGGTTTTTCAGTTCAATGATGTTGACAATGAGGCCAGGCACTTCATATGCTTTCAAGAAGCAGTCAAGTGTGACCTAAAGTTCTTCAATTGAGTGACAAAATAATTAGTGTATCGAAGATCAATAATTAAGGTGCTGTTTATCTTGGTTTTGGAACACAACTAGGGGCCTACTCAATTTGTGATTTCATGGAAATCAAGAAATCAGGCATTGCCTGTGAAATCGGGCATGAAATCTGAAAAAAAAAAAAAACCTTACTAAAATGCTGGCTCCCCACACACATGCAGCCTGCTAGGGAAGAAGGAAGAGGGGGCTGCCAGTATGAAGGGGAACAGCTAAGATGGTGGGTGCTTCCGCCCATCACCACTAATTGACGGAGAGGACTCCCTACCATGTGGCCCCACCCTGCTTCACCAATCAATGGTGAGGGGCAGGGCTGTATAACAGAAACCTCTTTCAACCAATCAGCAGCAAGGCATGAGATGAGGCCACTGGGATCCCTCAACCAAGCAGAGGCATGGGAGGGGAGGTCACTGTGATATGCCCATAAAAATGGCAGCTGGCACCGCAAACTGCAAAATTGGCTACCTGGCTCCTCACTCTGAGTAGTACCCTAAACATAACTAGTTGATATTAAAGTGATCCTGTCCTTGCAGAGTGGATGCTGACTCCAGACAGAAGATTATTATTAATGAGACATGGAATAGGTGTGATATAGATGGAAAAGAGTATTGGTGCAATTGCGCATCCAAGCCATTGCTTATGATGGTAGCTATCATGTCATTGTGAAAAAGTCTGATGGTGGTAACTCATTGTAGGGGGCATCCAAAATACATTTGGATCATGTTCCAAATACTTTTTCAGGAGAAGAATTCTATTTGAATTCCCCCCCCTCTTCCTATCCAAGTTTTCCTTTCCATAGCTCAAGAGTCCTTTCCCATTTTAGTATTGAGATTGCCAAAGAATAATTCTTATTTGAGGACAGATGACAAGACTTGGTCAAGGTTAGAACAGAATTCTTCTGTTGTTTCTTCATCTACATCAAGGTTGCTAACTGGCCCTTCCAGCATCTGAGTAACAATCTTGTCTTGATAACAAAACCAACACCATCAGTCTTTTTCAATGTTTCCTTTCCAAAAAAAAGGGTAGCCACCACCATGCTCTGTGACCTGCCCCTCTCCTTCATGTCTAGTCTCACTAAGTTCAGCAATATCAATATTAATCATGCAAGTTCTCTGGCCATAAGTGCTGTCCTTCACTCTAGTTGATCACTATTAGGGTTGTCCATTAGGGTGTGGATGCTCCAGGTTGCAAACTTCATTACTTAATATGAATCACAGATAGAGTAATCCTACTGAATGCTGATTTCCAGCCAGGTAAAATGTAACAGACTAGGTTTAGGACACCTTTTCTAGCCCCTTTCCTATACGGGTGGAGCAGAGTGAATCCTAAATGGCCTCACTCAGTCATGACTGCAGCTGCCAAATTGCACTTGTCTCAGTTCAAACTACAAAACAACCAGCATATAATCATCCATGTAGGTCCATGTTTGGGGCTTTTGGTACTTACACACACCTGCCCCCATCACCATAGGACTTGCTATTGAAGATGCCTCAGATTTTTTTTTAACATGGAGCTGCTGTTGCGCATGCAACTTTCATGGAAAGGAAACCTTAATCCAACGGCAAAAAACCTTAATCTGTTGGCAAAGAGACTGCTAGATGACCAGAGGTTTCTATTCCACTGCAGCCTTCAACCACCCTTGCAGCCGTTGTGAAGTATTTCTTGTTCATCTGTGTGCTCCACAGCTGAGGACTTTTATTTTTACTCTTATTTTTGCATTGCTGCTAGCCTGGAAACCTTGCTCTTGACCTTGCTGCCATGGGTGACCTTATCAGGAGAACAAGACTCCAAGCAGCTCTTGCGGTCCTTGGTAGTGAACAAGCCTCTCCACCACATCAAGTTTGAGATCCTTAGGAGGCTTAAAAATAAGAAGGGCAAAAATCAAGACTTTGAAATGATTAAGCTCCTCTTTAATACTGCTTGGAGTTCAATATCAGAACTCCACTTGCCTACATTAGTCTCCTCTTGTTGTCTGCTGCAGGCAGGTGTTGTCATTCTTCTGCAGCCTGATTTATTGTCTTCTCTTGACCAAAATGGAATGAATCCTGGTTTAAACAGAGTGCAGAAAAAGATCCCTCTTGGCTGGAAAAATAAATAAATCTGTTTTTATGCTTCAGAAGTCTTAGCCAGGGGTTGAGAATACATTTAGAGTAGTCTCACTGCTGGTGCTAAAGTGAGCCAGCAGGGTGTGCTGTGGGGCAGCGGGAGCTGGACAGCTGCTGTAGAGCCTCCAGGCAGAGGTTCTGGGAAGCAAGCAGCCTCTTTTCTGAACTTGGGCTTCCTACTTAACCATGTGGGACACTTATCTTCTCCCTTGGCAAGAGTTATATGTAAGCTATGATGTATGTTTAAATGAAGGATCTGAGCTGGTGCAGAGTGTAGTCAACATCCTGCTGACCCAAATTTAAAAGAAACTATTTGGCTAGGAATGTACAACATCCTTTAAAAAATAACAACAATAATAATAATAATAAAGTGGCTTGTCTTTGTGCTTCATGAATAGTGCTTACATGGCTTAACTCCATCCATATGGGACAAACTAAATTAAACTGTAGCACCTGAGCCCACTACCTGATCCAGGCAAATGGACCCTTTTCTCCCCATGGGCTAGGGACAGAAATTACACATAAACCTATTTAAGTGATCAGAAACTGGTTCAAATCTGTAATACAACAGAAGTTCAGTGCTCATAAACCACTTTCAAAATGGCCAAAATTGGTTTAAGATGAACCTGAATGGATATAGTATCAAACTTAACTGATTTAGGCTAAATTGGTTATTTGAACTTCTGTTCCAGATCCCCTCCAGATTCAAGTAAACTCAGTCTTCCAGCATCCCAGGATGCTTTGTACCTCCCTTGCAACCCCACCCCTTGCAGGGTGAGCAGACTAACTTTGGGCCAAGCTGTCTGCTCCATCCAAGCAAGGTTTGCCCTAGGACCTCCCAGCTTCTGGCCTGGACCACTGCAGCATAGCCCAACTCACAGGCAGCACCCGCCAGATCCAACTCTTCCCTGAGCCCGCATGGGAAGCAGCGCCTGGTGGGCTTCCAGTGCATGGACTCAGGTAAAAGTTGAATCTGGGGGGTGCTGCCTGTGAGCAGCTAGCACCCCATGCAGGTGGCCCCGGAGGGTCCTACCACCACATAGGGATTGACTGGGCCCCACTGTGGCTCAGGTGCTGTGCAGCTCAGCAGCAGCTCATGTGAGCAGGCTCATTATTCCTGGGCAGTAGGGTTGGAAACAACCCATGCAGTGCTGGAAGTGTGCAGTACTAGCGGTTACTGCTCTGTCATTTAGTACTTGCTAAAGCAAATATGAAATGACTGTACAGTAACAACTGCACAGTTGGGTGCACGTGTAGATGCACCCACTGAGTGCTTATAACAGCAGCTACTGTGGGCCACCTTTGGGAAAACTGATCACATCCTTGCCTTACTATGGTGTAAATCTACTATAGAATAAAATGTGGAGTAAATTACTCTCTATTGTCGTGTGTCCTCACCATAAGAACAAGTTCACTGAAGAGGGAGGATGGAGAAAGGAAACTTACTCAGCTTATAAATATGTTTTTCATATTCCATACTAACTTGCAAAAGTCATTTAACAAAATGGGCCAGTGTAGATGGCTAAATTGTGTAGTAGGTTAATTGTGATCTCTTCCTCAGATTCTGACATATTTCTGACTTTTATTTTGATTTTTTTTAAGTGCCTTAAGATGACTTGCTCCCTTAAGCTATTTTGGGATATATGTGGGTAAGTTCATTCACTCGAGAAGCATCTGAATGCACTGGAACTACCCACATGTATAAGTGTTAGCAAATTTCCACAAATACTTCCCATCAAATACTAAACCCTGTTTTATAAAGTACTGACAGCCAGATGGCTGAGCAATGTGAACTCTCTAAGAAGTAATTAACTGGGGTTTCCATGCTTTATGTTACAAATGGAAAAGAATTAAAATAGCATTTTGTCTTCAACACTAGAAGCAAGAGAGATGTGATCAGAAAGTTTAGCCCATAGCTTACAAACTACTGGATCCTACAGCACTTGTGCTCCCACTATTCCAGTACCTGTCCTTAGGTGTCCTTTCCCTGCAAGCAAAATTGCAGTATCCTTGTCCTGAAAAACCTGCACTTAAGACTGGACAAGACTCTAGCATCTCCGTTCCATGCTGCGATGGAATGTGCCATCTTTTACTTATTGCACCTTGAAAACTTAGCAAGACTGAGTGTGGCTCTGGAGAAAAGGATGAGGCATCATAAGACTCCTGTTGATAAAGGAAGAGGGGATGGATCAGAGTGTCTCCAATCCATCAATGAACAAGTCAGCTTAGTCAAAATCTCTAGCTGAACAGGGCAAAAATTAAGGGTAAGGACTGAAGCTACACTACTCAGAAAAGTCAAGGCAGACCTAAGAAACAGCTTCATAGCTAAGGATGAGTCCAAGGTTAAATTTTGCAGACTTGCCACAGCCCTGGGCTCCAATTTCACAGGCAGATCGTGGCCATCCTCCCCCTCCCCATGCCTCTGATTGGCAGGGATGGCCTGAAGATACATGGGATGCCACCACTCCACTGCCCCCTCACCCCAGCCCTGCATGGGTGCAAGTGTAGGGACTGGCCCCCCAGTGTAGTCTGCCCCATGACCCTGGCCAGGCTACGCTTCCCTGCCCCAGCCCAGCTCTGTTCTCCTCAGCCCAGCCCCACTCCCCCATCCACAGCCTGGCTACACTGCTCCCCTGCCCCCACACAAGTGCAGGGACAGGTCACAGCTACCCTGCTACCACCCCCCCTGCCAAACCTCACTGCCTGTCCCCACCCTGGCCAGGCCATACTCTCCCAGTCCTAGCCTAGCTGTGTTCCCCTTGGCCCTGTCCCCTATCCTCTGCAGCACTCACTTACCGTGGAATGGGCCCAGCCAGGCCAGGCAGCTGCGGCTGCCAAGAAAATAAAACAGGGCGGCACCTGTCCCTTTCTGCCCAGCTGCAGAGCTGAGAGATTGCATGAGGGCAGCTTTCACCCCATCTACAGCACAGTGGACAGTGCGGGGGAGAAAAACCTTTTATTTTTGCACAGAGCCCCACTTTCCCCTGTTTTTTTGCAGCGTTCCTTTTTTCCCCCACAGATTTCTCTCATTTTCACAGAAAATGCCTGCTTTTTCACATTTTCCACAAAAATCACAATTTCGGTACATCTGTATTCATGGTTGTCAGTAGGACTGTGCAAAGCTTCAGGTGGTGATTCGATTCGGAGGAGATTCAGCTGAATCTTTGAATCCGAATCAAATTGGGACTAACTAAAAGGTCCAAATCGATTCAAAGCTTTCTGTATCTTCAGAAAAGTTTCTGACAGCTTCGATGATTTGGACAGTCCCCACTGCAGCAGGGAGCTAGAGCCAGACTTGGAGCTGGTACATAGGGGGCGGAGGAAGGGGCTGGGAGCGGGGGCAAGGGACCATGGGGTTCCCCTGCCTGCTCCCCCAGCCCCACCCCAACCCTTGCCTATTCTCCCAGCCCCTCCATGGCTGTCCTACCCTCCCCAGCTCCCAGTGCTTTAAAAAAATCCCCCATTCAGTAGGTGCTGCTGGGTGCATACCAAAATATAACCAACCAAGAAAAGCTCCAAGGCTCACCACTCCTGCAGAGGCCTCAGGGCTTCAAGGGCAGCGGGGAGTCCCCCCCTGCCAGGAGGAACAGTGAGTGGGGGGTGGGGGGTCTCATTTTTTTTTTCTTAAAGGGTTGGAGCCATAGCAGGCAGGGCAGACATTGCGGGGGGGAGGGGCTTGTGCACAGCCCCCCACGCAGTGCAGGGCAGTGGAGGGCAGCAGGGATTGCCCCCCACCCAGCAGCGAGTCAGTTTTTTTTTTCCCCAAGTGCCAGGAGCTGGGGGCAGGCGGGGCAGCCATTCAGCAGCAGCTGAACCTCTGAATCAGATTCTGCCAAATTGATTTGGGACACTGATTCAAATCACCGAGTCGAATCACTCTCCCCTGAAGCGGCCGAATCCGAAGCGAATACTAGCCACTTTGCACAGGTCTAATTGTCAGAGTGAGAAGATAATGGAATAAACACCCTAAAGTAATAGCTGTGATTAGAAGCAGGGACTGGAATAGCTTAGATGCAATTAAAGATGGGTCTGGATCAACTCTCCTGCTCTCAGATACCTTGTAACTGAGAAATTTCAAACTGGATGCAAACTTAATAGTGAAGCAGTGGAATCTTTGTCACTGAAAGTTTTAGGAGCAGGTTAGGTGAACGCTTGGGTGAAACAGTTTAGACAGGAATGACTGCTTTAAACAGGAGGTTGGAGTAGATGCTCTCCTAAGGTATAGCCCTGCTTTTCTATGTTTCTGACTAGTCTCTATTTCTATAATGAGCCATATAAAACTCTGCCCCAGGCTGTCTGGAAGTTCAGAACAAGATTCATGTGAAACCTCTGCTGAATCAACTAGCGGAAGGTCCTGCTTGCATAGGACCATAGGTTGGATGGTGGCCTGCTTAACCATCTTCTTTCTGCTTAACCATCTGGGATTCTTTCTACATGAAATGTAGAGGTTAAATGTAGGCACTGAAGGTATATAATTTGTATATGAATTCTTAAGTGCACTGATACATACCAGATTCCTTGAAGTTGTAGTAACAGGTCTATTAACAATATTGGAGAGATCACAGCAGCAGTGGAAACACATATAATCCTCTACCATAGAAAGAGGATGGCGCTGGTGTTGAATTGGTTTGCAAACAAAAAAAGGAGAAAAAAAAAAAAGGCCTGGCTGGAAGGCAGTGCTCTCCTATTTATGATCCTATACTGAGATTCAAACTTGGTCCTTGTCTCCAAAGCTGGGAGCACAGCTGCCACCAGCATGCTTATCTGTTGCTAGCCTCTCCTGCACTGGCCCTCACATTGTTGTAGTAGGTTTAACAGTCTCCAGGATAAGTTGCCCCTGGTTTTCACCTGCAACCAGTAAGACAGCTGTCACAACATGGAGCCGAGAGCATAGAAGGGAGATAAATCAAAGTGTCTAGAATTGGTTTCCTTTGCTATGATTGTGAGTAAACAGGAATTTTATTTGTATACCCAGGTTGCTGTATGTTCCATAGGTACAATGAACAGGGTCATCTGCGTCAGCTCTGATCTGTGGTGTCAGCATACTAGCGCTTGGGTCAGTGACCCTGTCTGTTGTGTAATGGGCAGCAGTTCTATTTCTATTAGCAGGAGGCAATAAATAATGCTTAGGGTACTCACAGGCAGATGGGCTGCATAAGTTGTGTGGTCCACTGAATGGTTCTATGACCCAGCATTTTGTATTGGTCCCAAAGAAAGTATTGGGGAAGTTTGTGGAAATTGAAATGAAGCAACTGACGCAAGGTTACACAATTAAAAGTTTCTGACCTTTTTGGGGGGGGTCCAATTCAGGATGTTTTTCTTCCAGAAATGCAGAATTTACTGTGGGGCAGAAAATCAACTTTCTCTACTCTTCTAGTGACAGTGACCTATTGTACTGTTCAGTGGGAATTCACCTCTTAAGAACCTGGCATAATTATTAAAAGCATCATTAATACAATCTTCCTGCTTCTCTTGATTCTGGGCCATCCTGCTATCTATTTGTAGTATAAACAAAAAACTCTTTTAAAAAGATTGTCTCATCAATTAAAAACCACATGTAGTTGAATAAAAGCAGGAAAAGGAGCCATGGCTGGGAGGTTTCTGCATAGGAAGCACATGAAAATGGCATCTAGTGAAACAGCCCTTCCATCTTGTGGGATGCAAACCACAACGCCTCCATCAACTTGTGCAGGACTGAAGAGAAATAACTCCCCTTCAGATGTCTGCAGCATATTTGATCTGTGGGGCTTCTGGAGAATGTCATGTTGTAACAGAAAGCTCTGTTAGACTCTATAATGGTCTCCCAAGGGAAGTGGTAGAAGCCTCATAGGACTTCAAAACCCAGAGAAAACAGTAGACAAAGAAGTATAGCCAATCTCTTGCCTAGCAGAGAGATGAGCTAAATAACCTAATAGGACTTTGCCATCATTAGTGATTATCTCCTTTCATAGCAAGCAGATGAATGGGAAGAAGCTGTGTGTAGTTTTGTTTTGTTAAAAAAAAACAACCAAGAGTAGGTGTTCCCATTAAGAACAATACTGTAGTTCTTTTTATCCTGGCTGACATTAGCCTTCATGCTTGAGGGTATAAGTTGATTGCTCATTGCGATGAGAGAGACTGCACCTCAATGTACAGTATTACAAAACTTTGTGCAAGGAAATATAAAATAAGTTCTCTTAAGTTTCTGATCTTAATCAGTGTTGGAGAAATGTTGTTGCTTTTTTTGACCTGAGTGACTAGCTAAAAACTTGGGATCTTGCAGGTTTCTGTAACTAGCAGGAAAATTTAATGGAGCTCTATGTTGTCCCTGCATGTTCTTGTAGAACACCCTATAGTCCTGCTTCCTTGAGCACAGGAGGAATCAAACCACCAAAGACACCTTCCCTGCCCATAGCTTTGAACCAGCACCTCACAAATGCCTCTTCTTTAGGTCTTTCCTCAGGGTTATGCTGCCTTTCTTGTTCAGGCAGTGTTGGAGTTTCTTCCTCTGTTTCTGAGTTTTGTATCTTCACTTCACCTGAGCTTTGTGTCTTCCATACACCTTCCTCCGGGCCAAAATGAGGCCCAGGCCATTCAAACTCCTGAGTAAGCCTGCATATACTCTTGTTTGAGGCTGGCATGTGTCAGTGCTTTATGTTTGGAGGCTACTACTTGCTTCCATAAAGGAGCTTGAAAATTTCTCACTACCATCTTAAATAAAGGCAATGGTCAGGTCATGCGCAACACTTTTAGTAAGATTCAACGCACTCTATAACCGTTTTAAGGTCAATGGACTGCTGCTGTGTTCCTTGTACGTGCTCCACCTAGGCACAATTTCTGTTGTCCTCTCAGCTTGCCCTCCTCACTTCAATTCTGATTCCTGCAAAGTACAATACCTAACGAGGGTCTTGTGCTATGGAAGTTACAAGGATAGGATATCCTATTATCCAGTGTCCCCTCTTTGCCAATGCATAGAAGATATGAGCCTTTTACACCTTCCTGCTATAGGCTTTATTTCTTTTATTTAGCTCATCCGAGAGAGATTCACGTTTCTAGCTGCAGACATCCTCTGTTCATGTCCTAGTCATGACACAACTGGCAGTGCTTGCAGCAGCACTAGTGCTGTACTATTGGCCATGTGCTGCCTCTTGTCCTCTTCTTCGCCCTCTGGCATTTCTTTGCTCTGAGTAAGGCAAGTTGACATAATGGTAAAACCTCCTGAGCTCCATTTTTCCAGTGCCACAAATTTTACTGGACTAGTAGTAGATCAGGGACTTGCATTTACTAGTACAGTATAGACAAATTCATTGAGGCTGTTATGTCGCTTGTAAATCCTTTCATGATGTAACTTATTCTAACACCAGCATATCTCTTTATTGTCTTTCAGAGGTTTTGGCAAGAGGCTCATGAGCCTGCTAATATTTCTGAGTTGACTTACAGTTCATCCACAAAAGGCTTCATGCTTTCAGAACCCTGATTCAGCCCCACAAATGACCCAACCAGGGGCATCATTTCAGTTATAGCCTTACACGGGGTCCAGTTGCAACACAGATCCAATCTGCAGTATGAACATGTGTGAAGTATAAACTTACATGACTTGAAGCATAGGGCAGACTACCCAGCTGGAACTGAATCTTTTCCCATCCTGACATTAAGCTTTTTATTTAAACCTAAAATACAATTTAATTGAAACAGCTGTTAAAAAAAAAACTATCAAGAGCTGCTGGAGTGGTAGGTTCCCATGAG
The DNA here is from genome assembly GCA_030014935.1 of Caiman crocodilus. Lineage (NCBI taxonomy): Eukaryota > Metazoa > Chordata > Crocodylia > Alligatoridae > Caiman > Caiman crocodilus. The sequence goes on from JAGPOW010000874.1 coordinate 3,332,564, forward strand.
CTTTGACACTGGCTCACCTGACGGTGTTAGAATGATAGAAAAGTAGAGCCTGAATGGACCTCAGGAGTTTCTCTAGTTCAATCTATCTCCTGCTTAAGGCAGGATCATCCTTATCTAAACCATTATAAAACAAGTTTGACTGTTTTGGTAAACTTCTCCTCAATCCCTCCTAAAGGCAAAACTCAAAATTGCGTGAACCTGAATGGGGATTAAGAGACCCATGTGGTCTGAGTTAGGAGAAAAGGAGTAAAACAGGCATCAAAAATCCCTCAGACTCCAAATGGCCATTAGGCTAGTGTGATTATGGCAGGAGAGTTTCTGCAGCCAGGTGCACACAAGGTGGTGATGTGACTGTCATTGAATTTGACCCCACAAGTGCCTAGGTACCTGTTTACAGCTGCGTCAAGCTGAGGAGTCTTTGATAAAAGTCTAGAGCAAAACTCAGACTCATGCCTCTGATACCATTGCAAGACTCTTGCAAACTTCTGAGTGTTATGTTCTTACCTGTTTTTAGGTGCTGCCTTGACTTTAGAATGCCTTTGCCTTTGCCTTCTGACAATTTCTTTGGTGTTGCTCAAATAAAGTTTGCCTCCTTTACTGATGTTACAGATGAACATGCACACTTAAATCTAATTTAACAGGAGGTTTAGGGTCTGGAACTATTACAAGAACATTGTTTTCTGGGACCTCAGTTCAGCAAAAAACTTGAGAAAATGCTGAACTTTAAACAAGCAGTTGTCTTATTGATTCTGTAATGAGGTTTAAACTTAAGCATACACTTAAGTGCTTTGCTGAATAGGAGTCCAAGATCCTACACAGATGTGACACTTACTATACTCTTTTAAGTCTCTGTGTGAGGTTTTAGGTTTTGAAACCATTCCTCTGCCCCATTTCCTAGTGTTTGTGGGTTTTTTGTACATCCAGTATAGAACCTCATTCTTTAACTCCCTTCCTTCAAAATGTGTGTGTGTGTGTACATATTATACGGGCACCTGTCTTATTGGAACAGATCCAAGAGTCATCTGTAGCATCCTGTTGCCAGCATAACTAAAACCACTTGCTTCAGAGAAAAGGTGTAAGACTCCCACAGCAGAAACATGTGGGATAAAGCTGTCTTCCACATTAATTTTTAGCCTGCTCTCTGCTAATTAGCTTGGCTTAAGCCTGAAGCATGAAGTTTGATATGCCTTCCAAAAGCTTTTCTTAGCGCAATTATCTCACCAGTTCCAGCATACAAACTGAACAGTAATGTAGAGAGGCTTCCAGGAACTTCATTTTTATAATACCACAGAATGCTTGCTGTAGATGATTAAAAGTACACTTCACTTGTTAAATAACCAAGTATGTTTTGTTTGGTTTACTTCCTTCATCACTCTCTCAGGTGAGTCATTCTCAGTGTATCTCCCAGTCATTCTACTAAACTAGGGAGGTTCTGTTGTAATTTAAGCTAATAATAAAACAATACTAAAAACAGCTGCACAGTGAGGAATATTAAAGCCAATAAAAGAAGGAGGAAAAGAAGAGGGTGGGACAGTTTTAACCACAATGCACTCTTTAATTGAAACCTGGGCTGGAATTGACCTGCTTGCCCTGAGATTCTGTGTGGGTTGGATTGGGTTTAAGCCCGCATTGTTAGCCAATAATATAGTATTTATATAGACATTTTTAGCTTCTGACAAAATAAAAATTGTTTCCATGCAACCTTTGGCCGTGGCCACCCACATGCCTTGAGATAGAGGGATGGGTCCCATGGGTTCCTGCTTGTTTAAGCCTGCGTCATCTTTTCCTTGGGTTCCTCACATTCCTGATAAGTAAAATTTGTACTGTATTAAGAAAGAAAATACCTTACTGGTAGGTAGATTGAAACCTATTTACCATTCCTATTTACCTTTTTCCTGAACTCAGTATCATGAACCCTGTTTATATTTTGGGGTTCATGGCATGTCATAATTGTTTTCTTGTGTTTATGTGATCTCATGGGAAAACTCATGTGTCTATTTATGTTATTATTATCAATGCATGAATTATGTTATACTGGCTATGTGTATCTTTGGTTTTGGATATGGTTTAGCCAGGGAACTCAACTATTAATTATCCCTTGTCATTGTGTTCTAGGGCCAGGGCAATTAAAACACACAACAGCAGAAATAAGAGCTAGGATGGGCATGCCTGGGCACTAGAATGGGGGCAATCAATTCTAAAATAGCAAAGGAATCCAGGAGTAATGGCCCATCAAGCCAACTGTACTCCAAGTACCCCAAGCACACCAGAACTTTCTAGGCGCATCTGGTGATTCGTGAGCATTAGAGTTATGTTAATTGGAGGCTGGCATGGAGACTTTTTAGAGCCTAGCACTTCTGGAATATTCACTTTTGAATCTCATGCCTTCAGGGTTCACTGGTCCCAGTTACTAGGACTGGTAGACTCAGCAGGAGGGCTGAATTCTTTAACTCTGGCAAGGACACTTATGAGAGGCTAGGGAAAGCCAGATGAGTATATAAGAGTCTGAATTTGTCTTATTTTCTAGCTCCAAACCCATGGTCTGTTTTATGTACATAATTCTTTCATCCTGGGCATATCTACATGAGACACCTAACTGCACAGTAGCCTAGTTTACTGTGCAGTAAGCGCATGTGTCTATATGTGCACGCACTTAATGTGCAGTAAAACCCCTTAATCTCAAGTAAATTTGCTACATGGACCCAGGCATGCCTGGCTGACTTACCATGGTCCCTGGCCACTGATACACATCTGACTGCTGATCTGAGGCCAGGCAGTGTATGGCTCCTGGTACAGAGCGTCTTATCTCTGAAATGTTGAAAACTCTCACAAAAAGCTACTGTTTCACGGCTCTGCAGGTCCTGAGCTGGACACAGGGGAGAGGCCATACTTGGCAGTGGGGATGCAACCTTAGGGTCGCATCCACCCATAACTGGGGCCTTGCAGATGCACCGGCTCACCAGAGGAGGACCCTGAACAGGACACTTCTCCTGGACTGCCTGGTCACAGCATGGGAGGACCAGCTGGTGGACACTGGGGCCTGGCAGGCAGAGAATGTGATGTGCCAGGACACATGGCAAGCTCAAGATGCAGGACCAGTGTAAGGAGGCAGAAGACTCGGCAAACAGAGTTCTGGGCACCGCTCCTGGCCCTGGAGTGCAAGTGGGTGGAGGCACTGAGGGAGCAGAATGTCATCCTGGCCCAGGCAGTACAGGCTATGGACAATGATCACTGGGTGCAGGACACCATTTTGGCCCTTGCAGATGCCTTCATACCATCTGTTGCTTGGCCCCCTGGTTGCCCCCACCCCATGGCCCCCCCTCCCCAGGGTGGCACACAAAGGATGTTGTACATAGTTTTCATGGGGAAGGTGTTTTATTGTTGGTGGGTAGAATGGGTGGTGGAAGGGCTGTTTGTTGAGGTGGGAGGGGGGCTGTGTTTGATGTGTGGGGAATAAAGTATTATGCTTGTGAGGCATGTCTGCGATGAGTGTGCTGCTTGCCGTGGGCAAAGAGGGGGTCCATGGGCGATGCTGCAGACAGGCTAGAGTGGAGAGTGCTGGAGGAGATGGTTGGCCAGTGCCCCCTGCCCCCGGTGTCCTGGGCCCTGCTGGTGGTTTCATGACTTTCCAGGGGCCTCAACAAGGGGGGCTGCCGCTGCTGCAGCCACTGTAGGTTGTGCTCCCACTGCCAGGTGTCCTCCCCGCATCACACTTCCTCTCCCCAGTCCTCATGGAAGAGCTCCTCCCAGGCCTCGTAGATGTTAAGAAGCACAGAGGCTGTGAGAATGACCTGGGGGATGTTGTCATCAGTGAACTTGAAAGTCCTGGAATGTCATCCTGACCTGGGCTATACAGCCATGGACAATGATCATTGGGTGCTGGACACCGTTCTGGCCCTTGCAGATGCCTTCATGCCACCTGCTACTTGGCCCCCTAGTTGCCCCCACCCCAGGGTGGCACACAAAGGATGTTGTACATAGTTTTCATAGGGAAGGTGTTTTATGGTTGGTGGGTAGAATGGGTGGTGGAAAGGCTGTTTGTTGTGGGGGAGGCTCTGTTTGATGTGAGGGGAATAAAAATTCCAGCAAACCATGAAAGCCAAGGCTGTGATGGAACTCCAGCTAGCTACAAATATCAAGGACAATAAAAAGTCCTTTTTTAGATATGTGGGGAGCCGGAGGAAAAGCAAGGGGAATGTTGGACCTCTGCTAAACCAGATGAGATAACTGACAACTGATGACTACGAAAAAGCTAACTTGCTAAATGGATACTTTGCATCAGTTTTTCACCAGATGCCCCTACCCACTGTGGGTCATGGAGGCCCAGGTGAGAGAGATTCCTTACCCTCCATCAAAGCTGATCTCATGAAGGAACACCTTGACAGGCTGGATACCTTCAAGTCAGCCAGCCCTGACAATTTACACGCAGGGGTACTCAAGAAGCTGGCGAGCATCATAGCTCAGCCCCTGGCACGGATCTTTGAGAACTCCTGGCGCTCTGGTGAAGTGCCCAAAGATTCAAAGAAAGCCAATGTGGTACCTATCTTCAAGAAAGGGAAGAAAGTGGATCCAGAAAACTACAGGCCCGTCAGCCTGACCTCTGTCCTGGGGAAGGTCTTGAAAAAGATTATTAAAGAGGTCATCCTTAACAGACTAGCTGACAGCAATATCCTGAGGGATACCCAGCACAGGTTTGTTGTGGGCAGGTCTTGCTTGACCAATCTCATTTCCTTTTATGACCAGGTGACCTATCACCTGGACAAGGGAGAAGAGATTGATGTCATATATCTTGACTTTAAAAAA
>JAGPOW010000874.1:3337466-3350713 GCA_030014935.1 Caiman crocodilus
AGGAGGAGTATACCTACTTGGCCCGCACTTGCAGGGAGGCAGTTAGAAAGGCCAAAGCAACTACAGAGCTGAGGCTGGCAACACAAATTAAAGACAACAGAAAGTCTTTTTTTAGGTATGTGTGGAGTAAAAGGAAGGTGCAGGGCAGCATAGGACCCCTACTAAACTAGAAGGAAATTAGTGACAGACAGGGGGAACAAGGCTGAGTTTTTTGCCTCACTATTCTTGAACAAGGGTTAAGATAAGTCTCCTAATAGGCTCTTAGACAGGCATCAGAGGGACACCGGCCCACCAACTGTCAACACTGACTTGGTGCAGAGTCACTTGGATGGACTGGATGCGTTCAAGTCAGCAGGCCCAGATGAGCTTCATCCGAGACTACTGAAGGAATTGGCCGGTGTCATAGCAGAGCCACTGGCACGGCTGTTTGAGCACTTGTGGCACTTGGGTCAGATCTTGGATGACTGGAAAAGGGCCAATGTGGTCCCTATTTTCAAGAACAGGAGGAAGGAGGATCCAAGTAATTACAGGCGAGTCAGTCTCACTTTGATCCTTGAAAACATCTTTGAAAAGATTATGAAGGATCATATCTGTGGGAATCCAGCAGTAAAAATAATGCAGCAGGGAAACTAGCATGGATTCATAGCAGGTAGATAATGCCTGACCAATTTGGTTTCATTTTATGACAGGGTCACAAAATGCTTAGATGCAGGAGCAGAGGTGGATGTTGTTTTCTTGGACTTTAGCAAGGCTTTGATATGGTATCTCATCCCATTCTCATAAATAAATTAAAAGGCTGTGATATAGATGTTTACATGGTCTGGTAGGTGGCAAATTGGCTTAGCCACTGCACCCAGAGAGTGGTAGTAGATGGCATCATATCGACCTGGAAAGATGTGTGGGTAGTGAGGTCCCACAAATTTCGGTCCTTGGACCTGTACTCTTCAATATCTTCATCAGTGACTTGGATGTGGGTGTGAAGTGTACTCTGGCCAAGTTTGCAGACGATACTAAATTGTGGGGTGAAGTATACACTCCGGAGGGTAGGGAACGATTGCAGGCAGACCTGGACAGGTTAGAAAAGTGGACAGTACACAATAGGATGCAGTACAACAAGGACAAATGCAAAGTGCTGCACCTAGGGCATAAAAATATCTGAGTACTGTACTTTAAGAAGGATTTTGTTAGACTCAAAAGGGTCCAGAGGCGGGCCATTCATATGGTCAGTGGCTTACAGGAAAAGCCCTATGAGGAGAGGCTGAGGGACCTGGACCTCTTCAGTCTCTGCATGAGAAAGCTGAGAGGTGATCTTGTGGCTGCCTACAAATTCATTAGGGGGATGCAACAAGGGATCAGAGATGCTCTGTTTACCAAGGCACCTCTTGGGATAACAAGGAACAATGGTCACAAACTGACAGAGAGCAGATTTAGGCTAGGCATCGGGAAAAACTTTTTCACAGTATGGCTGGCCCAGTTTGGAATGGGCTTCCAAGGGAGGTGGTGCTCTCCCCTGCCTTGCGGGTCTTTAAGAGGAGGCTGGATAAGCATCTGGCTGGGGTCATCTGACCCCAGCGCTCTTTCCTGCCTAGGCAGGGGGTTGGTCTCAGTGATCTGTTGACATCCCTTTCGACCAGCACGGGTTTGTAGCAAGTAGATCATGCCTGACTAATCTAGTCTCTTTTTATGACCAGGTTACAAAACACCCGGACACAGGAGTAGGGGTTGACATCATTTACTTAGACTTCAGGAAGGCCTTCGATACGGTATCCCACCCCATACTGATGAACAAGTTAAGAGGCTGTGACTTGGATGACTACACAGTCTGGTGGGTGGCAAATTGGCTAGAGGGTCACACCCGGAGAGTCGTAGTGGATGGATCGGTATTGACCTGGAAGGGTGTGGGCAGGGTCCCGCAGGGCTTGGTACTTGGACTGATTCTCTTCAATGCCTTCATCAGTGACTTGGATGAGGGAGTGAAGTGTACTCTGTCCAAGTTTGTGGATGACACAAAACTGTGGGGAGAAGTGGACATGCCGGAGGGCAGAGAACAACTACAAGCAGACCTGGACAGGTTGGACATATGGGCACAAAACGACAAAATGCAATTCAACAAGGAGAAATGCAAAGTGCTGCACCTAGGGAGGAAAAATGTCCAGCATACCTACTGCCTAGGGAATGACCTGCTTGGTGGCACGGAATCAGAAAGGGATCTTGGAGTCCTAGTGGACTCCAAGATGAACATGAGTCGGCAGTGTGACGAAGTCATTAGAAAAGCTAATGGCACTTTATTTTGCTTCAGCAGATGCACGACGAACAGAGCCGAAGAGGTGATACTTCCCCTCTATCAGGCACTGGTCAGACCGCAGTTGGAATGCTGTGTTCAGTTTTGGGCGCCGCACTTCAAGAGGAATGTGGATAACATGGAGCGGGTCCAGAGAAGGGCCTCTCATATGGTTAAGGGCTTGCAGACCAAGCCCTATGAGGAGAGACTAGGGCACCTGGACCTCCTCAGCCTCCACAAGAGAAGGTTGAGAGGCGACCTTGTGGCTGCCTATAAGTTCATCATGGGGGCACAGAAGGGAATTAGTGAGGTTTTACTCACCAAGGTGCCCCCAGGTGTTACAAGAAAAAATGGTCATAAACTAGCAGAGAGCAGATTTAGACTAGACATTGGGAAGAACTTCTTCACAGTTAGAATGGCCAAGGTCTGGAACGGCCTTCCAAGGGAGGTGGTGCTCTCCCCTACCCTGGGGGTCTTCAAGAGGAGGTTAGACAGGAATCTAGCTGGGGTCATCTGAATCCAGCACACTTTCCTGCCTATGCAGAGGGTTGGACTCGATGATCTATTGACGTGCCTTCCAACCCTAACATCTATGAATCTATGACCCTAGCATCCTAGCATCTATGAATTGCCTAGAATTTCTCCATGTGCTGAGGTTTTTCTTCATGTGTTTAATAACCCCCAAAACATAAGATGAGCTAGACTGTTTCCCCACATAATCTACAAATGTTCTATGTTGCTTTTCAGCCATCTTGATAAGAGAGGAATAATGGCTTTTGCCATCCTATCACCAGCTGTTTCTTGTTATAGAGCCTGGTGCTGACTTCCTTTCCCTCCATCTGCTCCAGTGGTTCAGCACATGTGAGGATCTTGGCCTCCGCCCACTCAGCAGCCTTATCCCTTGCATTGTGCAGATGAGGTCTGCACCAGTGGTTTCAGTAGAAATTCTGCGAGTGTGTTTTCTAGCGCTCGTGCGAGGTTGGGCTTTCTCATGCTGGCCCAGTAAAAGAGGAATGGGAAAGGAGGAAGCTGTAGTCATCTGTGTGCTTTTAGCCAGATGGCAGTCCAATAAGCAGAAAATGTCGCGTGGGTCTCCTAGCTGAATCTGGGGCATGGTACAACTGAGGAGTGTTCAACAGCCACTGTGAGTGAGAGGAGAAGAGAAACCTCCTTTACACTGTTTGCTACACATTCCCTATTGCACTTTGGCCCAGGGACAGCATACCTCCTATACAGTGTTCTCCTGGCCATTAGCATCTCCAGCTGGAGCTCAGCTGGAGCTCAGCCTTAATGTTGCCCAGACTGGCAACATGCCCATGTGAGAAGGGGTGTGTCTGTTATATCAGTAGAAAGAAGGATGCCTGGGACTGGGGAAAGTGGACATCTGGCAAAATTGTAACTTGGCAGTGGAGGAGGAAGAGGAGGCAGAGGCAAAAGTTGCACTCTTTTTCCAGTTCACCGAACTGCAGTGAGCCAGTGCAAGCACTGCTTAGAATTCTTCCTTAGAGATGCAGTTGCAAGGTAACATTTCTGAACATTTACTTACAGGCAACACCTTGTGCCTTCTTAAGAGTACTTTTGCAAATGTACACAAAAGTGCAGGCTGATCCCCACTGAAGCCAGTGCAGATTATAATATCCACTTCAGTAAGAGCTGAGCCAGGGCAATAGAGTTTCAGATGCATCTTGGCCCTCTGAAAGGGTTGTATCAATGCCAATGGCCTGAAATTATAATAGGTTGTGTCTACACAAGATGTTTACTGCAGAGCTGACTAATTAGCTCAACAGTAAGATGTCAGTGTCTACTCATGTAACGCTATTAGGCCAGAGTAAAATAATTTACTGTGTCACCGGATAGTTCTTGTCTATACAAATACAATCCTGTGGTGGAGTAAAGGCCATTACAATGCCCATGTAGATACTGCCAGGACTGGCTGGGGCACATGGGTGCTTCAGTGCAGGGGCTGCCTTCCAACTAGCTCTGCACTGGAGCAGCCTTGTGCCCCAGCCAGCCCCTCTACAGCATGTTGAGCTGGGTTGGAGGAGCCCCAGGCTAACCCACAAAGTTCCCTGCTAGCTGGAGCTGCTCCACCCCAGCTCAACATGCTGCAGTCCTGGGCACATGTGTAAACACAATACCCAGGAGCAATAAACTCCCATATGAACTGTGCCAGAATTTATTGCATCACATTATTGCAAGTATAGGCATGCTGACAGAAAAGCAAATATGACCTGCCTTCCTCTTGCTGCCAGTATTGAGGGCTGGTGTCCATACTCCAGAGTCACCCATCCATCTGCTGAAGTTGCCTGAAGTTGAGGAGCAGGTTAGACTTGGACAAAAGCAGCAGGAGATGCCTTCTGGAGGAAAGCCTCTCTAGCGTGACTATTGTGGGGGCAGGTTAACCAATCTGGAGAGGGTTTAGACTCCAGATAGGACAGAAAGAGACAGGTTGCTCCTATGCAAACAAGGATACGTTTTTATAAGAGGATGCATAGAGGTCCTAGCTGTGATTGGCACTGTCGGGTACTCACATGCATATGCATATGCACATGCATAGCAGGAGACAGCCTCAGCCTGAAGAACTTGTGATTTAAATAGACATGGTAAAGAGGAGACAGAAAGGGAAACAGATGCGCAGAGATGGGCAAGGAGAAATTACCTGTTTAAAGCTTTGCAGGTGGGCAGTGGCAAAGCCAAGAATAGTATCCAGATCTCTTGAGATCCAGGCTAGTGGCCTAGTCATGGCTCACATGGCCCCTGCAAGCAAAAAGGCCCAAGGTGGGGGGGAAGCAGTTGACATGCTAGAGAAGCAGGATGTGGAAAATTTAGGGCCAAGCACAAGGCGTCAGCTCCCTGTCAAAGATGTCCGCTCCAAATAAAATAGTTCTAGGACACTTCCTCAGCGTGCCGCTCAGCAGCAGTGTGCGTTGGCTATAACACTGAACAGACCTCTTGGAGTGGTTTGGAAGAGCAACAAACTGCCTGCCAGGAAACACGCCTTCATTTTGTGGCTGGCCAGGAGAAAATGTGTAGAGGCTGCGGCTGCTCTGCCTGTAGGAAGCACTGGGCATTCAATGAACCACAGGAGAGGGAACATGGCAGCAAGTCTCTGCCAGCCTTAAAGAGGCAACTCTGCAACCAGTGCAGTGTCCTTGGACAGATGAAGTTGCATTTTCCCAAGGAAAAACTTGAGGCAGGTTATAGTCACAAACCATATTCGGCCTCTCTTGGGACTCCGGGGGATGGAAGGAGCTTTAGTATGAGGCTCCTTCAGGAAACCCGCACATCTGCAGGTGTAATATGCAGTGGCCCAGACAAGCACAGTTTAGTTGTCTCTGTTGAAACTGCATGCATCGCATGCTGCCCCTCAGATTAACCACATGTATTTCAGCTGAACAACAGTGGTAGGAGCCAGAGCATGGAGGGTAGGTCAGGAAACCTGTCTTTCATTCCTAGCCCCACAAGTGACCTGCGTGGGCCTTTGAGTAAGTTGCTTAATGTGACTCAAATGCCCCAATATTTTGGTATTTTGAGACAAAAAGCTAAATGTTGTTGCAAGCTAATTCTGCCTCTGGGGTGTCTGCTTGGGGCCAATGGTGCTCCTGCCAGTACTCTGCTTCAGGTTACCTCTTGGATTGTGGAATAATCTATTCACGCCTCACAGCTTTGAAAACAACCTGCTGCCTCTCCTGTGGCCTACTTCCTTTAGACCATTTGTTCATACAGACTTTTTGGACTCTCCCAGTGGGGTCTGTGTGGTGGTTCAAGTAGGTTCCTTTTCCACAGTCTTCTAGGGACCTGGACCCTTTCCTAGCCCTGGCCCAGGAACTCTCTGTCACTCCTTTTGCTATCTTAAAAGTCCAATTACCCAGTTCTTGGAGGTCAGCAGGCCTCCCAGCCTTCTTTTAGGCTGCCTGCCTGGCCTTTAATCATGCTGAATCCAGCTGAGTTAAATAATACAAAACAGCTGTACTGCCTAGCTGCAGGAGGGGAGCCTTCTTCTGCCCACTCTGTAAGATTCTTGGTCCTGGGACTTTAAAGAAACAATGCTTGGGTTCCCAATAGCTTCCCTGTCCCAGATATTAATTGTTCCCAAGGCCCATCTCTCTCCTAATAGTTCTTTCAAATATTTCTTCAGTCTGCCTTCTCCAGACATGGTGACTGGCCTTGTAAGCCATTTCAATGGCCTTTATTACATTACAGTTATTATTTATTTGTTTTCAGTAATGAGGAAAGACAGAGATCTTGCAATCTGCAGCTAGGATGCACCCAAAATAGATGCATCCAAAATCTTAGCAAAGGTATCTGCACATTTTAGTCCAATACACACTGATATAGCAATTCAGCCAAACAAGAACGAGTTTCATTTGGCAGTGAAGGAGTACATGTCTGAGTATACTTTAAATTTTCTGCTGTTCTTTTGGTGGGATGCTAGAACTGCTTAAGAAAAAGGTGCCAGCATTTTTTTTTAATAATGTCAGAACTGTATATTTTTCTCCTCCTACCATGACCTTGAAGCTGAAAAACAGCTGAACCAAAGTTTCCAAAAATATTAGGCAGAGACCAGACTGGCAGAATTCCAGCCCAAAAGGCCAAGGTTTAACAAGGTTGCAAGCAACGTAAAAAAAAAGTCTTTTAAGAATAGACTTGGTTAGGTAGCCTCACATACAGCTGTCCCCACCTGCTTCTCCTATATTCCATACTAATAGCATTGAGACTGCTCTTTGTGGAGCTATTCACATACCTACAGTGCTGCCAACAGTCTTGTGTAAGGCAAATCTTACATAGGCAGATCTTCACGGGACACAGCAATGTTGTACAACAGACCTTGAGACATGGAGGAAACTGGATCCAGTTGAAATTTGATGATAATTTATTGTAGGCAAAAGCAATTGCTTTTGTTCCAGCTGGAAAATTTCCCAGTCAAAAGACTCTTAACACCCTGATTCCTATTAGTAAGGACCAACAGAGGTCAGGATCTCTACTTCTTTACATATCATCCCAACATATCACATCTTACACCAGAGTTTTATCTTAGTTTTATGCTGGGACATGGAGTAAGTTGCAAATAAATGCTACCTACCAAAATACTAATGTCCCTTCTGGGAGAACCAAAGGTTTCTTTGGAGGCCTACTATTCAAGTACTAGCTGAGCCCAGTTTTCCTTAGCTGATATCCTAGGGCCTTGTTCCACTTGATACATAGCACGTGCTAACTGCACTTATAACACTACAGTATGAGTGTTCAAGCAGTGAAGCATGTGCTAAAAGCCATCATAGCGTAGTAAAGTAAGGCTTTTTCCAACAAGGACGATCTCCATATCGTATAACCTAACACATGTTGAGCTAATGTTAGACTGCTCCATGGACTAAATGCAATCAGGGAACTCCAGTGCAGTGGTGGGGGGAGCCTAGAAAAACTGTTTTTCGGGTTCCCAGCCTCTTTGCTGTACCAGAACCTTGAATTGGCAAGCCTCCAGTGTTGTGCAGGTGTGTAAGAAGAGGTGTTTGTCAGGCTCTCCCCACCCCCACATGCACCAGAGTCTTGCAGGTCCAAGGCTCCAGTGAAGTAAGGAGGCTGGAGAGTTGAGAGAGACACCTGCACAGCACAGGAGCTGGTCCTAGCCCCCAAACTGCATAGGAACCAGTTCAAGGGTCTGGTGCAATGTGGAGGCTTGGAGCAATGCCAGCTTCTCACCGAACTGAAAGCAGAGCCCACTTTGAGCTGCAATCTGTATAAATAGTAGATAGCCACAAAGAGTTTTCAGTCTGAATGGACAAGATGGATAAAAGTGGGCAATAGGATGTATCTTATTATCCTAATTTTACAGAAGAGTAACTGAGACCCCTGGAGATGAAATGACTTGCCTAGTGTCACACAGGGAGTATGCGTCGAATTGGAGTTGAACCCAGAACTGTTGAGTGCCACCAAAACCAATTTTTTCCTGTGGTGGCCTTGTCATCTGATAATTTACTGATAGAGTTCATAGTCTATGGGACATTTACATGCATTTACATGTCCTATACACCATGAACTGTCCTTTTTTCATATCATGGGTATTGCTTATTAGGGCTGTGCGAAATTTCACCAATTGTTTTGTTTTGACTCAGTTTCTATTCTTTTTGAGCTCAAAACAGCAAAATCAAAATGAAACAAAGGGCTTTGGAACAGCCTCGAAACAAAAGGCTAGTCAAAGCATTTCAAAAGTAATGAGTTTTGAAGCAACCAGCAGCCAAGTGGTGGGAGACAGGGGAGAACAAGGGCTGCACTCCCAGCAACTCCAGGCTCAGCCAGGTGGGGAGCACAGCCCTGGCTTTCCCAGCCACCCTGGGCTAAGGAAAATCAATCACAGCACAGAGAAAGGGAACTGAGCTGGGGCTCAGTTCCCCTCTCCAGCACTGCAATCAGGTTAGAGAAGGGAACTCAGTCTGATCGCTCAGTTCCCCTCCCTTAATGTTCACACTGGGGAGGGGAACTCAGCTCAGCTGGGCTGAGTTCCTTTCCCTAGCCCAATGGTAACGCTGAGCTCAGCCCCAGTTTCCTTCCCCAATTGATCCCTGTGCTAGGGAGAGGAACTGAGCAATGAGGCTCAGTTCCCTTCCCCAGCCCCCTGGTCCCAGGCGGCATCCCTCCCTCATCTGGCAGGCATATGGGGCCCGCAACCCAGGAAGGACTGGCACAGCCCTCACAGCTATACCGGGGTTGGGCCCCGATCTGCCTGCCAGATAAGAGAGGAAGTTTCGAGTTTTCCCATTATAGCCTATGGGCAAAACGTTGAAACAGCATCACTGTTTTGACAAAAAAAAATGAGACAGGAGTTTCAAATCAAAACAAAATTCGAAATGAAACGCTGTCCCCTTGAAACGCAAGTCAAAACGGAACGGTGCTGTTTCGCACAGCCCTATTGCTTATCACCTAGAATGCACCTATCAGAAGAACAGAATTCATGCCCTCCTCCACAGTCCCAAATATATCACTTTCTCTGATGACAATATTCTCAAGGGCCAGTATTTACTAGCTCAAGAGATTAACATTCAGAAAAAGTATCTGGATTTTCTATCAGCTACAGAAGAGTGCAAAGAGAAGGAACATTCATGACTGTGTTTTAGAAAGTTTAATAAAGCAGAAGTGGGTGTGGTGATACTGCCTGGTATCACCACACCTAGAGTAATAGAAGATACACAACATTTGCCCCAAGGCTCTAGGTCAAACTTTCAGGTGGAGTGCAATAACCTTACTTTCCTATTCTGTAACTGCAATATTCTTGTTTATTAGGAAGTGCTCCTGGTTATTCACCTGTGAATCCCAAGCTGGAAAGTGAACAGCAGGTGCCCATGCTGAAAGCTGCTTTGGAGTCCTTCAGTGGAAGTGGCCCTTCATAGTCTGCAATAGCTAGCCTCCTTGAATTGGAGACTGATAAATTAAGAGATGCAGAAGACCCATGGAGTTAGATTGATGGTAAATAAATTTGTCTTTGATCTCCATTTTTTCCCCTTTTCTGCCTGTATGGAGCAATGTCCTGTTTTCCTTTTCAACAGAAGCATAACCTCCAGTAACTTTACTGGCTGAAAATGGAGATATGCCAGTGACTGCTAGAAAGTTATGAGCTGAATAAGGTCTTGTGTAGATGAAACAGGGGCCCTGAATTCAAGCGGTGGATTTTAAAAAACACTGCTTCAGTTTAGGGCTGATTAAACCCCTGTGTCTTGTACACACCCTGCTGACTTACCTGCCTCTCCAGCATGGAGGGGAGAGCGAGCTGCAAGCGAGCAGAGTAGTCCCTGGCCTGTGGGGGGTGGGGGGGTCTGGTGCTTCCCTCAGCAGCAGCGGCACCATCCCCTGCCAAGCAGCACCCGCCTGCAGGCACCTGGCTCAGGGGGCGTGCACAGCCATGGAGGAAAGCACCGGGTCTCTGTACAACTCAGGCAGGAAGGCAGGCTCCAGCAGGGCAGGGGGGATCGGGCTCACTGCTTTTCTTGGGTGGAGCCTGGTTTCCTGGGCTGCTGCCAGGCTGCGTGCAGGGATTCCTGAAGAGCCCCTGAGCGACATGGAGCCTGGTGCTTTGCTTCATGGTTGTACGGGCAGCAAACTAAAACTGCTTTGCCTCGATGGAGTTTTAGTTTGCTGCGCCCCACGTAATTTAAGGTCCATTACACTGCTAAATTTCCTACAGCGGCTGGAATTAATGCACAATACACTGCCGAGGTGTGCAAATATAGACACCATTAAAGCGGTGCAAAAGCATTAAGCCCACTTTAAAGTGTCGTGCATACACGCTTCTTGTTTCATCTACGCACTGAGCCAAAACCAAGACCACCCTGACCTCAGTCATTGATCTCCAGTATGCTGATAATGCTGTCGTGTGCTCTCACACAGAAGAAGACCTTCAGGCAATCATCATCATCTTTACCAAAGCATACAAAAAAATGTGACTGATGGTTAATATTTGGAAGATTATGGTCCTCTACCAACAAGTTCCTAATGAACAGTTCCCAGCTCTGGTAATCCAGATCCATGGAGAGACTCTGGAGAATGTTGAATATTTCCCATACCTCAGAAGCCTCTGACATCAATCAAGAAATCCAACTTTGCCTCAAATGTGCAAGTGCAGTCCTTGGACGCCTGCAGAAATGGGTATTTGAAGATCACAACATCAGATGTGAAACCAAGCTCATGGTTTTTCAAGCAGTCATGACACCCACCTTGATGTACAGAGCTGAGACATGGACAATGTACAGGAGACATCTAAAGTTGTTGGAGAAGTACCATCAATACTGCCTGCAGAAGATCCTCTGAATCCAGTGGGAAGACAGATGCATCAACATTAGTATTCTCCTGCAAACAAATACCATGAGTATTGAAGCAATGATCATCTGGTATCAGTTTCATTGGGGTGGCCATGTCGTCTGGATATCTGGCTCCAGACTCCCGAAGCAAGTTTTATTCTCCTAGCTGGCAAATATGATATATACCTGGTAATAAGGAAAGATTTATTTTTCAGCAGTCTGTGAAGAAGTAAGAAAAAACTCTTCTAAGTTCACAAATGGGGCAAAATTACCAACCCAGCTAGAGCCAACTACAATGAGCGACTGGCAGCTGCCACAGTTCATCGGCAGCTGCTCAATCAAGATTGGCTTCACCTGTGGCAGCGCCTGTATTTCTGGCCCGCCACCAGGGCCGAGTGGGGAAAGAGATGGACACAGGATGAGTATGGGGAGCTGGGAATGCTGAAACACTGGTGAAGGACCACTGGGCCACAGAGAGCCAGTGGAATTACCCACTGGGAGCTCAGAGGAGCACCATTAATGTAAAATGCCACCGTGAAGACTGCAGCACTGGAGATGTCAGGGAGCACTGACAGGGAGACACGCTGTAGGGAAGGGGCCATCTGGAGAACTGGTAGCGTTCTGAGCAGGTTTTGCTTTCAGGTTGCTTTTTCTTTTTCTTTACTTGGTCATAGAGCCTGGGAGGCTGGGCTGCAGCCCTGGGAAAAAGGATAGGATCGAACCCACACCAGCCTAGTCATGCCAGCAGGGGAAACAACTTCAGGCTTGGCAAAGAGCTGAGTTGATGAGGACAGGTGGATGGACAGACTTGCCACACCTGGAAAGGCGGTAGATGCTGCTGAAGCTTTGATGACAGGTACCAAAGCATCTAAGGCTGGGAAATGCCCAAGCTGGGGCAAAGCGGGCCTATATATTTCCTTTTGATTCTTTTTATTTCTTTCAGTGGGCTGAATGCTTATGAAAAATCTGCAGCCCTGGGGTCTGATTATCTTGGGGCAGTAGACGCAGTCTTCGGTAGGAACAACTCTACTGGCCAAGATTTACCTGAGTTCCATTTCACTGTTTGTGTTGTCCTCCATTTCTCCTCCATGGATCATGCCACAAGGGCTGGTTCAGTTGCAGTTCCCATAAGCCAGGCCTGAGATGAATGGGGTTCTGCAGGGTTGAAGAATAGAAGAAGACTGTCTATTGAGAACTAAGGTCCCAACAGATGCTATAACCACAGGCTGGCCCTTGGACAGGGTTTAGGGGAGGTTGGAACCCCGTAGAAGAGCCAGACCCAGCTCATCCAGGACTTCACACAGCAGAAGTAGACCACCTCCCACCTAAGACAAATTCAACATCAAGATGTGGCAGTAAAGAATTGGGTGATCTCCACTGGGTGCTAGAACTGGGTGAACTTGTGGGCCCATGGCCCAGTCTCACAGGGCAAAGGGCCATCAGGCTCTGCAGCCATATCCTATACTGTGCCAACACAGTCAAAGACAGATGTTTAAAACTGCAGAGATCAGAGGCTTATGCCAGTTCAAGGTGGTTTTTATTCCTTAGGTGATATCACAAAGGCTCTTTCCAGGGTCAAGGAAACATAGGATGGGTATATATATACTTATAAATAATAAACAACTCTTGGATAGTTTGGCTTGTTACCAGAATCTCTTCAGGCCTCTTTTCTCCCTCAGCCTAAACTATCTTCTCTTTCAACAGCCCTTAGCTCCTATTTTTCCACCTCTACCAGGCTCCTTGACCATAGTTTCGGGGGTGTTGGTTGTAGCCATGTTGGCCTAAGAACATAGGCAGACAAAGTTATTTGGGTAAATTTGATATCTTTTATTAGACCAACTGAATAGTTGGAAAACTTGTTCTTTGCAAGCTTTCAGGCACAGGCTTCCTTCCTTAGGCATAGGGAAAGTCTTTTGGTATTTGTCTTCTCTCTAGTCTTCTATTTGGACCCTAGGGAGAAGACAAACATCAGCAGACTCTCCCTATTTTGATATCTCCCGGGATATCAAATTTACCCAAATAACCGTGTCTGCCTCAACCATAGTGATTTTTATCAGTGGTCTGTGATGTGGCCCTTACTTTCCTGAGTTCAGGTCACCACAAGTGCCCTGTGTTTTTAGGCCTTTCCTGGTTCACAACACATGACACACATGAATGCCCCTCACCACACACACACACAC
>JAGPOW010000874.1:3368914-3391395 GCA_030014935.1 Caiman crocodilus
TACTCATATTTAAGGGTAATGGCAAAGATATATAGGTTGGGGCAATGCAGGAAATAACAGACCAAGAGCTACCATTGGATACCTTGTGGATTTTGCTGAGATTTTGTTGTAATTGCTAACTGGTGGCCAGAGACTAGATCTGACTCAAGCATTCAACAGGGCCACCCACCTGGTGGTTAGAGGTGCAATTTTCATGTAGCTGTAGCAAATCCTTTAGCTAGGACTCATGGGAACTGCAGATGGCAGTTCTCACTAGTGAGGTGGAAAGTGCTCTCCTGAGCCTACATTTACCTGCAGGTGCTTAATACAAAGATGCTATGTTATAAGCAATAAACTGTCTCCCATGTTCTATATAATATAAGTAATAAATAATAATCTTTTGTTGGGGGGGTAAAGATAATGGAATGAGTTTGTGTAAATACAAAGGCAAAGCCGACTCTGAAAAACTGTTGTCTCTAGTGGAAGCAGGGTTAGCCCAACATTGAACAATGCTGAAATTCCCACCCAGGAAATGCTGGTATCAGAATAATCACCTATGTAAGAAACTGGCAGAGAACCACAGTGCAGCAGAGCAAATTTTGAGTTGCTTGGATCAGGTGAGGTTAAGCATCAAGAAAAAGATCCTAATGCAAGCACTGATCAGACTTGTATGTGCAACAGGTTTCCAAACAGGGTACAAATGTCCACATCATGCACACCATTTTAAATCCAATTTAAACTGCATATGTCCAGTCATTCAAGACCATTTTAAATGGTTTAAACTTCATGCAACATTTCAGAAGTATACCTGAATAATCAGGTATTATTTTGAACCCATTCAGAGTTATGCATGGACACCAAGTTTTCCATGACTAGCATCTGGACTGTCCTCCAGTGGGCACTCGGGCATCCCATTGTGCACCACTACCACTCCAGCCCCCACACTGTAACTAGTTACTCTGGTACTGCTAGCTGCTTAGGTGGGTGGGGAGGGTACCCCTTCTTTGAGGAACAATTAACAATGGATGATGAATAGATGAACTCACTTTGGCAGATAATTAAATGAATGGCCCTTCCGTGGTATTAAGTGCCCATTGGGTATTGGTTCAGTTTTCTGTCACAATTGACTAGTGTTAACTATTAAAGATGCCTGCACTCACCAACCTCAGTGTGTATGGGGGGCCTGAATTGAGATTAAGTAAGTGGCTTTCTAAGGAAAGTGTTTTTAAGTCTGCAGCCTAAGGCAGAAATCTTGGGCAGCCTCTGGAATACCTAGCCTCCTGGGAACATAGAAGCAAGGATCCAGGCAGGGTACTCCCCAGCCCTGTCCAGCCAATGGAGATCTTCCTCTCCCACCAGGGAAATCCCGAGGAAATTCAGGGTTCATCACTGCAAAGCATGCTGGGCTGGGTACTCGCCCCCATCTCCTGGTGGTGGTTCAACAGCACTGCAGTGCCTTACAGGTAACTGTTGGGAGTGGATCTGTAAGCAGGACATCGATTTTGAACTGGTTACCAACCACTGATATTCTCAGAATGGTTCAATGTTTTGTGCTGGCAACAAGCCTGGGGATCCTTCAGTGTTAGGAAAGGGCATTTTCTCCCCCCAAAAAGAGAGAAGCTTTTATTGAGGAATTCTAACAATTTATTGACAGTCAGGCCCTGAAATAAAAAGTATGGAAATAAATAATAATCTTGAAGGAAGGGAAAGGGTTATTCTGCATTCTGGGATAAATTGTTTTTGCAGTAAGGAATTTTTCTTATTTTATCTGAACTGGTGAAGCCATTCTCACACATGGCCTAACAGAACAATGATCCCTTGTATTCACACCAGCTAGCCTGGTGGGGTAAGCCTTTTACTTGTAAGCAGGAGTGGATCCAAAGCGGGTGTGGCTGCCCCCCTTTTGGATTAGACTGCACCATGGGATACTTCTAGGACTTTTTTTTTAGCTCTTAAAGTGAAAATCCCCCTCCTCTGCCTGCCTGTGTTGCTTTCCCCACTCTCAGGGGTGGGGGAAGCACCAGAGCTGTTTTTTTCTGGCATAGCTGGACTGCATGTGGACTGGACTCAGATAGGGATGAGTAAAGTGGCCATAGGAATGGACAGGAGGAATTCTCTTCCCTGTGCCTACTCCCAAGGGAAGGGGCAGGGAGGGAGAACTACTCTCCCAACCTCCTATTACCACTGCCCCCATTCCTAGATGAGCTCAGCCCCAGCACAGCTCGGCTCAGCTGCCGAGGGCAGGAACAGCTTTGGTGTTTCCCCCGTCCCAGAACAGCAGGGAAAGCAACAGTGGTAGGCAGGGTAAGGAAAGGAATGGAGGATTTTCACTTGCTTTATGGACTTAAAAAAAGTCCCTGGAGGCTCCTGGGGGTGGTCTGTTCACCTTGGTGGGCTTGAAGGAGGCTGGAAGCTAGGGGTGGGTTGCTGCTTCTGCACCTGTCTTTGGGAAACCCTGGGTTTACCCCTGCATGTAGGTCCCTTGTTTTTCTGCTTTAATGAGTAACTTGCAAGAAGGCAATGGTGCACATAACATTTCTGCATGACAGGTGAAGTTTGCATTACAACAATGGCTTCTGGGGGGAGAAAACACCCTTTCCTAAACCTGAAGGATCCCAGGCTTGATACCAGCAGTTTCCTACACAGGTCCAAAAGCCATAGGGGGGCAATGGTAGACAGTCTTGGAACATGTTTTTCCCAGGAACATAAATCTAGTCTGGGAAGACAGTAAGTGCAGTACGGCATTTAGGCTAAAACAGAAGATGGGTTTATCTTGGGGCGGATTGTCCCACACTTTGACCCATCAGAACAGGTGTGAGACAGTCATTTACAGTCAAAACAGGTCTGGGATACTCGCAGCTTGAATGACCCCCAATTGTCCCAGGAAAAAAGTGTTATCTTGGTTTTTCACAGATACTTTGCAGATGTTATATTACCTAAGGGTCTCCTGGGACATGTTCTGGGATCCCATGGACAATTAGCTCATTGCCCCACTTTAAGTATCTGAGTAACCTTTTTTTCCCTGGGACAATTGTAGCTCATTTGAATTAATTGTCACTTTCACCAGGGACAACCTATGTGTGTAAAAGGCTGGGCTGTTCATTTGACTGAATCATTCAGTAAGTCAGAACCACTACATATGTGTTTTTATCTCAAGGCTAAAAAAAGAGCACTGGATTTCCCCCAGACAGAACCTTTAATTCTGGAATCCTACAAGCCCATTGTCCCTCCTGAGTGCCTGCAAAGTACCCGTGAACAGTTGCAATAACACTTTTTCCCCAATGAGAGAGAGTGTGTGTGTTTGGTGGGTCAGCTGATTTGATTTAATTGCCATTCAAGCTGTGTGTGAAACAGACTGTCTCAGCCCTGTCCCATCCAGGGCAATTAGACCAGGGATAAACCTGACATATGTTTTTACCCTAGTGGTCTTTTCTAGAGGGTAAAAGCAATTGGGGCTTGTGGGCAGAGGTGATATCTTTCATTAGACCAACAAGATTTTTGCAAAAATCTTATTGGTCTAATGAAAGATATCACCACTGTCCATGATTCCTGATTGCTTTTTCCTCTAGACCAATACAGCTACAACCTGGATACCGTTTCTAGAGGGTGGCACTTGCACAGGTTGAGATGTAGGGCCGTGTAGGTGCTAAGATATGAGGAAACTGTTGTTCGATTCTCAAGCCAGAACTTGAGACTTGGTCACATGAATGTGAATACAATAAAGGCAGCATGGCAGTTAGAGCTGAGTGACCAGGTTACTCATAGTAAAAAACTGCTCAGAAAATGGTGTCCTCAACAAAGCAGAGAAAGTCAGTTCTCCAGGCATCAGGACCCTCCTTCAATATGGCTATGCTTTCTCTGAATTGCTCGTGCAATACTGGTGATGCTGCAGATTTGAATATAATGAAATGCCATTACAGAAATGGTTGAGAATATAATTGCCAGCAGAAGGCCCAGGTTATGGAGAGAAATGGTCAGGCTCCAGAAAGGAAAGAGCTGATGTAAGCATTCTCACCTGGTTGGTGACTGATTTAATGCTCATGTGGTCACACTGCTAGTGACTAAGCATCAAGCTGTTTTTGTTTTTATGTCCAGGGTAGGAAGCAAATCCAATGCGGAGCGGAAAATGAAATGACCTTTAAAAAAATGACCTCAGCTTTGGAGTAGGAGTTAAGGGTCAAAATCTGGTCTCTGCCCCTGTACTGTTCTGGCAGGATAGAAGGACCACTACAGCCTATAGGAGAATTCCCCTCTTACAGAAGCTGCACAGGAGTGAGGAAGAATATGGCCCCAGCTGCTCCTCATCACAACACATCACTTCCTCCCCTGGAGTTTGGGCATGCCAGTTCAGAAGGGCTCTGGAATGGGATGTGCAGGCAGCATTGGAGTACTATGGGGAATTTGGGCAATGGTCAACAGCCACAACCTGTGACCCGCTCTTGTTGGACTGGGTCTTTCAGGAGGTGCAGGGCCAAATTTAGCATCATCTTGCTTGCCTAGCCAGTCAGTGGCATCTTTGCCAATGGGGATAAGGCCACTGACACTCTGGGAGCTGGAACCCTAAGCAAAAAAATGCTATGCTCTGCTTGAAAACAGCCTGAGGAGCAGAATTGTCTGTCCCAGGCTGCAGCTCCCTGTAGTCTGGTCAAGTATAGGGGAGGCAGTAACACAAAGTATAGACCTCCTTTCTGCATGGGTATCCCTTTGAGTCTGAGATAGCTTGTTTAAAGATAACTCAGACATTTGTATCCTGTGCTGCTGCATGCAGTGTAGGCACAGCCAAGAGCTGCCCCCTTTTACTGTGAAATCATTGAAATGCTTCATAAGGGAGGACAAATGAAGTTAGCTCCACCCTCCAGCTGGGAAAACTGATGCACGGGGTCAAGTGACTTGCCCAGGGTCTCACAACAAGGTAGTGGCAGAGCTGGGGACAGAACACAGTTTTTCTGCCTGGGACTTGTAACAGGGAACCCAAACTCAGGGTTTGAATTACGGGGCAGTTTGGAGAGGAGAGGAGGAAGGGCTGAGCCCCCCCATAAGAGACAAGAGCATGAGTGACTGGTACCTCCTTAGCCAGTGGGGGCATGTGCCTCCCAGCAACCAGTCAGTGACTGAAGCGTGGGTTCCCCCATGGCCAATCTTGCTGAGCAGGGGAGGTCCCCTGCAGCTGATCTTGCTGATGGGGGTGGTCCTCCCATGGCCGATCTCATCAACAGGGGAGGAAGCCCCGCCCCGGCCAATTATGAGGCAGCCAATCGCTGCAGCTGCTTCTGGGAGCACCACTCATGGGCTAGCACTTGCAGAGGGGGAACCAATGCTCCTGTCTGCCCCCACTGCCTGTTGCCTGAGCAGCATGGCCAGTCAGAGGGTGCACCGGTGCTCTCAAAGGGTGCACGTGCACCCCCAAGGACCCCTTACACATCGCCACTGGACGAGAGGCCCCCTGTAAGACTTGAAAATCGTAACCTGAAAGGTCTCCACTTTTATTAGGGCCTTGTGATGGGCAGACCAATTTATTTTTGCAGACGCTCCCAAGAGTCAAAGTGTAATTTGGACCCTGCCCAAACCCTGTTACTCAGGTACAATGGCTGAGGAGGAGAGAGGACTATAACAGGGAGCCACGGGTCTCCTGTCACCTTAAGGGACAGCAAGGGCTAAGCCAGCTGTGTGGGGTCACGATGGCAGGAGTGCAGTCTGGCTCTTAATTAGATGGGGAAAACCCTGTATGTGACTGGGGAAACGCCACATGATGGAAAGCGGGGGGCTTCCTAGCATATAAACTCAGGGCTTGAGTCAGAGCAGGCAGTCAGGCCCTGCAGACTCTCACAGGGAAGCTGATTGTGGGAAGCAGTGCCCAGGGATACCTCAACTACTCACAAGGGTGAGAGCAGTCCCAGTCCTGGGAATTATAGTTTGTGAGAGGATGCTGACAGACAGGGAGAGGGATGAACCTTTTGAAAGCAGTTTGTGGATATTTCAGTTGTAGTGGCATATGTCTGTTCATATTTGTTGAACAACCAGGGGACTGGAAGTGGCTGTAGGGGTGGAGGAGGCTACAAGCTGGGTACCTGGTAGGCACCTTTTACTGTGAGGCTGAGGTCTGTAAAGCCAAGGCTTGAGTCACTGGACCCAGGCTAAGGGACATCAGCTAGAGGAAGCAAGGGCTGACACGAGACAACCTGAAGCCCAGACAAGGGTTAGGGTCTGAGGGGAACCAGTTTCCTAGGGAAGTTGTTCTTGCTCCTACCTTGGGCATCTTTAAGAGTAGATTAGATAGGTACTTGGCTGGGGTCCTGTGACCCTGGCACTTGTTACTGCCATTGGCGGGGGGTCAGACTAGATGGCCTGCTCTAGGCCCCTTCTGACCCTAGATACTATGATACTATGATTTTAGTGATACCCCATTATAGCTTATGGCCAGTGTCGAAACTCTGAAATAGAGTCAGCCGAATTGAAACAGAACAGTGGTCTGAAACGCTGAAATGAATCACTGTCGCTCTGAAATGGCCAAATCCAAAACTGAATTGAAACATAGCTGTTTCACACAGTCATAATAGGAAGAAAGTCTTTTTGGTGGTTCTTCACAAACCAAGATATTAGGACGGTAACGGTGCACACCGGTTGCAGGCCTGCTGGTGACTAATCAGTCCAATTACAGAGAAGCAAATCCTGCTGCAACAGTTACACATGTATGGCTGATTGCTGCTAGATGAGGATGTATCTTTTCCTGTCCTCCTCGTCTCCTCTCTGATGCTGGTTTTGTGCCATGAACGATGCATGCCTCCAGAGGCTGAGGGGTGAGGGAGTCCAGCTACTGCCTGCAGATGGCAGCAGCAATGCCAAGGGTGTGATGGTGGTGGCAAGCAGGGAGCTCCTGCAGGCATCTGTGGTGGTGTTAGTGGTGGGCTGGAGGGGGACCACCTGCAGACGCCTCTACCAGCAGCAGCCAGTGGCAATTGGCAACTGCCCACAGGTGTTGGCAGTGCTTCTTTCAGGGGGTGCACTGCCAATCTCAGGGGGCATACATGCACCAGCGTACTCCCCCTACGCATCACCAATGCTCTGTGCTGACATTCAAAGAGGGATGCTGCCTTTTTGATTTAGAGCCACCACTTATTACGATCTGCAGCCTGTTTCCCAGAGTTTGTGGTCAATACCGCAGGCAGAAAAGGACCTCTTCAGGGTGTCCTTAAAGCACTTACATGGAGCCCCTCTGTCCATAGGCAGAAAGAGAAAAAATTATTTGGGTGGTCTGAGTGTGCGTGCGTGTGCACATGCATGCACCCCCCACCACCAGCAGGTAAGTCTGTGAGGGAAGGGGTGGGGCGATGGGTAAGGGCTGTGGGGGGCAGATCAAGGCCCCGTAGTGAGGAAGGGAGTGGGGCAGGGACAAGGGCGGTGGTGAATGAGACCCCAGCCAGGCAGGGTGGTAAGACAATTGGAGCCCAGGCAGCTTGTTCAGGGACACAATGGGGAGGGTCGGTCTTGTCTCTGTGCACATGCCAATGGAGGTCCGGGGGGGGGGCACATGCCCCTCTTCCAATGTGTGTGCAGGGCAGAGGCAGCTGCCACTGCGTGCTGGGCTTTGTGCCTCACCGCCTCATGAACCACACAATGCTATGTGCATCCCACTTCTGGGCACGCAGGGGGCATGGTGCAGCCCAGCAGTGGATATCGTGTGGCATTACAGTGCTCCCAGGGCAGCTGTGGCGGCACACAGAGCCCAGCACACAGCAACAGCTGCCCCCGCCCCACGTACAGATCGGGGGGGGGGCATGTACCCCCTGGGCTTCCACCAGGGTGCGCACAGTGGCAGGACTTCCCAGCACCTGGCCTGGCTGGGGGCCCATTCACCCCTGCCCACTCCCACTTTACTGCAGGGGCCTTGATCTGCCCCTCTCCAGCCCCTTCCCCTTCACAGAAGCAATTGGTACTTGCCTGCTGTACTGGGAAGCCAGTGATCCACACACCAGCCTGTGATCCTGGCTGCATACATGCCCCTCCCCACCCTTGCTGCAGCCACCCAGAGCTGATGGCCAGGCTGTCTTGGGGCTGAGCCCTGTTAACCCCAGCTTTCTACCTCCTGTGCCTGTGTCACATTTCCCTGTCATCAGTTCCCTGTACAGCATGGCCTTTGGTAGGCAGCTATCATCCATCCAGGCCACATGGCCCACCCACAGCAACTGAATTTGCAGGAGAATTGCCTCAATGCTGGTGGTATTGGCATTTTGTAGCACCTCCACTTTGGTGGCATAATCCTGCCAGCAAATTTTGAGAATGGTGCAGAGGCAGAGCTGATAAAAGCACTTAAGGAGGTATACCTGGCAGTGATATAAGACCTATGACTCAGCACCGTACCATAGGGTGGAGATAACAGCAGCTCTGTACACATTAACTTTGGTCTGTGCCCGTAGGCTGTGACTGTTTCAGACCTACTTGAAGAGTCTCCTGAAGAAGGTTCTACTGGCTTTTGAGAGTCTCTTGTCTATCTCTTTATCAACTGTGGCATCATACAAGATGACACTCCCCAGGTAGATGAACTGCTTGACAGCATTTAGCTCAGTTTCTTCAATAGTCATCTTCAGTGGCACATACGCTTGGTGTGAAGCTGGCTGATGAAAAGCTTCAGTTTTCCTCAGGCTGATGGTGAATCCAAAGAGTTGTGCTGCAGTAGCAAAGCAAGTAGTCATGTGCTGAAGACTGTGTTGGGTGTGGGCCAGCAAGGCACAATTGCCTGCAAACAGAAGTTCACAGATGAGCTGTTGCAAAGTCTGTGTAGGCCTACAACCATCTGAGGTTGAAGAGGTTTCCATCTGCCTGGAAGCTGATGTAAACACTTTCTTCACCTTCCCTAAGATTGTCTGATGCTTGCTGATGCATCATGTTGTAGAAAATGGTGAACAAGGTAGGGGCAAGTACATAGCTTTGCTTAAGTCCATTTGAGATCAGAAAAGGACCCAAGAGGCTGTTGTTGTACTTAACTTGTCCGTGCTGACTGTCATGAAGTTGCCTGATCTTGGATGGGCAGGAGGAAAGTACCTGAACATGCTTGAGCCTTCAGACTGTGGTATGGAATCGGGGGGGTAGTCGACCCCTGGATCCGAGCAGGCCGGGGACGAAAGGGTTCTGGAACGCTACTTCCCCTTTTCTACCTTTACCCATTCAAAAAGAGTCTGAGGGCAATATAACAAATAAACACTTTACTTACAAACTGCAGTACAGTGTAGGCCCTCTCTGTAAAGTTATGCCGTGAAGCACATAAATGCTTCGTTTGCACATGCATGCCGGCAGTTCCCCTTACAACAACTTCTGAAATCACAAACCATAGGGAACTTGAGAGCTCTTCAGGCATCCAACTGATGCAATTATCCGAGATGGGGCATCCAGGGGGAAAGGGAGCCGTGGACGCAGGACCTCCGGTGAGGGTGATCGAGCCTTACCGATGTTGTCTGGGTCGTGCCCTCTTTTTTCGCGGGCTCTGCTTTTATACTGCCCTAATAGCCAGTGAGATTGGGCCTTTTTCACGTGCTTAACGAGCTGCATGAGATGGGGATTATGCTGCATGCATTTTTCACGCAGCTATTAGGCTGTACCCGCTGCTCCCCACGCTGCGAGCATAGCTTGCTGGCGTTTGGTCACCTTTCATCTACCACACAGACCAGGTACTATCTGGTCAGAAGTTCTGAAGAGGTTCAGACAGATTCTTATTTCGCCAAACTGATTTTTCTATCCTTACATCCAGCTACTCTATCTGTCTTACTGAAGGGAAAAAAGTACTTGTTCCACTCCAAAGAAGCTACTTATAGCAATGTGTGGTGCTGGAGGGCTGTCAGCCTGACAGAACTGAGGGGCAGGGGGGGGAAGCAGGGGCTCAAGATAAGAATAGTACATGAAATCTTAAATTTGACAGGCCTGTCAGGGAGGAAATTACAGCTTGGAGGAGAAAAAGTGGCTGTGTTTTGAATTTTCTGTAGTAAATATACAGTCTGGGGGTTTTGGTGGTGAGGAGGCAGTTCCACCAGGAATGTACAAGACTTTTGTTTGGGGCATGCCTGCCACAGCTGTTTTCCATTATAAAAAAGCAAGGGAGGGACTTAGTGACAAGGGATCCTTGTGTATGATGGCAGAGCAGATATCAAAGATACAGGAAGGTAGGCAATGAGGAGGGGATGGACTGGAGGACATTGGAAAGCACCTAAATGATACAAGCAGTGCTTAAATGTGTTTGATACAGGGACCCTGTTTACCCTCATCTTCTTCCTATCCCAATTGAAAAGCAAACTGCCAGCTTCACCTTGTCATGACTGTAAATGAATTTTCCAACTGTTCCAGATTCAGACTCATTTCTTCAGTGTCTGGAGGTTATGTTGTGTTTTAAGAATGTCACTCACTTCACAAACGCTACTAGTTTCTGCAGTAGGCTGGCTTGCATGTCTGCTGTGGGACAGCACTCTTGCTGACACATGCCCCTACACTGAATTCCTGTGAAGGCTTCTGTGATGGGGGAAGGGGTGAGGTGGGCAAGCTCAGCAAATGCATGCACCATCCACTACTGCTCTTCAAAGGAATATATCCTGCTTGATCATAGAAAAGTAGGGCTGGAAGGGACCTCAGAAGGTCATCCAGTCCAGCCCCCTGCTCAAGGCTGGATCAACTCAGACAAAACCATCCCAATCAAGCGTCTGTCTAACCCTTATAGTCAGGAAGTTCCTCTGATCTCAAATTCCCAGGCTGAAGCTTAAGACTGTTCCTCCTAGTCCTGTCCCCTACAGTCAGAGAAAAATCCATCTCCATCGTCTCTCTAATCCTGGTTTAAAAGCCAATTCATGTCAGACTTGTGATCATTTCCCTTTTAAGTTTCCTGGTGTCATGGAGAGATGAGAAGGGGAAGGGCTTTGTTCTCTCAAGAACCATTTGTTTTAGCAGGGATCCTGGTTTTCTCTGATTCTAGAAAAAAACAACGAACTCCCAATTTTCTGTTTTGAAAAGTAATCCCAAATCCACATTTCCACGAGTTAAATGAAACACCACTATATATTAGTGGCATTTCATTTTAATCATAGAAATATGTGGATTTGGGATTACTTTTTTAATCCAAAAATTAGGGATTTTTTAAAATCAGAGAAAACCAGAATCCTGGGATAAGCTTAGTACCACTTCTGAATATGGTTCGGGAACCTCTCACCGCTGAAAACTGGCTCCACCACAATTATCCTCTATACTCTAACATTCCTCTGGGTCCAGATATAATTGTCATCATAAGCGTGACCTAATCTGGTGCTAAACTCAGACTAGCTGTCAGTGTAGATAAAGAGAAATCAGGGTCAGTGTTACATCAGGTAATGGTCTTGTATACAAGTGGAACAACTGGTACCAACTTCCCACCATACCACTGATGACCACTTCCACTACAAGTGCTATTCCATCTTAGAGTGATCATATGGGACAATGTGAAATCTAGGACACTGCTCCCCTCCTGCATCAACATCCCTTTGCTGCTGCAGGCAGAGGTAGGTGTGGGACACCAGTGATATTATTAATGACCCATTGTTTTCTTCAAAGGCATTAACAATCCCCTTTTTAATGCTCATTCCACTACTCAGGTTAACCTGTTAGGGCAAATTTGCTATCTGCTAGGGTTTCCTATTTCACAGCTCTTGCTGTTCCACCTTGCCACCCTGCATCTGGGACATTCGTTTTAATTTTCACTGGTCAGCTACAACTGGTCTCCAAAATCTAGGACTGTCCTGGCCAATCCTGGACACCCTATGGTCACTCTAACTTTAGGGGAAGATAGCACTAATAAGATGAGCCAGAAATCAAGGACTCAGTGTAGGCCAGTGGTCCCCAACCTGTGGCTTGCAGCCTACTTGGTGTCCATGAACCCTTACAACATTGTTTTCCATGTTTCTTTAAGTTGACTGGGAGCACAAAAACTTAATATTGCCTGCAGCAACTGTTGTTGCTCATGGGCTAGTGAAGGTAGGGGACCACTGATTTAGTTCCTTTTCTCTCTCTCTCTCTCTCATTTAAATAAGAGAGTTGGGAGTCTTTCCACTGTTACTAGATGCTGGTGCTGTCATTTTGCAAGGGCATTTGGAAGAGGTAGAAAGAGAAATTGATTTTGCCTTGGATAAAATATGATCAGACTGGGAAGCAAAGAAGAAATGGCTGGGTCACCCATTGAGAGAGAGATGCCAGGAAAGCCAAGTAGGAAAAAGAGAGGACAAGCTTTCGACAAACATCAGGGAGAAATGGAGAAAGAGGCCATTAGAGGGAGAGAACAGAAAAAACACAGCGCTCAAATGGATATAATGTGTGTGTTTTTTCCCCACAGCATAATGTGAAATGAATCTGCCTGCACTTAGTTTCTTACAATGTGCAAGTGCCCTGGTCAAGGTTTTCCTGATGACACTGATAAATTAGTATGGGTAGTATGAATGGGTACCAACCCCTTATAGTAGGAATCATGGGAAGTCTTCTCTCAGCACAGTTGGTAGGAGCGCCTGTATCAATGTTCTAGCTCAGTGGTATCCAACTTCCAAGCCCTCAGGAGCCGCACACTCCAGCTCTCAGCGGTGCACCAGGGCAAGCTATAGCCCCATCCTCAGGCCATACACCCCATGAACACCACCCTCTGTTGCTGCACTATACATCCATGCACTGCATGTCTACAACCCTCTCATGAGCTGCGTGCCTGTGACCTGCCCCCCCTGTCTGCCTGTGTCCCCTCGTGCATTGTGTGTTTGTGAAGCTCCACCACTGAACTGCATACCTGTGCCCACTCTCTACTGCTACACCTTGCATCTGGACAGACACCTCCCTCCCCACACTGCACTGCATACCTAAGTCCCCAATTCCTTGCTGTGCCCTGTGACCCAGGCTCACCCTCTGCTTCCTGCACTGCCCCATGTTCTGGGACAGGGGAAGGCAGGAAAAGCCAGGGGGGGGGGCAGAAACCAGAGGGTCTGGCTGCTGTTGCAGTTGGTGTAATGGGGTGGGGGAGACTGGTGACCAGGAGAGAGCCCAGGGGCCACAATTTAATCCCTGGTAGGCCGCATACAGCTTGGAGGCCACCTAGTTGGATGGTCCTGTTTTAGCCTTTGGTACCTGATGTTATATTTCTGAGGTTTCCTCTTGTCTAGTCTATAGATATTTTTATTTGCTGCCTGCCTGGACACGTTTTAAGTACTGAACAACCTCAGGATGAACAACTGTTATTGTATCAGTCACGTATGGAAGCTCTTGGTAAACCAAGATTTAGCTACAGAAGAGTTTTGCAATGCTATTCTGATTCTTTCTCCAGCTGGTTTCTTGGATAAAATGTTTTTGGGCTGAGACCAGTGGCTCTTCTTGGTTGCTGCCAGTCCTTCAAAAAAGGGCAGAGAAAGAGAGAGAATAAACAAAAGGGCAGAGGAGGCTGAAAGTGTTAGTCTTTATATTACAGTAATAGGTAGAAGGAACTTTTCCATGGTCACAAAGTAGTATTAAAGCTAAGTATGAATAGAACCCAGGGCAGCGCCCTACCTAATGGACCATGCTGGCTCTCTGATAATATAGTCCTGGGAACCAAACTATCCAGTGCTTCTTTTTTAATGTTTCCTTTTGTACTTAAATTTCTTTAGTCTGTATTTCTGATGCTAATCACTAACTGAAAGACATTTAGTATAAGAGAAACATAACTTAGAGTATGATATGAGAGCCTCCACCTTCCTTCCTTCACAAGCAGGCTGTGGAAAGGCTCTCGTTCCATATCATCAGTGCTGCTCAGTAACAGTTGACTCAGAAGGCCAGAACTGGAAAAATGATTTTATTGTGACCAGTGGTGGTCTTAAGCCTATCCCAAATGCAAATATTAGCTGAGCTTAATCAAGTCTGCCAGCAGGGATGATTGTGGTCCATGGATGGAATCTATCAATACTTTCTCATTCTAATAGTGAGGAACTCCACCCTAGTGTGGGTGATGATAATGATGAACACTACTTTGACTCCAGCTCCAGTAAGCACGTACTGGCTGACAGCAAAGTCCAGCATGTGAGCTGTGTTTTCACTGGAACCCTGGAGCAGGTTTGGACTGGGTCAGAACTAGGATAAGGCACCTTTCAGGAAAACTGTGGGTGGAGCAAGAAAATGGGCCCAGATTCTCAGGAGGTGTCTCTTTCTATTTAGACATTTTGGGGTGCCTATACACAAATGCGGAGGCTGCACTGATGTGCTGGATTTCCAGCACATCAAAGCAGCCTCAGTCAAGTCTGTGGAAACATGACAATTGCTGTGCTCCAGCAGCCTCCTGTGTCTCATGTCTCAATGTCTGCATGCTTAAAAATGGCAGCAGGGGCGCTTGAACTGAAGTTTGTTGAATAAGCTTTAGTTCAAGCGCTCCTACAACTGTTTTTAAGCACCGGAATACAGGATATGTGATACAGGAGATGTGGTGGCATTTAAATTAGAGCAGCGCTCAGAGTGGCCCCTCACCCCTGGAAAGTGTGGAAAAGTGCCCTTGGGCACAGACAAAAGTGCAACTCCCTGCTGTAACTGGAAATGCTTTGCAGGAAGCGTTCTGAGTTGCAAAGATCCCCTGGATCGAACAGAAGTTCACTGTTGGTTCCAGCAGGGAAGGGAATCTAGCTGCTGGCTGCAGCCTGCTGTCAGTTTTCCCTAGCAATGGCCCATCCTCCCTCCCCACCTGTCCCTGTTTTCAGAATGGGAGGGGGGGAAAGGGAGCAGAGGGAGCTCATTCTAGGGGTTCCCCAGCCAGCACTGGATGGTGGGGTGGGTGATTTGGAGCCCCTCCCCACCTCAGAGACTCCAGTACACCCATCTCACCCTCCAGTGGGGGCTAGAAAACCCCCAGACTGAACTCCTTCTGCTCCCTTTCCCCACCCTCCCATTCTGAAAACAGCTCAGAGGCAGGCAGGCAGGCAGACACAAGTTACAGAAGACACTATGTTTTGAAACATTTTTTCAAACAATCAGCCATGTTTTAACTTCAGCTGTGCACTTCTGTTTGATCATGGTTATAGACTTCCTGCTTTCTGTGGCCAGATGTGGCAAAAATTGTCATTTCTGTCTGTGCCCCTTTTGAAAAGTGGTGTAGCTCTCATTGTCAGATTTTCAACCCTCAGCATGCTAAGATCTTTTGAAAATCTAGCCATTTCTTTAAGTGCCTAAGCAACAGTTGATGCTTCTTAAAAATTCTGGCCCTAGTGATGATACTAAGCACCTTTGAACTTCTGGTTCTCTATCTGGAGTCAGTTCTGCTGCATTGTTTCATCCTGGTATTTGCAAAACATGTTTTAGATAAATCCTGAAAACAAAGTTCTGCTTCTGACTATTTGCTATCTTTTAAGATGCCATGTTTCTCTTTGCAAAAGCAGGGAAGTTCATGTCTAGCTTTCTGCAGTTATACGTGGAGTAGTTTTTCTACCCTCTTCCCTAAATAAGACTTGCTGTGTTGTATTGCTGGTGCAGAATGGCTACCCTGTCCCACCTCATACGTAGTGCCAGCTAAGTGACAGGACAGTTCTCAGTGAGGTCAAGACTATTTGTGGACAGTTCACTCTGGCATAGGTGAGTACAGTGTGTTAGCTGCCTTGGACTGTTTGAGGATGAATGAGACTGCATGAATTATTATGGTTATATAGTGAATGAGTAAGAATTCACAGTGCAGATGGCAGAGAAATATGCACTTTAGAGCCAAGACTAGAATGTTTCCATAAGAAGATGACAGTGTGATAATGGGGACCAGGAGGGCAGCTGAGTAATGGAGTGTGGTGCCAGGGCTCCCACAGAACACGAGCCTCATGACAATGGCTCTTGCAAGGGGTCTGGCATTTGCTTCTTAAGGTGACATTTTGATGCCAAGAGACTGGGCCAGGAGCTGTTTTGGAGCCAAGGTCAATATTTAAGCAATGGCTGATGGGCAGAAATTGGCTTTGTAATTTCATGGGTTTCTGGGAAAGTTGAGCACAAAGAACTTTGGCATTTTTATTTTTGCAATAACAACCAAGTCAACTGCTCCAGAAGGCCTGTCCACCCCTACTCATTTCCAGGGGTCTCAGAGCACTGCTATCCATCATTTAGATTAGGCCTAAAAATAAACCAGAGAGATGGATTCCTTAGAAAGTAGGATTCCAGAGGCAGAGCCTGTCTGTAGATAGCTCTTAGACTGCAGTGCAAGATGAAGTCTGAGCCTTTTGACGGACAAGACACCGACTAGGAGAGCAGAAATGGAAGAGTTTATCAAGTACACTGTGAGAGGATGAGGTGGTGTTTCAAGGAATTTCTGGATTTGGGGAGAAAGGCTTAGGAATCCTACTGCTACGTCTGTTCTGAGTGCTCCTTTCTTAGGCCAAGTACAGACATTACAGTTTTACCAGTCTGACTGGAAACCAGTGGAAACCCACAAGAGAACAAAAGTTTGGCATGCATAGACTGGTCTAAAAATGGTAGAACCTTGTCTAAGATAGACCTGGATTGATGCACTCAAGCACTTAAGCACTCAAACTTAATCTATTTAGGTTAGACTGGTGCATCAAACTTCAGTACCAGTTCCCCTATCAATTCAAGTTAGATTGCTGTCTGACATCATCCCAGGCTCCTTTGCAAACCCCCACTAGCAAAGGGAGGCATGCTAGCACTCGCCCTGTGCTCGGCTGCTCTAGCAGAGAGCCAAACGGACCCTGCACCCAAAGTGTCACAGAGCCAAGTCAGCACAGATCCTTTCCACAGCCCTTCCTTCTGCCTCCAGCCAGCTATCTGCTGCAGGCAGGCAGTGGGAGTGGGGAAGGGAGACATCTGTTTTCCCATGCATGGGCCCCTGGTACTTAGGTACCTGTGTCCTTGAGCTGTGTCCCTGCACCCTATCATGAAGCACCCCACAATGTATATGCAGATGTACATGGAGCCTAGGAGAACCTCCATGCTTGGGTGTAGCTCCGTGGAGCCAGGCAAGGGCAAGCATGCCTCTGTCTGCTGCCACATCTGCCACAGGCAGGTAATGAGAAGTGTGCCCACCCATGCACAGTAGCTCAGTCAGGCTCCATGGGGATTTACCTGAGCACAGGGATTTTCCTGGGCTTTGTGTCAGGTCCGTGTGTACATTGTGGAGTGCTTCATGATAGGGTGCAGGGGCACATCCCAGGGAGATAGGTGCCTGGGCTCCTGCACAGGAAAATAGATGCCTCCCTTCCCCACTCCCACTGCCTGCCTGCAGCTGACAGATGCCTGTGGCTGACAGAGGATGCCGCAGAGGGTTGGCGGCATGATCGCCTGTGCCCACCAATCAGGGGTGGCCCAGGCACTCAGCTGTGCTCAACAGTCTCTGGCAGTCCAGGGACCCCACCAGGTACACTGGGAGTCATGCAAGAGCACCTCAACCTGCTGGCCTTGGCTAGTGTAGGCAGTCTGTATGTGCACCCCCTCCCCTCCCCAACCAAAGGGTGAATATGTGTTCTGTTAGCTACTTATCTAACTTCACTTACAGAAACACGTAACTTAGAGTGATGCCTCCTCAGGCTTTTTCAGTGTCTGTACCTAGCCTTAATCTGCCTGGCCATAGCTCTTCTCACCTTCCTCTCTCAGGTCACTAAAGCAGCTTCTAATCCTCTGTTTAAGAACTGTAGCAAGTCTGGCTCCTGTTTATAAACTTGAATTCTGTGGAATGTAGCTGCTCTGCTTTTCCTCTACTGCTCCCCAGAGATGGATGTTCCTATTCCAACTTCAGCCACTTCATGGATGAGAGGCAGACAGAGCTCCCCACACCCACTCTCTCCTATTTAGTTAGTGACATCCCTTTGACCAGGCAGATGTACTATATAGACTGGATTCTACAGTTCTTTGCTAGAGTTAAAGGTCAAAGTTCTGGGATTTAGCTATCATTTGCCTTCTACCAATGCCAAACTACACAGAAAAAGAATGATATAGTCCAAGGAATCTTCCTCGATATCTCAGGGTAAGTGGGTACCTCATGTCTGTATCTCTCCCTGTAGATCTAGAATGATCAGCCAGAAAGGTTTGGCATTTTCCAAACAACTTAATACCCTATAAATTCCTAACCCCCATTAGCACTCCAGACTTGAATACTTGAACTTTTTCCTAACGTGTCTTTTTGAGGTTGGCATTTTCAATCTGACGCAGACAAACAGCTTCAACGTTGCCATTTTCAAGTTGGTAAGAATTCTCAACTTCCTTTATGTCTTCCTTTTTTTGTTCCTGAGTTTATGGCACAATCTCATTTTAAATTATATATATTGCCTAGTACTGCAACATAACCATTGCTGGGGTAAGCTGGTAGCTGCATAGAGAGTATATCACAAAAGTGTTTGTATCATTTAAGAGAACTAGTAGAAGAAAGATGTAGCTCATTTCAATTCAAAGGTTCAGTTCACTGCTGGTAGCACAGTGCCTGAAGGAGCTGGTAATACCTGCCTCTGACATGTGGCTTTTCACCAGTACATCTCAATGTATTTATCAAATCTAAATGCTCCCATTTTACAGGTGGTAAAACTAACATGCAGAGGAGTGAAGTAATCTAGCCTGCTAGTTAGCCTTAGGCATCTGCAGCACTGGCAACAAAACAGTTTTCTCACATCCTATCCAGTGCTCCAGGCACTAGCCCACACTGCTTCTTATTTTACTGCTACCTATCTCCCCATATCCCCATGGTGGTACATTATGTGGGCTGGAACCTTCCTCATGGTTCCAAAAGCACCAGGTAAGAAAGGTCCAGATCAGCCCCATCAAATGAGCTGTGACTTTCCAGCAGCCATCCTCTGAGTGGGCTTTCCAGCAGCATCAGGGAGTGATTCCTATACAGTATCAAAGAGCTCTCCAGCAAGGCCAGTAGTTATGGATGTTCTGTGCACTTGTATGGGATTACAAGGGGTAGCTATGTAAGGAGGCAGGTAGTGGGCAGTTAAGTCTTGGAGATATTTGCGGTGTACAAGAAAACAGGCATGTCAGAGTTCCACAACCCACTGGACTTTCTATTGTCTTAACTGTGCAAGGAACAGTCTCTGGCCTCATGGACAGTAAGGGAGATAATATAGAAGAACGCTTACAGGTTCAGTGGCTAAGGAATAGATTTAAATGATGTGCTCATTAAATATGGTGGAAGGTAGAGTTTTGTTTTAGTTTCCACATAAGCTAATATCACTGGTGAAATTCTGTTGCTTATAGCTGTGCTTTACAAGGCAATAGAAAGAAGAAATTGGAGTACAGAATTGCAAACCCATAAAATTAATAGGGAATAAAAAGGGTACAATTCCTGAAAATGCTATCAAATCACTTTTTTCCTATTAGATTTTAGTGGGCTGTATTTAAAGTTGTGTTCCTTGTCTAAATATTTTATTAATAATTTATTAATTTCCTGACTCAGTAATCTAAGATTATTACTTCTTATTCTCTGTTTATTCTGCTTTGTTAATCCTTGCACTTCACTCAACTTCATCAAAAAACAGATAAACTAGACTGTTTCAGGGCTGGTAATTAAAACTGGTTTCACTTTTCAGTACTTGTGAAATAACTAGTATAATGATGCAACATTTATGATGGAAATGTTGCAGGGGAATGTTGACATGTGTTAACAACATAAACACTTCCCATTAATTAAAACAACCATGGACATATTTCCTCTTTTAATTTACAAAACATAGACTATCTTTTTATTGTCTAGATTTTTAACAGCATAATTATTCTTTTTTATTGTACCTGATCATCATTTTACTCACCAAGTTTTCCAAGCTGGCCAGTATTACAAGTCCATGCTGTGGATTGCCATTATTGATTCCTCTTGATTTTTTTTTTAATGGAGTTTTTTTCAATAGGTCTTTACCTTTTTTTTTATATAGCAGGAGCCTGTGTCCTTGTTGGTGAGCTGAAGTCAATGTCCCCTTATAGGACAAGTCAGAGCTTTGGGGAAGGCACTTAGTTTAATCATCTAATGTACTACATTTTCTAATTATTGCAGAAACCAAAACAACAATTAATCATTTGTATGATGAACTGAATACAGGTTAATGTGGGTTACATAGGATAGGGTCAGCTATTAGTTTGCGGAGAACTTTGCGGTTGGGCACCTGAGGGCAGCTGCCACACACAGGCAGTGGTGACTTCTGGTTGCCATTGACTTGATCATATGGCAGCTGCCTCATTTGTCCCATCCTAGTTACACCACTGATCTTTATTCTCTCTAGAAGTGTAGCAAAAATTGGAACCTGAAATGTGACGTTTTTCTATCAGATAGGAAAATGTGTCCAGGTAAGCCAGAAAAATGGAGAGACGTGGGTTGGAATTGCTGTGGCTCAATGAAACCTGATAGAATATTGTTAGGGAGAAGTTTCTCTCAGGGAGGATGGAAGCTTGCTGTCAAATACAGAGGCAAAACCTCTGATAGGAACCTATGCCAGAGAAGATCAACAGAGTGTGAAATTTCAAGAAGTGAGCACAGTCCAGTGGTATGCACCAGGAAACAATGCTACTGAGGATGCAAAACAAGACTTTCACATCAAATGAAAGTAAGCAATTTAATGTAGCAACATACCAGCAGGAAATGGGATAATAATAATAGAAGAGGTCATTAGTAAAATAAAAAAGATGCAAATTCTCTTGAAACCACCTATGAACTCTTTGGCATAATTTTGGAAGAAGATGTTCCGTGTGAGAGGAGGGAAATATCTCTTAGTTAAACTTCTGAAACTGGAAATCCTTCACGGTATAAAAATTGGAAAAGGATCATGCTCTTCTCTGTACCAAGCAAATTTCTGGAAAGAATAATCTTAGGAAAGATAGGAGATACATGTGAATTATATTGCTACATTGAGAATGAACATAGAACAGAGTATCAAATAGTGATTGACACTGTGGGCACATCTACATGAGATGCATTAATGTACCTTAGCCTCAGTTACTGTGCAGTACAGGAGCATGTCTACACATGCATGCCTTTACTACACAGTAATTTAAGCTCATCTCAACCAAATTTGATACCTGCAACTGCAGGCATCAAATTTAGTCATGATTAGTTAATGTGCAGTAATGTATGTATATGTAGATGTAACTCGGCACTAACTGTAGTATCAGGTCTGCCCAGCCACTAGGGGGCCAGCCTGAGTCCAGCCCCAGGGCTCCTGGCTGCCCACCTCTCCTACTCCAGGACTGGGCTGCTCTCTGTCAGCCCCTAGTTTCAGGGTATAAAAGCCAGCAGCCCTTTTTATGCCTTGGGGCACACAAACCAGGGAGCCTGAGGGAAACTGTTGTCCAGGAGCCCAGTAGGCTCCGTGTGCCCCCCCTAGACAGGCCACAGGCTGCCTCTGTTCCCTCTGCAGAGCTGCTGCTTGGCCACAAGTAAGTGTTGCAAAGGGCTGTAGCTTGCTGCACCCCCTGTCCAGCTCTGATATCCCCCAAGGGCTGCTAGCTGGCTGTCTTGGACAGCAGGGCCAGGACCTGCTTCCTGCTGCTGTTCACCCCCAGCAGTGGTTCTTTGCAGGTACTGTGGTGAAGGCCTCTGCCAAATGGCTCCCAGTCTCTGGCTGTGCTCCGGTGCTGAGCACTCTCTTGAGCTCAGCATAATAGATTAAGAGGCTGTGACTTAGATTACACAGTCTATTGGGTGGCAAATTGTCTTGGGGGTCACACCCAGAGAGTGGTAGTAGACAGGTCAGTATTGACCTGGAATGATGTGGGTAGTGGGGTCCTGCAGGGCTCAGTTCTTGGACTTGTATTCTTCCATGTCTTCATCAGTGACTTGGATGTGAGTGTAAAGTGTACTCTATCCAAGTTTGCAGATAATACTAAATTGTGGGCTCAAGTGAACACTCTAGAGGGTAGGGAACAAGTGCAGGCAGACCCAGACAGGTTGGAAAAGTGGGCAGAACACAATCAGATGCAGTTCAACAAGGACAAATGCAGAGTGCTGCACCTAAGGTGTAAAAATATCCAGCACACCTACTTACTGGGAAATGACCCTCTCAGCAGCACAGCAGTGGAAAGGGATTTCGCAGTCATAGCAGACTCCAAGATGAACATGAGTCATCAGTGTGACAAAATCATCAGCAAAGCTAATCACACTTTATCATGCATCAGCAGATGCATGACAAACAGAACCAAGGTGATACTTCCCTTCTAAACGGCATTGGTCAGACTGCAGTTGGAGTACTGCATCCAGTTCTGGGCACTGTACTTCAAGAGGGATGTGGATAACCTCGAGAGGATCCAGAGGAGGGCCACTTGTATGGTTAAGGGTTTGCAGGCCAAGCCCTATGAGGAGAGACTAAGGACCCTGGACCTCTTCAGCATCCACAAGTATCAAACCAAAAGTCCTGTCATCCTGGTCTAGAAGCTTCTCATGGGGATGCGGTGATAAATCATCCCCATAGATGCATATAGTTAAATGGATGCTATCAAAAGTTGTGGGGGGATGTGGGCACATTAGAAGGGAGCGGTAGGCTCCAGGCTGACCTTGACAGGTTACAGCGGTGGGCAGATGAGAATAGGATGGAGTT
>JAGPOW010000874.1:3398833-3412212 GCA_030014935.1 Caiman crocodilus
GGATGCACTGCAGAGTAGGAGTTTTGAAGAGATGGGAGCCCAGGAAGGGTGGCTGTACCTTAAGGAAATGATCCTTCAGGCACAGAGGGAGATGATCCCAATGCGGGGAAAAAGAGGAAAAGGGGCCAGAAAGCTTGCCTGGCTGACCAGAGAAATCCAGAGCAGCCTACGGGCTAAAAGGGGAGCATATAAAAAGTGGAAAAAGGGAGAGATTACCAAAGAGGAGTATACCTCCTCTGCTTGCACTTGTAGGGAAGCAGTTAGACAGGCCAAAGCTACCATGGAGCTGAGGATGGCATCCCGAGATAAGGATAACAAGAATTTGTTTTTTAGATATAAAGGGAGTAAAAGTTAGGCCCAGGGTGGAATAGGACCCCTACTAAATGGGCCGATGCAATTGGTGACAGATGGGGGGGACAAGACTGAACTCCTCAATGACTTCTTTGCCTCAGTGTTCCTAAGTGAGGGGCAAGACAAGTCTCTCACTGGGACTGGAGAGAGGCAGCAGCAGGGCACCAGACTACCATGCGTAGACCCTGAGATGGTGCAGAGTCACTTGGAGGAATTGGATTTGTTTAAGTCAGCAGGCCCGGATAAGCTCCATCCGAGGGTACTGAAGGCACTGGCCAACGTCATTGCACAGCCACTGGTGGGAATAATTGAACGCTTGTGGTGCACGGGCCCAGTCCCGAGGACTGGAAAAGGGCCAATGTGGTTCTCATTTTCAAGAAG
Organism: Caiman crocodilus; assembly: GCA_030014935.1. Lineage (NCBI taxonomy): Eukaryota > Metazoa > Chordata > Crocodylia > Alligatoridae > Caiman > Caiman crocodilus. The sequence goes on from JAGPOW010000874.1 coordinate 3,399,566, forward strand.
GGGAGGAAGGAGGATCCGGACAACTATAGGCCAGTCAGTCTCACCTCCATCCTTGGCAAAGTCTTCGAAAAAAATTATCAAGGCTCACATTTGCGAGAGCCCGGCAGAAAAAATTATGCTGAGGGCAAACCAGCACGGGTTCATAGCAAGTAGATCATGCCTGACTAATCTAGTCTCTTTTTATGACCAGGTTACAAAATGCCTGGACGCAGGAGTAGGGGTTGACGTCATATACTTAGACTTCAGGAAGGCCTTCGATACGGTATCTCACACCATATTGGTGAACAAATTAAGAGGCTGTGACTTGGATGACTACACAGTCCGGTGGGTGGCGAACTGGCTAGAGGGTCGCACCCAGAGTGTCGTAGTGGATGGGTCGGTATTGACCTGGAAGGGTGTGGGCAGTGGAGTCCCGCAGGGCTTGGTCCTAGGACAGATACACTTCAATGTCTTCATCAGCAACTTGGACAAGGGAGTAAAGTGTACTCTGTCCAAGTTTGCAGATGACACAAAACTGTGGGGAAAAGTGGACATGCCGGAGGGCAGGGAACAACTGCAAGCAGACCTGGACAGGTTGGACAAATGAGCAAAAAACAACAGAATGCAATTCAACAAGGAGAAATGCAAAGTACTGCAGCTAGGGAGGAAAAATGTCTAGCATACTGACTGCCTAGGGAATGACCTGCTTGGTAGCACAGATGCAGAAAGGGATCTTGGAGTCCTAGTGGATTGCAAGATGAACATGAGTTGGCAGTGTGACGAAGCCATCAGAAAAGCTAATGGCACTTTATTGTGCTTCAGCAGATGCATGACGAACAGATCCAAGGAGGTGATACTTCCCCTCTATCAGGTGCTGGTCAGACTGCAGTTGGAGCACTGCATGTAATTTTGGGTGCCGCACTTCAATAGGGATGCGGATAATCTGGAGAGGGTTCAGTGAAGGACCACTCGTATGGTTAAGGGCTTGCAGGTCAAGCCCTATGAGGAGAGAGTGGGGCACCTGGACCTCTTCAGCCTCTGCAAGAGGCTGCTTATAAGTTCATCATGGGGCACAGAAGGGAATTGGTGAGGTTTTATTCACCAAGGCGCCCCCAGGGGTTACAAGGAATAATGGCCAGAAGCTAGCAGAGAGCAGATTTAGACTAGACATTAGGAAGAATTTCTTCACAGTTAGAGTGGCCAAGGTCTGGAATGGGTTCCCAAGGAAGGTGATGATCTCCCCTATCCTGGGGGTCTTCAAGAGGAGGTTAGATAGGCATCTAGCTGGGCTTATCTAAACCCAGCACTCTTTCCTGCCTATGCAGGGGGTCAGACTCGGTGATCTATTGAGGTCCCTTCTGACCCTAGCATCTATGAATCTATGAATCTGTGCATGGGATGACTTGCCCAGGGCCATGCACCCTGCTCAGGTCATCTCTGCCTGCCACTTGGTCTTTAGTATCTTTCGCAGGCAACACAAGTAGAAGTGGTTTATTAGCATGATGCTGGTAGATAGTCCAGGTTTTGCAGGCATAAAGGAGGTTGGGAGAATGATGGCTTTGTAAACCTTCAGTTCCACTGACATTCCGATGCTTCTGAAGTCCCAGATAGACTTACAGAGTCTGCCGAAGGCCACACTAGCTTTTGCTAGCCTCACATTGACTTTGGCATCGCTGTGGGCAGCATGGGAGAGTGTGCTGCTGAGATAGGCAAATTTGTTGACAATTGACAGTTGTTGGCCTTTAACTGAGATGCATGGTTCCTGGGGAGTTGTGCCAGGCGCAGATCGAAACATCATTTTGGTCTTCTTCATGTTGATAGTGAGTCCAAAGTTGTTGCAGGCTGATGAGAATAGTTCCATGGACTGTTGCATGTCAGCCTGTGAGCCTTCACATAATGCACTGTCATCAGCAAAGCGGAAATCGCAAAGCACGGCTGTCTGGACTTTGGAGTTTGCTTGGAGCCTGTGCAGGTGACAGGACTATGTAGCATTTCTAATATTCCAGTTCTCAAGATCATCCTGCCTATTTTGTATGCAACTCCTTCTGTGGATTGATAGTCCTTCCCAGCTCTGTTTCAAAAGCAGATTTCATCAGCGCATTCCCACTTTTTGTACAAAATAAACTTCCAAAACTGGGGCAAAACATCCATCCTCAAAACTGATCTTTAAGAAATTTCACAAGTAAATTCCCAGTAGTCCAATACTTCCCCTTTCAACTCTGTGTTGCTATTGCTTCTTAAGCCAGTTTTTGCCTGCCTTACAATTCGTATACTAATTTCCATCATCTTCAGCTTCTCTAATAATTTCCTACATGTGGCACCATGTCAAATGCTTACTCAAAGTCCAGGTAAATCAGATCTACTATATTTTCTTCACCTAGAGAACCAGTTATCTCATAAAAGTTATCAGGTCAGTTGTACTAACTAACTTTGATAAAACTATGTGGTATATTAGCGAAATTTCTGTTTAACTCCACATCTTTAACTATTCTTTCCTTCAATACTTTGTTGCAAAGCCTTTAGTAGTGTTGAGATCAGATGAACAAGCCTGTAGTTCCTCTCTCAAATATAGTATTTTTAATGAATTCCAAATGTAGCTTTCCCCCATCCCTGATGAATTTTAAACCTTGGCTAATCTCAGTATTATGTGTCTTTCATGTTCACTGTTAGATGGTCTATGCTGATGGTTGGTTCTTAGCCTTGTTAAGGTGAAGGCATCCCTTGTTAGACACAAGGAGCTCCTCCTTAGACTCGAGGCACATTTCAGAAAGTGCCAGCTTTTAGCTTTCACTCCTTTTTTGACTGTAGACAAATAATACAGCTCTTTTTCTATTGCAAAGAACTCCAAAAGACCACAACATGTGGTCTAGAATGTGTTGAACTCTGTGAATTCTTATTTGAAATTGTTGGATTTATCTTGTAAATCATGTTTGCACATCTCACTTTGCTAACATTGCATGGCATTCTGCAGCACCCCTGACAAAAATCTCAACTCACTCCAGGGTGCCACAGCACCCTGATTGAGGATCACTGGTCTACAAAGTACTGTAGCCAGAACAGTGCCAGCTGTGCACTGGCACTGGGTATCCTCATACAAGGGGCATCAAATCAAGTGGTAATGATGTTATATAATAGTATAAAGGGGTCCTCTACATATGATCTGTATCAGGTGCCAAAATGCCTAGCTATGGCTCTAGGTCTGCATATATGTTAAAAGAGGAAAAGAAAACCCTGTATTCAGATGAACCAGAGCTTCTCAAATAATTTCAAACCCATCAAATGGGTTTTTGTTTGATTGTTTGTTTTTCCTCTGAAACAATGTCACAAAGAACAAGTTTCTAAATTTGCTTGATTTATCATTGTTTTTCTAGTTAGAGGGCAGGTGACTAGCCATAAAAAGATAAATGCAAAATACTGTACTAGAAAAACAATGCAGTTGTTTGGTCTCAGAAACATAGAATGAAGATGTGTGATGCCATCCCTTCAGTTCCTACTGCTCACTTCATCATCCTCTTAGCCAAACAGCAAGGCAAATCTGATGTTCATCTTCAGCATGGGCAGCGCTAGTGACTTCATCTCAGCTGAACAGTGGTGCCTCCGAAGGGGAAAAAAGATATACCTCCTGTTACTGATATTTAACATAACATAAAATAAACCCAAGTGTCATTTATAAGGCAGTAAATTTACTTCAAGGGCTTCTGCAGTTGTCATTAAAGGCTAGAATAACAGGAGCTCAAACCATGCTAGAAGCTGGGAAAGAAAGATGCTATAAATTGGGGAGAGGAAGCAAATCTAGGGGAAGTTAATATAGGAAGTAGAAATTAGAATATTTCATTTGAGCCAACTTTTTTGCCTGTGGCTGGGCAGGCTGGTTATCTTGGACGGCTCATTGGGTACTCAAACCTTAGACAGCTATAAATGAGCTCCATACTTTTCCTCCTACAGCCCCTGTGCATGCTCCATTCCTCTTCCTTCAGAGTTGATGAGAATAATGACAGAAAAGAAGGGCAGAATCATGATGAGCTGGTGTATTTTTCTTGATGGCTCACTTCTCTTCTTGCCATAGCCAGGCCCAGATCCTGCTCTTACTTCTTCTATGCCATATGGACAAGAGGGACAAAGTGTAGAAGAAGGGAAGTACGGTAAAATCTGTGTTAACCAGCATTTTAATAACTGTTAACTGGCTTTCACGTGGGAGGGTAGGGGGGGTGGGAAGCTTGCATATGACTGCTGAACCACTACCCACTACCCTGTGCTGTCATCCCTCTGCGTGTGACTGCCGCTACTCCCTCTCACTTCCCCCCCACCATTCCACTCTGCGTCCAGCCAATAACCCCTGCTTCAGGTAATCAGAATTTTTAGATAACCGGCACCCCCCTTACCCCACTCATGCTAGATAACAAAGCTTTTACTGTACTGTTATTCCTCTTTTTACATATCTAAAAACTGAGGTGTCCCAGGGGGATGAAAGCAGAGGGACGGAAACCCCTCTTCCGCGGTTGGAGTTGTGGTGGGGATAGTCTGCTGCAACTCCAGGGAAACCACCCCTTGAATGGGGTGAACTTACCTTTTTCAGATGTGGCGAGCCAGGGCAAGCTGCAAGGGAACAAACCTCCTGCACAGTTCATCAGCCACTTTTCTATATGGCTGGTACTGGTGTGGGAGGTTGACATAATGAGAAGACACTACCTGGATGCAATAAAAGCCAGTGGTGGAGAAAAGGCAGGGGCAACACAGCAGGGAGGAGGCTGTGAGTTCCCCTCCTGGGCCAGCCAGGAATCTGCTTGTCCCCGAGGGGAAAGGATGGGGGAGAACCTGGTAGGGAGTCCATTTGCCCATGGAGGAGCACCCAGCATCTGACCTAGGGAGTGAGCTGGGTCCTGGGATCAGGCTGAGGAAGATGGGCACCTTCATATGCAGGACTCATGAGTAGGAAAGAGGCTTGTGGGCTTTCACTGGAGTTTAAGTTATTTGAAGTTTTTTTGCCTTCATTTCAATGCCCCACAGGCCAGGAGCCTGCCATTGTGTGTGAGCAGAGTCCTAGCCCAATGAGAAGCCTGACTGAAGTAATCACTTGCAGGTCAAGGACCTTCGTACCCATTCCTGCTGTATCAACAGAAGATTTTACAGTGAATACAGAGTTATATTTTTAACAATTGGGAAATATGAAACCACTCCTCTTCAAAATATAAAGCTACCACTGAAATAAATTTATATTTACATTGATTTGCTTATTGATAGCATAGGTGCTTTTTTTGCAACTGATGGTTGCAAAAAAGTTTCCAGGCGCAAAAGGCCACTCCTTTTCCTTTCTGGTTGATTGGAGGCTGGTCTAGAAACATTTTTCTGTGTGGGGTCACCGTACAGGAGAAGTGAAAAACCACCTTGCTTTTTTCATCAGAGCATCTTGAACAGGCATACACTAAATTGGAGAATTATATAGTAAAATCAGGAGACTCAGCATGTTTCTTGAGCACACAGGTCAGTTCAATATAATTTATAAAGTGCCCTTCTTTAAAAAGACAATTCTGGGAAATAGTTTAAGAACTGTTTTTTTTAATTTTTGGAGCAAACCACCAGGCTCTGCTTTCTACTACCCCACACCTTTTCTCCAGGGGCAAGAGAGAAAAAGAGAGAAGTAGGAGAATCCACAAATGTCTTTTAAATAAAATGCTATTTAAAACCTCAAACTGTTTAAAATAAAATTCTTCCCTTTTTCTGCCTGAAGCATTAAGTTTATTCTGAACTTTTATTTTTATTTTGTTTCAAATGGCTGTAAGTCAATCCCATCTGTACAACTCAAGTTAAACTGTGCTCTAACATTGCCAAGTTGGGGCAACTACCAGTATATGATCCCCAGAAATGGCAAATGTGTTTTCTTTCTCAGAGGCCATTTCTCCAGCAAGCCCTCAGCAGCTAATGGCCTAACACAGTGATATTCAACCAGCATGCTGTGGCACCCTGGGATGCTTCGAGATCCTTTCAGGGGTGCTACAGAATGCCATATATCGTTATCACTGTGGTGTGCAAACATGGTTCACAAGGTAAACCCAACTGTTTCAAATAAGAACCCACAGTGTTAAAAAAATGCTGACCTGTTGTATAGGCCTGCGGAAGTAGGCAGCTATTCAATCCGGCTTCAGATCCGTCTGCTTTGGGTGCCAGAGATTCGATTCGGAGCTCCAGACTGGGTTCCTGCTTCTATCTGGCCAAAGCGGCTCTGAAGCTTTAGAACAGCCGCGGAGATCCGAATCTGGGTATAATGGGGAATCAGTGAAATATCTATAATTTTGTTTGTTTTTGTCTGATCTGGATGAAACTTGCAGGAGTGGTAGCCTCTAGTGAGAGCATGAAGCCTACCAAGTTTCAAGAAGACTTGCAGGGGATCAAGGGGAACTGCACACCAAATTCTTTAAAGCAAAACTCATGTCACGTGTATGTGTTACAATACAGGGGGGTGAAAACTGCAAGGGTGGTAGTGCCTGGCGGCCACAAAGCCTGCCAAGTTTCAAGAAGAGCCGTGCAGGGGTTTGGGAGGAACTGCACCCCAAATTCCTGAAAGCAAAACTGATATCACACATATGTGTTATACCACAGAGCGGTGAAAACTGCAGGGGTAGTGGCCCCTGGTGAGGCCAAGAAGCCTGCCAAGTTTCAAGATCAGTACAGGGGTTTGGGGTGACACTCTGTCTGTTAAGGCACAGCAGGGTGAAAGCTGCAGGCTCAGAATCTTTTCCAAAGTGATTTGGAAGCTCTGAATCCATTCAGAAAGCCTAAAGCTTATAGTGATTTGATTCGGATTCATAGATTCGGCCTCCAAATTGTCTCCAAATCCGAATCACGATTCAAAGCTTTGCAAAGCCCTACTGTTGTGTGTTCTGAGTTTTTTGCAACAGAATAGCCATATTGTATTTCTGTAGTCAAAAAGGGAGTGAAAACTAAGAGCTGACATTTTCCATGGGGTACCTCAAGACTAAGAAGGGGCTCCATGTGTCTAAAAGAGGTTGAGAAACACTGGCTTAAGAGTGTCATTTCAAAACAAATTCCCAGTTTGTTTCCAGAGTGGGGAGAACAAAAATGCTTGAACAGTGCGGAGGAAGAGAAGTGGTATCATACCCTGTAACCAAAATGTGCTGAGGACATGACCCTCTCCCACCCTACACACACACTCTTTGGGGTAGGGGTTGGCAAAGGAACGAATGAGTGTGTCTGACTGGAGGAAACCAGTCCCACTACAGCAGCTGTGGTTGGGTGCTGACTCTTGACAAAAATAAGGAGGAAATAAAAGGACAAATGGAGGGGTGGGGGGGAGCACGTGTGTGTGACCATGTGCATGTTACCTGAGACTGTGCGTGCATCTTATTGAGACCGTTTGTGTGTGCACACGTGCATCTGCCCTGAGACTCTGTGTGTGGACATGTGCATTTTACTGAGGCTGTGTGCATGCATGTGCATCTTACTGAGCCTGAGTGCGTGTATATCTTACCTGAGCTTGTGCGTATACATCTTACTTGAGACTCTGTGCGTGTACATCTCACCTGAGCATGCATGTGTGCACAACGTACCTCCTGCATATGTGCCTCTTACCTGAGATTGTGTGCGCACATCTCAGGTAAGATGCACATGCACCCACAATCTCAGGTAAGAGGCACACGCAGGAGGTAAGTTGTGCACGTGCACACACACACATCTCACTGAGATGTGCATGCATGCATGTTTTACCTGAGACTCTGTGTGGGTGTGTGTGCATCTTACCTGAGCTCTCATATTGAGACCATGTGTGTAAGTGTGTGCATCTTACCTGGGCACGCTCGCGCGTGTGTGCGTATGTGTGAGCGCGTATGCAGGGGGGTGATGCTCTGGCAGGGCTGGGGGAGAAAGGCGGCCACAAGGAAAGGCTAGAAACGACTCCCTGCGGCCACCTGTAGGAGCGGGCGGTGAAAGGAGGCGCGACGGCCGGGCCGGGCCGGGGGCGGGGCGGCCCTGGGCTCCTCCTCGGGCCGGGACCTAAGGGAGACTCCCTCCAGCCCCCTCCCCTCCACTTGCGGCGGCTGGAGGAGGCGGAGGCGGAGGCAGCGGCGGCGAGCGCCGCCCCCCTGCCCGCCCGCCCAGCGCCGCGCAGCGCCCGGAGCATGGAGCCTGCCTGAGCGGCGCGGCGCGGCTCGGCTAGGCGGGCTCCGGCTGCTGCTGCGGCGGCACAACATGGAGGCGGCGCCGCTGCCGCGGCCGCGGCCGCTGCTGCTGCTGCTGCTGCTGCTGCTGCTGCTGTTGCTGTTGCTCCTGCCCCGCGACTCGGGCTCGGCCGCGGGTGAGTGGCGCTGGGGCCCGCGGGGAAGGACCCCCCCCCGCTCCCTCCCGCCGCCTTTTGTTGTCCGCTGCCAAACTTCCCGCAAGTCCCGGCGCGGCGCGGGGAGGGACGGGACGGGCGCCCCGGGGCGGGGGTGCCCCTGGCTGGGGACGGGGGGCGGCGCGGAGCTCCGGGGCGGCTGGGCTGGGGTGGCTGGTGGTGGTGGTGGGGGCTTATTGAAGAAACCAGACAAAAAGCGCGCGTGTGAGAGTGACTCTATGCGTGTGTGTGAGAGAGTGGCTGTGTGGTTGTGTCTGTGTGTGCGACTGAGAGCGTGTGCGAGTGAACCTGGGTGGCTGGGTTTGAGAGTGTGTGTGTATGTGGCTGAATGAGCATGTGGGATGGAGCATGCGTGTGTGAGTGTGTGTGTGGGACTGCACGTGAATGTGAGTGAACATGTGTGACTGTGGCTAAATTAGCATCTGTGACTGAGTCTGTGTGTGTTTGTGTGGCTGAGTGTGTGTGCAACTGTGTGTGAATGTGAGTGAACATGTGTGACAGCGTGTATGTGACTGCTTGTGACTGAACATGCGAGTGAACATATGTGACAGTGTATGTTGAGCATATGTGACTGGGCATGTGAGTGTGCAACTGCATGTGAATGTGAGTGGACATGTGACTGAGTGAGCATGTGTGTGTGACAGCTTGCAAAAGTGTGAGTGTGTGTGTGTGACTGAGTGAGCACATGTAACTGTGTGATTGTGTGTGACCGCGCAAGCATGTTTGACTGAGAGTGAGTTCATGTGAATGAAAGAGAGCAAGTGTGTGTATGAGTGTTTTCCCCAGTGCCTTGCAGCCTCAGCCAGTGACTTCTGTTGGGGTTTTGGAGGAGTTGGTGTCGGGTGGCAATCACAGGCAGATTCAGACTTTTGGCAGACTTGGGATGGGGGCTGTGGGGGGAGGGGAGAGGGGTGGGTTTTTTCTTTCCCCTCTTCCTTTAAAAGTTGGAAAGGGAACCAAAAGGAAAAAAAAACTTGCTTGACTTGTGAAATGTAACACTTGAAAAAACAGCCATGTGAGCAGATCTGAGGGAGAGCAGAGTGCTTGGTTGAGGCTTACCCAGTTTTCACTGCAGAGGGTGTATGTTCCTGGCCGGGAGTAGGGAGTCCATTGCACCCTTTTCTATCAAGTCATTTTAAACTAGAAGTAGGAATTTTCTGATTTCCGCCCCCCCCCTCACCTCCCCATTACATTCCCAGTGGTAACTTTGCCTTGATCCTTTTTTTTTGTTTTGTTTTGTTTTGTTTTATTTTAGCTATGGATATCTTCTTAAGCTTGGCTTTCCTGTTTCAGCAGGACATGCAGGGGGTTTTCCCTTAACATCCTATAATCTTCACTCCATGCAGCGCACCAAACAAACACTCGGCTTTGTGTTGTTACAAGCGGGCATGAGGACAGTTGTTTCCTTTCGATGGAGCAGTCCAAGCACCACTTTGAAGTAATGGCGTAATAATCATTTTTCAGAGTTCTCCACAGCCATGGAAAAAAGGGGGCTGGGATTTGCTCATCCCTCTTCTCAAGATGAGTTACTTGAGCTGTCTGTCTACTACTACAGGCAAGGACTTCCAGTGGCACATATGAAACTTAGTTTATAGGCACTGCTGCTTCTCATGTATTAAAATATTGCAGCTTGGCAAGCTGAAGTTTAATTGTAGCAGTTTCCTAGGTAGTTTAGAAAATGTGCCAGTGTCACCAAAGCTAGCAGAACATCACCTTAGGGCTTTTCTTATTAGGCCACCCACTTTTTGAAACTATCTGTAATTATCAGAACTGTCATTTAGTACAAGAAGTCTGACCAAATTTTACCAGTGCCATCATTTTCTATTTTTGGGATTATCTGTAGGTAGATATTAAAACCTATTTGTGCTGTTACAATTAAAAGCAAGAGATATCTCATATCTGAAAGCAGGGTATCTGTTCATATGCTTGTGGAGTCAGTGATGTTGGAGTTTAATTGTATTGAACTAACTTTGAAAATACTGCATAAAATGTATAGTGATAGTCTGGTGAAAATTGTTTTTTCCTGGGCATAACAGAACACAGATAGCATTAAAATAAAGATGACTGTGAACTGAGGTGAAGAATTCTAGGGATAAAAGAACTGGTTGACAGGAGTTTTGGAAGCAAGAAGGCTTGGGTTATAAGTGCATCTTGGATGACAGTCTCAAATTAATTTACAATCATGTGCTTCTCTAGCCAATGGAAAAGAGAAAACCAGGGTTCACTTTGAAGTTTTAGGAAAACAGCATAAAGTAAATGATAAAACTTATACAAGTTCTTGAACTGTTGTTGATCGTGTTTTTTCTTTCGTTTTGAGACTATTAGTGATTCTTTATATACCAGTCTTTCTACTAAGTCTACATGGAATGAAAAAAATCTTTTGTCCAAGTGCATTTTAGTAATTAGCTAAAGGGTTCAGTCATGAATCCTAATTATGCTACTACTGTTTGTTTTCTCATTGGGGAGGCATTTGGCACTATCTTAGGTTGAGCTGCATGGAATTCCTTAGGATGGTTTACATGTCCCTTGAAATGAAGTATGAGCATTTGTGAGGGAGCTGCTTCATAATGTTTTCAATTATTCATTAATCTTCTGTTTTCTGAATGGTATAATCTATATCCATACGCTACAAATGTCTGAAAGGTGTGATACATGCTGTAATGCCACCTTCAAACATTTTATTTGTACAGATGTGATTTCTTTCAGTGCCCAAGATCAAAGCTTATTTTTATGAGTAGAAGATAAACTGGTCATAACTTTCTTGTAAAGAAACTTCAGTTTTAAGCTTCCATTCTTTAAGATCCTGATTCTGTAAATGGAACAGGTAACGTGAAGCATATGCATAACAAGTGCTTCAGTGGGTCTATTCATGTGCTTAGTTTTAAACATGAGTAAATGTGGGATTAGGGACTTCTTTAATGTAGAGTTTCAGCTAAGTTTCAAATACTATGATTCTGTATGCATATTTTATAAAATAATTGTATCCAGTTAAATTCTTGCTCTGAACATGAAAATCTCAAATCTGGGTATTTTAAAGATTATAAGTATAGCACACAAGGTAGCAATAAAGCTGCTTAAACTGGCAAGTATAAACTGTGACTGAAGGAGATAAAACCAGATAACAATTGTAATGTTGCATTTGTGCATGTCCTAGAAAGGAGACATCTTTCACTGCGGAGGCTTTAGCCCTTATGGAGCATTCAGCATCAGGACAGTCATGGTGTGAAATATTAACCAATTAATAGTTTATGGAGAGGGCAGTAAAATATGGCAAGGTCAGTACTTTCAGGCTTGCATTATCAAGTTGTTTTTTTTAAATCAGGAAATAACTAAGCATAAGTCTAACTATGATCATTTCTTTGTTACTAGAATTTAAGCAAATGGAATTAGGAGGTCACAAAAGTTTGGTTGTCAGAATTATTTGCTGTATACTAATATATTTTCCCCAAGTGATTAAAATATTTTAGTGACTTCTGAAGCATATTTTGTTTAGCACAATGAATAGTTTGTTGATATTAAACAAGAGATGGAGAGAGGAATTGAGAACCATGTAACGAAGAAAAAGACCACAGAGATTTGAGAGCAACTTGACATTTTACGGGAAATGAAAACATTAATTTGGACATAAATTTGAAATGGTAATTAATATGTATGCATTGTTAATGGTCGCTTGTAACCAATTAAATGCATGCATTGTGATCAGTTGTGAGACAGGACCGATGTTGGTGTCTTCAAGGAAAATCTGGGGAGAGGCATGGTATGTGGGGAATCTCCATCCAAGTCTCAATGCCATTTCAATCTGTATGTAGTCCATTGGTATACAAGTCTGTTTCTCTAAATGCTTCAGTAAGCCAGGTGTGATCTTTAACAGGGTGGGTGCTACATATGATCTGACATTTTTTGAGTAACGAAGAAAGTACTGAAACTTAAAATTTATGTAAAATGTTTATCTGACATGTTAAAAGCACAGAATTACCTATCTGTTTAGAAACTTGTTACTCATTCAAACTAGGGTTTATAAAGCTATATAGAGGAGTTTTGTAACAAATGGAAGAAATGGTCTTTTTTTTAAGAACTCTATGTTGTTTCTTAGTACTACTTCTAAACTTTTGGATGCACAACAAATACTCATTTTTCAAATATTAAAACATAAAATATCCAGTAACATGTATTCCTGCTCAGCCTCTAGTAAGTGTGCTTCCTTTCGTAACTATTCTTCAAAGTTTTTCTCCTTAAATTTTAATTCATAGCTTTGAATGAGAAACCCAAATAGTTGTCCCCCTTTTGTGAGCAGAAACAGAAGAAATTTCAGAATTTATAG
>JAGPOW010000874.1:3413853-3459305 GCA_030014935.1 Caiman crocodilus
AACTTTGTCACTAGGAGGGTGGTGAAGCACTGAAACAGGTTACCTAGAGAGGTGGTGAAATCACCATCCTTGGAAGCTTTTAAGGCCCAGCTAGACAAAGCCCTGGCTGGGATGATCAAGTGGGGGGTGGTCCTGCTTTGAACAGGGGGTTGGACTAGATGACCTCCTGAGGTCCCTTCCAACCCTAATTTCCTATGATTCTGTGACAGTTGTAATTTCCTCTGTGTCCTTTAAAGTTCCCTGCTGTGTTGAAGGAGTTCATGGCCCAGGTGTGCAGTTCTCCAATATTGGTTTCAAGTTTTATAAAATAATTAATTAAAAGTGACTGTTAGGTCAGAGAATACTGCTGAGGAACTTCAGGGAATTTCAAAAAGTACATGGTGGAATTTGGGGAAGTCTAGTTAATAAACTAGATTTCTAATTTACCAGATGTTTTTCTGTTCTTTGCTACCATGAAAGTTGCATGCGCTTAGCTTACCACACAGTTGCATTAAGGGCTCAAGATTTTGAACTAATTCAGTTAAAGCCCTGTTTGACTTCTTGTATGGATGCCATTAAATTGGCAGAAAGTCATCTTGGATTGATTTAGCTTGCTCCTGTAAATTCAGGGCATGCTAACAGCACAACCAGTTTTAAACTGATAAACTAACACAGGTCTGTGTGAACAGAGTTAACTGAAACCAGGGCAAGTTTGTATATGTAGACTAGTCCCTTTGGGAAGAATACATTTCATAAAAGCAACTACGGAGCTATTGAAATTATAGTAGGAAGGCAGTTTATTGCAATAGCTAGATAAAACAGAAGATATAGTAAGTTATTGGTGTTGGCTGAATGCACCAACACTTGTAGTTGTATTTATTAATCCACACACTTGTGATAGTGTTATAGTAGCAGTTGCTGAATAATACTAGACACTTGTGACTTTATAGATATTATTTAATCCTGCATATATCAGTGTGAGACAACCTAGCTTCCTTATTGATAAAAAGGGAAAAATATTCTAAGTGGGTCAGCTAAGAGAACAGAGCCAGCTTGAGAGCCTTTAGAACTTGCAGTTACTACTTAAATGAAAATGCAATGCGAGCAGCAAGAGGTGTGAAGATACCTGAAGATGATACTTGTACATTTTTCTTTGACAGAGTAGGAAGTGAAAGTATAGGGATAAAATAGAATTAGCTTTCAAATCTGCCCGGAGGCAAATAATGAAATGTTGATACTGTCATATAAAAGGATTTTGCTATTAATTTTGAGGCTCCATCCTTAATTCCTCATTCAGACAAAACTCCCGTGGACTTCAGTGACAATTTTGACCAAGCAAGGAGTACACTGATACCTCCTGTTTCAGTGTTTAACACTGTTTCATTCCAATGATCTTGTTTCTATCTTCCTCCTACAAAGTTGTGTGTGAACATATACTGATTTGGATTGCTCAACATTACTGCAGTTAAGAATTAAAAGATATTAATTTGAATGCATTACGTACCTGTACTTCTGCAAGTACTTGATTGACACACTAGTAATATGTGATATATTAATGCTGACGGAACTGTTGAAACTCAGCCTATAAAAGCAGATAGATCTAGAGTTAAGAGGTGGGTGTAACTGAAGACAGAACTTTGGCCTGTGGTTCCCAAAAAAAAAAAAAATCTCTGTGGCTGTATACATGGCATTATATTCTGTGGATTGTTGAAGTGTGGCTGCATGGCTTTTATAGACTATTGTATGAGTTGGAGTTTCTGCATTTGAAACAGTAGTTTCCAGATCTACTGGGGTACTTGCAAATTAGACCTAGTAGTAATATTCTGTGTGTGCACAATAACCCTTGACATTAACTTCTGCACACTTGCTTTTGAAACCGCAATATTTTGTTTGGATTCCAAATACTGAAATGCTTGCTACCCTGGCCTACAAATATGATAGCTTTAAAATATCTTTGAGATTTACCTGAATGCACTGTCTTCTGGACTTCTTTACATTAAAATTAGGGGTGCACGATAAAGATTTTTTTTTTTAGCCTGTACTGATGGCTGATTATTAACCAGCCATACTGGCCGATACTGATCCAATAGCCGATATGCAACTCAGCAGCTTGGAGAGCAGCATCTGGCTGGTAATTCAGAGGTGGAAGGGCATGGGGGCGCAGATTGAGGCTCCCATGGTGAGGGAAGGAGTGCGGTAGGGGCAGGCACTGGTCAGTTGGGGAAGGGTGCAGGATGGAGCTGTAGGCAGTTCTTTGGGGGGTAGGGGGAGGGTGACCCCCTACTACTGTGTGCATCCTAGATTTGTCCACAGGGTGAGGTGGGCTGCCTGCTGTGGGCTTGGGGCTGAGGGCTGCTCTGGCCTCTTCCCAGTGGTGGGGCTGGGCCAGGGCTATGCTTGGAGCAGGTTGGGATGAGCGGCAGTGATGCTGGGAGGGGAGGGGTTACGGGGTGGGCTACAGCCACCCCAAAATTTTCTGTAGCCTCCTTCCAGCACTGCTGCTGGCAACCCCGCCCCCACACACCCTGAGCACAGGCCCAGCCTAGACCCCTTCCCCCACTGGGAAGAGGCTTGTTTAGCCCCAAGCCTGCAGTGGGCAGCCCGCCCTCCCCCTGCACACAGATCCAGGGGGCACTTGCCCCCCATGCCTCCCCTGGGGGGTGCATGCAGTGGTGGGAGCTGTTTCCTTTCTCTACCCTGCTATGCCCCTGGATGAGCTGCCTGCAGCCTCACCCTGGCTGGGCAGCACCTGCCCCATCCCCTGCCCCTACCCCATTCCCTCCCTCACCCTGGGGACCCTTGACCCTTCCCCCTCAGTAGCTCTTTTCCCTCACAGACTTACCAGCCAAACACTGGTCTCCAAGCTGCCAGGCTGCAGTCTTGTCCATGTGCATGCTGTGTCTGTGTACACGCACATGGCATTTATCAGTAACATTATTGGCTACATTGGCCAAAAAAAAATAATTGGCCAAAAAAAGCTGTCAGTTTTCTTTTTATTGGTGCCAGTCCACTATGGACTGATTATATCAGTGCAGTTCTAGTTAAAACTGACTAAATCAGTCTGGAAATAGGAAGGAGGGGGAAGGGAGGGGAATACAACTTTCTTTATAAAACCAATGATTTCCAAGCAAAGATCTTATTTGAAATATTTCAGATTAGGAAGGACTGTTGATACAAGACTGATTGTAGTTTCTTGTTGAAAGCCCAAACATAACAAAAAATGTTTTGAATTGTAATAAAAAAAAATGTGTATTGCTCTATCATATTTTCAGATTTCAGAAATATTCTTCCCTCCCCCCCGCCCCTGTCTCCCTTCAGAAGTGGGCTTGATCCTAGTGCAGGGTTGGGTAATAGCCTCTTTGTCTGAATGCAGGTAACCCTTGCTTAATGCTCTTAATTGGTTCTGGAAAAACCAAATGCTAAGCAAAACAGCATTAAGTGAAACCCATTTCCCCATAGGATTTGATGTAAATAAATATAATTGGTTCCGCACCAACTGCTGGCCCAGACCCCATGTAGTGGGACTCCAGCCGGCATGGGGAAAGCTGTGGGGCTACTCTCCCACCAGTGCCTGTTCCCCGCACAACCAGCAGGGGCTCCCTCCAGAACACCCAACACTGGGACTGTCTGCTACTGCCAGATTGTTGCAGGCTCAGGACGGTGTCCATGCTCTGTGGGTGAGTGTGTGACTGGAATGAATGGGACACGGGCTGCAGCCCAGGGGCAGCAGGGGCTCCGCAGATTCAGCCCCACTCGGCCCTTGTGTCCCCTGCTAAGCTGCCCCTTCTTGCTGCTACCACCATTCCTCCCCACCTGCCTGCTGGCTCCTGCCATGCTCCTGCCACCTTGCCCTGGGCATCAGTCCAGGCTTCGCAGTTATGCCGCCTGCCCCCCTTGCCCTCTCAACACTGCCGCTCCTCCCTGCCAACTCCAGCACTGCATGCAGGAGCAAACCTGCTCTCCTGCTGCCCCGCTGTGGGCACCCATTGGCTGTCACTCACCTCTTCACTCGCTGCAGCTGCTGCCACTACTTCTCCCCAGCCGTGCACTGAGTGTTATAACAAAATTCTCTGAGCGCTAAATGAAACCAGGTATGTATTTTTAATGAGCACTATAGCAAAACTGTAGTAAGTTTTTCAGGGTAGTAAGTTGTAGTTGTAGTAAGTTAAGCAGAGGTTGAACAGGATTGACAACGTATAAATGACAAATTGTCATGGATCATCCGAAGGAGCTTGTCTGTGAGAATTTCACTGTTCCAAATTAGCTTTTTTACATGGTTTTGTGACCTTAAAGCTTTATATCCATGCAGTATCCTCCCATGTGTTATACTCTACATTTCAGTTTACGGATTTTTTTGAAGAAGATGGAGCTTTTCCTGTTCGTAAAGGTTAAAAAACACTTGGTGACCCTGAGCAACCTGCCCCTGTAACCATAACATTCTGAAACAGCTGACACATGCTTTCTGACCCAGAACCTTATACTTGCAGTATGCTGTCTTGTGTCAGCACCCTTATAATAGTTCTATGTTGTAAACACGCTTTGAATTAAAAAATGTTTCTTTTCAATGATATCAAGGATACAGTACTTTTCTGACCACCCCTAACTGGAGGATCCCTTTACAGACTTTTTGGAAATAGCTTATGTCTGAATGTCACCTCCTGACCTGAAGCTTTATGTTTTTATGCAGTATGTATTATCTTCTGTCTTCTGTTTTGCATGTACTCTTTGAATCCCAGACTGGTTCTGATTTGTTTTTTAATGGCAAATGTCATTTTGGTCACCTTAAATGGCAGGTCTACATGACCATTTTTCAGTTTCTAGCTTGTGACATACCCTGACCCAAAGCTTCATTATTATACTGAGCACTGGCTTGTGTTGTATGCACTCTGTCCACCCGACCCTTACCCCCAGTACACACCTCCCTATTTTGTAAGATCCTTCAATAAGGGACTGTGGTTGCATCCCACAAAAAGTGGTTAGGATATGTCCTGGATCACTTTCCCTTTTGTTCATTGCATAATAAACTCATCATTCTCAGATGCATAGTCAATCACAATAGTATTTATAAAAATCTAAATTTTGAAATGGTCTAAAGTACCTTCTGTGACTTAGTAATTTGTAGGTATATTTTTAGTTATTTAATATAGGGTGTAATTTACCTCTCAATTATCTGTCCTATCACGAGGTGTCAGTCATTTTAGTCCTATAGTTACCTGTGTTCCACACACACAATTACTTTAATCATTGAAAATTATCCTTATCTGAAATAATTGCAAACAGAGTTACCCATGCTGCAGAAATTAATCCTGTGGTATTTTAACTTCCAGTACGAATAGTTGTTGTCTTTCATTCTTGGGTTTTGTCACACTTTGCAGCATACATTACAACATTGGCTGCCTGAGCTCTGAAGTGTTGAAACCAATTTTTACCTAAGGGATAAATGGTTTTGACATAGAAATCTGTACTGATGGTTTAAATGGATATCTGTTGTGACTCCAATGAAGGCAGATTAAACTGCAACTTTTGTATTTTTTTCCCAAAATGAGAATGAGTTCAGTTTTCAGCTTCAAGGCTTGCCCAGCTGCAGATGATATCAAGCCTTTATGCTGCATGTGTTTGAATATTTAGGCAAAAGCAATGTGTAGCTATGGAGAATTTTTCTGTCTGGGTTTCAACAGCTTGTTTTTACTGTCTGGATAAAGTTAAGAATATTACTTACCCATGTTCCAAAACTCAATTTGCAGGTGTTCAAGTGGCAGAATGCTTACATTCAGAAATAGTTAAACATCTGGAGTTAGTTAGCTAAGCTACATGCAGTGAGATTAGTTAGGGAGGGGCAAATAAAAGCAAGCTATAGTGAAACCTCAATAAATTGAACTTTAATCATTTGCAAGCCTCTCTCCTTCCAAAAATTCAGTAAGTCTGGTTTTTCCTTTCATCCAATCTAAAAAATTGTCAGACAAGTTGCTCTCGAGTCACAAAACCCCACTACACTAGATGGCAGCTGTGACTTTGGAATCTATATAGAAGGAGAACATTCTCTGTCTGACTGTTTTAATGCTGTATTTTCAGCTACAAAAGACAAATCAGATCATTAATAGAACTGCATGGGAGCCATGCGAGCCTCCCAGAAGCATGTGAATATTTTTGGAGATTTTTAAAAAGAACTTGCTTTGACTGGTAGTCTTTTGCTTTTGGTTCCCATAAGTGTTCTAGCAAATGAGATTTCTGCAAGAAACTTGCACAAAACAGCAGGATTTAAGGGCACATTGGAGAGTGTTTACAGATTTACACATTTTGAACTGATCCCGATTTATGAGTTCCACTGATTCAGTCAGGGAATTGAAATATGCTATTGGATTTGTCTGCAGATCTAATCGACATCACTCAAATTTTATAAAGTATGTTTACAGATAGTAAGCATATCCATAACTGTGGCTTGTTTCCGGAAGTTGTTAGACAAACAGGTTTTATAGACAGTGAATATATTTGAGAAAAATTGCTATTTGTTCATGGACAATTTGTGGCCCTAAAGATCAAATGTGTTGAATACCTAGACACTGTGAAACATGTCTCCAGTTCTAGTCATTCCATTGAGCATTATCATCAAATCCACTTTTGTAATTGGAAAATGATACATTGATGAGACTTTTTTTTCTTTTCCTTTGGTGCTTACATGTTCTTTATTCTTTTGAAACCCTTCTCCTCCCAAAGAAAGGCTACTAAGGGAAAAATAGTGTTGGGGGTTAAGTTTTGCAGAGAAATACATCCAGAATGGTGGTGGCAAAACTTCTGTGGCAGCTGTCTGCTCGTACTTTGGTCATTCTGCTGTTTGCAAATTACAGTCTTTTGGTAAGTCTTCAAGTCATTTTTTGCAAACTGGAGAGGCTCTGCATGAGCAGGGGAACTGGGAAATGCCTGGATTTTGCTTGAAGACTGATTGTTACTCAGAGCCAAAATGTGTACTAGACCACTTTATTCCCCTGGGTAGGGATATGTTTGCTCATAGCTCATTTGCAGCAGTGCTGACATAAGCAGAAACAATTATCTTAATGTATTGGACTCGGTCTTAAACTGGCTGGCTTGAACTAAATTGGATAAACTAGGGAAGGAGAGACATTTTGGTAGGAGGTTGCTGGCACCCATGTACCCTCAACTTCAGGCCTCTCATCAGTCCCACTTTCTCCGAATCAGTTTTGTTCCATGGTGCTGTTCGTACTCTTGGAATACTTTCTTAGTCTTGGAAAAACAGCTTTTTGGCTAGACGTCTATTCCTGCCCATTGGGCCTCAATTTCATAATCCTTCAGGGAGGAATTCTGTTCCAGTGGCCAAACTATCTGACTAAGGGAGGCCTGGGTTTTATTCCAGGCCCTTCTGCCTGACCTACTGGGTGACCTGGATGCATTGTTTTCCCTGTGAACCTCAGTTTCTCCATCCATGATGAAATGCTAAATGAATACCACCTAAGTAGTGGTATTCTTTTGAGATCCGCTCATGAAAAGTGCTGTCAGAGGCAGGCACTGTTATTCAGCTTATATTGCAACATACACAAAATAAAAAGCCTTCCAGTGTGAGGCATGTACAGTGTGAGTGTACGCTCCCTTGCTTTCATGACATGTCTGATTTAATCAAAAATAAGTGTGACTGCAAACAGGCAGAGTTGTAAGAAAAAAGGCTTTGAGACTGCAGGGCAGCATTTATCTGTCTGGTAGCAGCTTGGCTCAGTTTACATGCCTAGGCCCCTGCTATCTTGCCATACTAGGTCCTTTTGGAACTTCATCCTCTTTCTCTTCCCCCCTACCCCCCTTTTTATTTATGTAAATGTTATATATTAGGAACTTAATCTTCTTTCTACTGTTCTGTTCATTATAGGATATCTTCCTTTTCATTTGTCATTGTTTTTTTTTCCCCCTTAGGTTGAAAGTTTCCTTTCCTACACAGCTTGCTGCTTTGCAAGTCTGAAGAACCAGGCATGTTAATGGCACTAATGTATATGCATGTGGGCATTTAAAAAGAGTGGTCAGGGTGGTGAGTGTTGGAGGCTTGTTAAGTAACTTTCATAGATGTAGGGTCAGAAGGGACCCAAGCAGATCATCAAGTTGGACCCCCTGCCCTGGGCAGAAGAGAATACCCGAGAGGTAATTATCAAGGCTCCTTTTAAAGACATCCCCACTAGGGTAGGAGCGAGCACCACTTCCCTTGGAAGTTGGTTCCAGATCCTAGCCACCTGAGTGTGAAGTAGTGCCTCCTGATATCTAGCCTGAATCTACTCTCAGTCAACTTACAGCTGTTATTCCTGGCAGTGCTCAGAGGAACAGGGTCTACTCCCATTCCCTACTGGTCACCCCCTGGTAAGTTTATAGACAATCACCAGCTCCTCCCCTCAGCCTTCTCTTGCAAAGGCTGAGCAGGTTAAGGTCTCATAGCCTCTCCTCATAGGATCTGCCCTGCTGTCCCCTCCCTCTATCATGCAAGTGGCCCTCCTCTGGACCCTCATGATGCTGACCACATCCCTCCTAAGACTTTCTCCCTGTCACTTCACTCACCCCAATTCATCCCAACTAGGACTTGAACTTGGATTTCCCTATATGGTAGGCAGAAATTCTACCAGACAACCGCCAGTCTTGGTAAAAGCTCTGTTGAAACCTGGGACCTTTAGATCTTATTTAACGCTCTTCCCAACTGAGCTATTTTGGCAGCACTTAAGCTCTTGATTTTTAAGAGTGCACTGGTGGTCAGAAAAACAATCTTTCAACTTATGTGTTTTTTGCTCTTGTGTGCAGAACTAATCATGACATTCACCCTTTCCACGTTCAGTGAACTCTGTGGTTCTGTCCTTTAAGAGCACTCTCCAAAGTGCTGTCCAGTGCACAGGGCAGAGGAGAGCACATCATGTTCATAATCTGTGTTCTGAATTACTTCTCAGTTCATTTTTGAATACAACTGAATGTCTTGGTCACATGCTTTAAATGGCCTAGCATTCAGTTACTGCAGAAAGTCTCACCTTTGTCACTACTACTTCCTACTCTGGTGTTTTATGGAAATGACCTTAGCTCTTGATCCTGAGGGCACTGAACTCTTGGCATCCTGAGATGCAACACTTTGGTTGCAAGGCTTCTCAGTGTCAGGAATGATGCAAACAATTTGTTTTCTCTGAACAGTGGGTGTGGGAACCTGCTTAACCATTGGTCTCTCACCAAGCTCAAGTCACTACTGCTCACTACTACTGCTCAAGTCAAGCTCACTACTGCTCAAGTCAAGTTGTTTGGAGGAAGGTATTGTCTGATGAGGGAGGATGTGAAGTATTTTTCCCTCTCTGAAGAATTCTGGAGTGAGAATGAACACTGTATATTCTTTATAACACAGCTGATGCCAAGCTCCAAGTTACTCCTGCTGTTTGATCCTCATCTGTATGCATGCAAACTTGTACACATACGTAGATGCTGCCATGTTAGTTCAGAATGTACTTCAGGAGATTTAAATAAGGATTCTGGCATGGATGTGTTCTTTCATGCATACCTAAACATTGTGGGTTGTGTCTTTTGAGTATATAAGGAATTTGTCTCCTTAAAGAGCACTATTTGATAGTCAGTGGTTGGGGGAAGCTGTTACTTGAACATTGATTTTTGAACTTGCAAAGTGAGTTTTGGAACATGGGTAAGTAATATTTTTGTCACCTGTTTATAATCTGTTTTCTGTTTATCGAATCCTTCCTCTGGACTCTTGGCTTGTCTAATCAAGGAACTTATTCTGAAGATAAGGTGTAATTTCTAAAGTGCAGTAGGTATTTCAGAATCATTGTGTGTAGACATTCATATTCTGGAGTAAGTGTCCACACAAGGGCCAATTCTGGGACAGTATATTATGGTTATTTCTAGATGTTAAATTTAGGGCTTTTTTACAAGAATGCTATAGGAATTGGGGCAGCTTATTAGACATGGTCAAAATATGCCAGGGGTGGACAAAATGTGGCCTGTGGGCCAGCTCTAGCTGGTCAACTGATTGGATCTGGCCCACAGCTGCCCCGACAGTGCTCCACATGGGACCAAGCCCCACCTGCACCTGCCAGCCTCAGCCAGCACACACAGCTTCCTGGTGGGGCTGCTCCCAGTGTAGCTGCAGCCGCCAGGGTACTGCTCAACTCCCCCTGCCTCCAGCAACAACTCCTCCTCTAGCCTCTGTTGCACTACGCTGCTTTGCTCTGGGTGTGGGGGAAAGCTGCAGCTGGGCGGCTCCTGCCCCAACAAGCGGGGTCCAACTCCTGGCCACTTTTCACCCGCTTGGCTGCCCACGGGTGGCTGCTTGTGGCACTAGGCGGGTGGAGTGGGTGGAAAGTGACTGGGAGCTGGAGATAGAGCCCTGTTTGCTGGGGCAGGAACTGCCCAGCTGCACTTTCTCCCCAACCCAGGACGGTGCAGCAGGGGCAGGAGGAGGAAGAGCTCATGGAGGCAGGGGGAGCCAAGCATGAGCAGTCCCCAAGTAGCTGCAGCCACACTGCAAACAGCCCCACTGGGAAGCTGAGGCGGCGGCCCTGGGTGGAAACAGAGTGCAGGCTTCCCAGGACAGGAGCAGGTGGGGCTCAACTCCATGCTCAGTGCTGTGGGGGCAGAGACAGGCTGTATGGGTGTGGGAGGGGGAAGCCTATCGCACCTGCACCTGCCTTGCTTGCATGAGCTATGCTGCATGTGCCCTCTGCTTCCCTGTCTCTCCCCCCACCCCCAGCTGGCTCCCAGGCCTAGCACACAGGCAGTCCCCCACACATGCACACATTGATCTCCCCAACCCCCATATGTAAGAGTAAGACTGTTTTGATCTATTATACATTTGCCTCCTATATACACTACTCAAAAACATAAATCAGAACAAAAATTATTTTTTGAAATAAAATTAAAATGTTATAGCAGGTATTTGATTTTAGTATCAAACATCTACTATAACATATTTTGTTTTTAATCTATAATTCGTTAAAATTATATTTTATGCACATGGCTCTTGACAGCTCACTAAAACTCGTTAAGTGGCCCTCCAGCTGAAATAATTGCCTACCTGTGGGCTGTGCTCAAACCAATGTGTATGTTGATTTTTTTGTCATGCTTAAAAGTCACTCTGCCTGACTACTCAACAGCTATGCTGCCAAAGTACAAAGTGCGCTCCATTGCTGAATGGGCCATGGCAGCTTCCTGAAGGCGTGGGAGTGTCTTCATCTGCCTTCTGCTGGTTGGTGGCAGTGGTGGAGTAATGTTTCTGGCAGAGCAGAAGTGTTTTGTGCCACAGAAGGGCTTTGGCAGTGAATGTATCTTTTGGATTAGGGTTTCTTTGCAGGAGTTTGGTCACCTGCTGTTTGTTTTGGAATACAAGTAGGGATCTGCTTAAATTGTGGCGAATGAAAGGAATTTTTGCAGGCTGCTTGCAGCGCACGGAGCAGCCCTTTCAGCCAGTCGGCAACGGGGAGAAGGACAGTCGCCATCTTGGCTGTTCCCCTTCAAGCTGGCTGTGAGGCTGGGCCACTGGCTTCTGCTGGGGAGCTGGCATTTTAATTTAAAAGGTTTTGGGGTTTTGTCTGCAGACAGTGCATGATTTTGTGGTTTCTGCAAAATTGCAAATTAAGTGGGTCCCTACATATAAGTTTAATCGTCAATCCTAGCTAAGATTGCTGAGGAGTCCCTGCTATAAGCCTCTACTGCTACCCTCGTGGGGATGAGGGTGCAGTGTCTTTGGTTGCCTGCTTTTGACATTCCCTCCCTGTGGCAGTCAATAAGAGACCAGCACAACTGACTTGCAAAATATATGTGAATATGCCTCTTTTTGGTTCAGTGTGTGATGGAATGTGGCTTGATGTTTTGTTTTACTACACTGTTTGACTCCTTAGTTTATTACTCAGGGTAGATAAAGGAATTCTGCTGCTGACGTTTATGGTCAGTCTAAATGTGTTGCTTGGTTTTGACTTGGAGCCTGCAGGCTGTATAGATGGGTGCATTAAAACCAATCAACTAATATATGACACGAATCTAATGGCAGCAGATGAGTTCTGAAGTAGCCAAGTGGCTTAAGTATGAACAGTGTAGGCCATCTGCTGGTATAGCTGTCCCTCTGCTATTTATTTATATGTGGCTATAATAGGGCTTGTTTTGTTTTGTTTTTTTGTTTTAATCCAGCATTTATTTTAACAGCAGTTCCTTTTCTGCCTATTGTAAATAAAATCCAGCTCTCGGTTGAATACCAACCTGGCAATTGATTTGGGTCTCTTCTGTTAACTGGATGACTGCCATTTCTTGCCTAAAACTGTGCAGTCTGTAGAACTTTGTTTCAGTAATGCTTTAGAAGAATCAGGGGACCATGAAATGATGTTAATGAAAAACCTGTGCATATTTCCTTGAGTCTTGGGCAGCAAGAGACACATATAGAGGCTGAGGGGGTAAAAAATATAACCTACTGACTATTGTGCTCTGGATTGCAAATATGTATACTGCTTTGCCCTGCTCTGCTAGTTTGCTCTTTTATATTGATGCAGAAGCAATATATCTATATAGATATAGATAGATATAGAATTTTTACAAAAATCTTCCTAGATGCAGGAAGAAGAATTTTGTAACTTTTAATTTCCACTGTTTTCACACAAGAATAGAGAAGTGATGCAGAGTAGAGGTTGAGGAAGCATTTTGTGCACATGACCATGTTTACAGAGAGGATTTTAGCACTGTTTTTATAAGGGCTGGTAATGTGAGTTGTTTTTCAAAATAAATGGACTTTGCTGTTTGTTCTAAGCACTGGAAGGACACTAGGGACAAATGACTGAATGTTCAGATAGGTCATGCTTGCCATTCTTGATACTGTCTTTCAATACAGGTTTAAATTTTGAATAATCTGATGTTAGCCTCAATCCTTGTGAAGTTTTTTTAAGAATTCAGAATATTGGCTTTTTTAAGCGATTGCCCCTGGTGAATTCATCTTTCTCTTCCCATTTTTGTGTGACAAGTATATAAATGGCCAGATCAATTTTCCTTGCCCTCTTTGGAAAGAATGTTTAAATCAGATAAGCACTGTCATCGGAGCCCCTTCAGGTATAATGTCTGTTACTAGCAGGATGCTCTTCACTTCCATGCTGCCAAACCATTTGGAGCTATCTGTGTTTATTTATAGCAAATATAAGTATGTTTCTCTTTTGCTCTGCCCCTCTTGTTCCCCTGTACCAGGTTCTTCTACTGAGGGTATTGTGATATAACATCTCATAGATTTCTTTCTGCCATTTGGGGAGCTGTTATGCTGAAATATGGGGTGCACTTCTATACACATTTAAAGTGTTATTTCCCATTACCTCAACTCTAGGCAGGAGTCCACCAATGCCAATTTGAGAGTGCTTGTAAAGAGAATGACAGTCTTCTGTCTCAAAATGACTTTTGAAACTTGTCTATTACCAAAAAAAAATTGTACTCTAGCAAAAAGACTGTATTTGAATAATGTATACAATTAACAAGAGAAAAGTGGAACCTCCCCCCACATGCATGTTCTTCCAAACTCAGATTTTAATCAGCATTCAGATGACTTACATTATTTTTCTACAGATGCTTTTAAAATCAAAACTAAGCCATGGAATTTGGTTCACCTCCCAAATTCTAGAGATTCCTGTTAGTGATTAAAGTGGTAGCTTATCATTAATAATAGTTGCAATAAATATAACAATATAATGTTACTCATTTGTTTTACTTGTTTCAGTATTCTGAAATCTGCCTTGATCCCATTCTTCTATAAACACCTGGATTAACTTTCCCCTCAGAGAGGTCTCCAGTTTGGGACTGCCTTCTAGATCAGTGGTGCTCTATCTTTCGGTCCCTCAGGCCCGATGGAGTCTCATGCTGCCTCTGCATGGCCCTGCCCCCAGTAGCACTGGACCCTGCACTGCTTCTGCCTTGCCCCATGCTCCAGGATTGGGTCCTGTATGCACTTGATCTAGTATGCAGGACCACAGCCTGCAAGACTCCCCATGGACCTGTGGTTGGATGTGGCCACAGGTCACAGGTTAAGCAATGCTGCTGTAGACTAAGTAAGGGTCCGAGTTGCTGTGAAAAAAGGTTGTTCAGTCATCAGTACTTGTTTGCTCTCCCAGTTTATATGGATGTTTACATGCAGAGGATATTCTCCAAATCTGCATGTTCATATTTTTTAGACTCGGACTACTGTTACGACATTAACAATAACAGACGTAATTGCCCAAGTGTCCGTGGGCGCATCTACATGTGCAATTAATGTGATGCAATAAACTCTGGCACAGTTCATGCTGGCGTTTATTGCTCCCAGGTGCCGCATTTATACGTATGCCCAGGACCACAGCACATTGAGCCAGGGCAGTGCAGTATCAGGTGGCATGGGACCTGGGAGGGGAGGGGTGTCAGCCCGCCAGCCTGGAGCTGTTCCATCCTAGCTTAGCGTGCTGCAGAGGGACTAACTAAGACATGAGAATGCTACAGTGCAGGGCTAGCTGGCAGGAAGCCCCTGTACCGTTGTGCCCCAGCCAGTCTTGGTCATTGTCTACACATACGTTGGGGAGGAGTAAATAACTCCACTGTAGGATAGTACTCATGTTGGACATAACTAACTAACTCTGCCGTAGGATAGTATACTCTAGCAAAATAGCACCACATGTGCAGAAGGTGGTGTTTTACTGTGGAGCTAACTGGTCAACTCCACAAAGCACATGCCAGTGTCCCCTGTAAATTGAGGAAAATATCCATTTGCCACACAGTATGAATGGGTCCATGTTTGTGCTTGTTTTCCCCCAAAGCAGACTAAATATGTCCTGTTGTGAACAATGGAAAGCAGATTGTAAGGTCCCTGCTGCACACTGCTGTAATAAATTATGCGCGTCTACTCCAGTGAAACGGATACTTGCCCCATTCAGTCTTTAATGTTTAAGTACTTATAAACTCCTGTCTGTGTAAAGGGAACTGAAACTGGTCTTGTCAATTTTTTTGCCTGTCTTAGAGTAGTAACTATGATTGTTGTCAGGGCCACTACTTAAATGGCACCAAGTAATACTGTAATAAAGTGCCCACACTGAAACCACTAGTAACTTATTCTGTTGCAGGTAAAGCCCTTTCACCAGTAACTAGGGACTTATACAGCTCATGATTGTGCGGATTTTGCAGAAATAGTGAAGTCAGGTGATTTCTGTGAAATCCATGGAGAGGGGGAGGGAATCTTAGTAAAAATAAAATGCTGGCTCTCCAGTGGGAGCCAGAAGTCCTCCTGGGTGTTGCAGCTTGCCAAGGGGAAGACGGGAAGGGTGCTGCTGGCATGAAGGCCTGTCAAGAAGATAGCTGCCACCCCTGATCCTTGCTGCTGATTGGCTGGGAGGGCTATCTGTCATGCGGCCACACCCCTCTTCACCAATCAGAGGTGAGGAGCAGGGCTGCATGATGGACAGACCTTAACTGATCAGTATTGAGGGGAAGGGCCATCTGGACAGCCTTCTATACGAATCAGCATCAGGAGCAGGGCAACCAGGGCCCCTCAACCAATCAGAGGTTTGGGGGGGACACGGCAATAAGCCCTCAAAAATGGTGGCTGGCCCTGTGATCTGCCCTTAAAAACAGCCAGCTGCCTCCAAGTTGGGTAGACCCCTACCAATAACAATTGAGAGAAAACATCAATACCTGTCAATGAGGTATAGAGCTTTAACCTGGATATTTCTTGCTGCAGTGTTAGGCAGCTTCCCATCTCATGCCTAGACAGCTAGTTTTCTTAGAGGTCAAGGGTGTTGGTTTTCTGTAAAAAGGTAACCTTTTTTGGGAATAAACTGTGTGTTGCCTGCATGCTCAGCATCATGCTGCTTGGAAAATAAAAACAATACTTGCACTGTGTGCAAATCTATGGTTTTACAGTACAGTTGTTGCTAAGTACCTGGATCAGTAAAGAGAAAAGCAGCTTTATGATAGAGTAAAATGTAATTTAAGTTAGATTTTTTTTTTCTTTATTCTAATAAAACTTGGATGCTATTGTGCTGAGGCTGAACTTGATGAGTGCCTGTAACTCATTTAATTTTGAAGGGAGAATGGCTCCACATGTCTCCATAAAATTCAGATGTTACCCTGCCCATGATGTTTTTTTGAAATCAGCTAAACTGTGTTTTTTTTGCAAGTTTTAATTGTCCATTACTGCCAAGAATAGTATCTTGGAGGATCTCCTAAGCAGCACAGAAATGGAGCATGTGTTTGCATTTATAGTATTACATTCTAGAGGGTTAATTGTATGAATTAACAGTTGTGCAGTGATTCATGCTCCCGCCTTTTAAAGCTGTTGTGTTTTGTGGTGTCCTTAGACAAATACTATGAGTCAAGGCAAGTTTTTTGTTTTTGGTTTTTTTTTTTTCTTGTGAAAGCTTCAATTTAAGGGGACTCAAAGAAATAGTAATTAAGATGTCAGGTGTTTGCTCATGGTTACCATATTAAGTGTGTAAATATAACATGCTAAACTAAAGCTTTATAAAGGAAACAATATAATGTTGCAGTCAGTACAGCACATTCTTGAAAGGATTTAGCTTCCTTAACAGACTCCAAGTAAAACATGAAACAAGTTGATTGTTTTCACATGTTCAGCATATAGAGTAAATAAAATTCATGCAGTCATTTTAAAGCCTCATTGTCCAATCCTGAGAGAGATTACATGCATGGTTATTGGATGCTTGGTGACTTGGTGGTTCAGGTCTAGTTCCTGGCTGGCAAGTGTCTGTATCCCACAGCCCACCCACTCCCCATGCTTGGGAAACTACTTCACGTGGTTCCCAACCGGGTAAGGGTCCTCATGCAAACTTAAATAAACCTAATGGGGCTCGTTTCCCAGCTGAGGCTCAAATAGACAAGAGGCAAAAGTGTGGTCTTTTAACTTTATTTGGCCAAAGGTCCCCCAACCTTAGAAAGGCAGAGAGGGACCCCAGTTGCACTCTCATACACGGATTTATGGTCTCTGGTTGCACAAGATTTTTGCACGCGCAAAGCTTTAGCGGAAAATTACTAGTATTGCATAACTCTGCTTAACCTGTGTAGTAAGCTCCAATCACAATACAATTTTAACAATTTTTACCAAATAAGGCACAGGTCTGCCATTAAGCTTGTTTATCATGCTTAGTTACTATGGGGGAAGTTGTAGGCTGCTGGGAGTGCAGGCTGTGTTGCTGTGTTCCTGTGTTGCTAGAGAAGGACCCCCTTTTTCGTGCACAATTTCTAACACCCATCACAATTAACCATCACAATAGAAAGGCCAAGAACTTGAATGGACCTCTAGAATTAATTCTCTTTTCCCTTCCAGAGGTGGTCTGTCAAGGCCTAAGTTGAGCCATTTTGCAGATGATAGTAGTTAGTGAGGATGATTATCAGTGGATTTTGGGTTTTTGTCTCAAGGGTTTTTTTTAAGCTAGAAAAAAGTCTAAATTCCGTTTTACCACACTATGCCTCTGCATTTAACTCCTCTGGGACAATGGAATTAAATTGGCAGTTTCACTTTGCCTTTCTTACAGAATGTTTCAAGATTTGAGTTGTAAACAACTAATTCTGTTTACATCAAAATACACATTTAGTTCAAATTGCTAGATACTCAAAATAGATTTCTTTTGTACAGCTGCTGCCATGTATTTCTTGCTCCAGATTTTACTTTTGGTTAAATTGGCAAAAAATGAGAGTTCAAGTTGTCAGGCTGATCCAGAGTAAGAATCAGTGTGCTCATGAGGTGGTATCTGTCTTTTTGCACTACTCTGACAATATTCTGGCCATGTGCTTTTTGCTCTTTCAGATAGCACTTCAAATAGAAAGTTGTCTTGGAGAGGGATTGTGTAATATCTCTGTGCAGACACCCGTGTTCACTTTTTCTGGAGTTCAGTAACTGGATTTAAGGTGTTTTTTGTTTTGGGGATTAATTGTGTAAGACCTAAATGTGGGTCATAATAATATTTTTGTTTAAAGAAGCCTTTCATCTTAAATATCTGGAAAGAACAGCTGGGCACCTCTTGCATGTAAATGTGTGGGTTAAATTGCTTTCATAAGCCTTTGTTGTAATCCAAGAAGGTAGATGTCTGCTTCTATGTTTTGCTATTATAGTACATACCTGGGGGGAGGGAGGATGTGATTTTTTTTTTTTTTTTTTTTTTTTTTTTTTGGAATGGACGAGGTCAGTCTCTAGAGATCTTTCACATTTCTTTTCTAGTATGCTTCAGGACTTTGTTTATAAAGAAAAAAACCCTGCAGTTTATTAATTGCTCATGACTTACAAATAACTGGCAAGTTGACAGGTTGAAACAATTTGAGCAAGGCCAAGTATCTGTAGCCCCATACAATTTTCCTGTTTGTACAAATAATAATCTACATGCATGTGCTGTGGAGGTCAGAGTAGGCACCAAATTGAGGCCACTGCAACTTGAACTAAAATTTCTATTAATTTTATACAGTGGAATTTTTTTTTTTTGTATAGTGCAGTTGGGAGGTTGATTCCAGCTGTCAGAAAGTAGTGGCACATAATGTGTCAGGTGGCACTTTGCAATAGCAGGCAAACCATTGTCCCCCTCCCTGCCTCCCACTTTGGGTTAATCTGTATTGACTATATTCTCAATGACTGGAAGTTTTTAAGAGCAGGTCAGACAAACATTTGGCTGGGATGGTTTAGACAGGGTTGATCGTAAGCGATCTTTTGAGGTCCCTTCCATTCCCTTTTCTTCCCCTCTTTGATTCTTTGTCCTGCCTTTTTAATTTCCCTGTGCGCCTCCAGTTGGTTCAGTATACCCTTCTTTTCTGAAACTGCTGTCTAGATTTGCTGTGGCTTGCAATATTGTGTTCAGTTATTTTAAATTTTTTTTGAAATGTGGCATTGTCCAAAATGTACTGCATGTTTCTCAGACAGAAAGGGAGACATGTTCCCTATTCTAGGAAGCTTGCACTCCTCCATGGCTGTCTTCAGTGCTGAAAGAGGTACTGTTGTTATATCGATATAGCCATCTTGGTATTAAAATATTTGAAGTTATGGCAAGTTTACTTCGGTGCATCTAGTAAAAGTAAGTGTTATAGCTGCCACCTCAAGTTTATCATGACCAGCTACATTGTGCTGAAACTTGTCCTGTGTCTTCCAGGACAGTGTTTTGGAACCTGTGGGTTGCACCCAAAAGTGGTTCATGAAAATGTATGAAAGTATCACGTGCAAACTAAAAATGGATCAACAAACTTTACAAATATTTTCTCCTTTAAAGGAGAAAACCATGGCTTTTTCCCTGGGCTGGCAGAGTTCCAGCTTTCAAGGGGCTGTTTGGGGCCCCCCATGCTGCACATACATGCTCCCTGCTGCACACGCTGGGTTGCTGGGGCCCGGGGGGGACAGTGGCTCAGGAATGAGGGGCATTGGGTCGGGACTGGCCATTGATGTTTACAAATGGGTCCTGGTACAAAAAAGGTTGAGAGCCATTGCTTTAGGAGATGTAATAATTATTACATTAATCATATCTCTCCTACCAATAAAAACCTGGTATAACAGGGCACAAGCCAAGGATGAAGGAAAGAGACATGCCATGCAAACTAGACTGAATTAAGCAATAACTTGCCTGCATTATCTCTTCATTTTTTAAACTTAAACACACATTCACCTTTTTCCATTTTAGCTCTCTTTTTCTCTGAGACTGCTTTCCTATATAATATTTCATACTCTTGTATTCTACCTTCTATGTAGATAAGCAAATGGAAGGAACAGTCTTAGTTAGATGCCTGAAAGCTGGAATAGGATCTAGCCCTAAATGTATTAAGTCTGGAATCTACTTTGTAACTTTCAACAGCTCTTTCATATGGCAAAGGCGGATGGGTGTGTTAGGATATAACAATACTAGGCTTGGCTATTTGTACAGGTGGAGCTTGTAGACATAAGAAATCCTTGTTTGTCAGAGCAAACCTGAAAGAGCAGGATAATATGTTTTCTTTCTTCTGTTCACCTCTGAAGGAAGCTTTGCAGCATCTGGAGTTTCCAGATGTGTTCATTCTAATCTCTCTTCCATTTATTGTGAGGTGCTTCTGTGTTTCCTGTACATAAGACGATTTGATAGCAATGTGATTGTTTGTCCTGTTTACAAAACTAACTTCTTATGCAAAGAATATGTAAACAGTAGTCAACCAAAAGGTTCAATAAACAAATTAAAAACCCAGTTATAATTTTTACCTATAAAATCACAAATTTACAACTTTTATTTGAGAGATTTTGTTTTGGCAGTTGTCATGCATAAAGTGTTAAGACTCAGGTTGCATACAGTTCTTCTGATAACACCCTCCTACCCCCTGGCATGTTTATTAAGCCAACACCCTATTCCCTGCCAGGGCCCAACATGCAGCTTGGCTGAGCTTCTAACCTAAACAAAACAGTGTGCTTGTGTAGTGTGCTTGCATGCCATGTTCACACACTGGGTAGATAAATATCTTGACTTATGTTGGACGTAGTGTGTGTGCGTGTGTGAGAGAGAGACACCAGCAAGGTCCAGTGCAGTTATCCTTGTGAGCAATTGGCTCCTCCACAACCTGTAGCTATTGGCAGAGTAGTAGGTGCTGGGAGACTCTTGTTTTGAACTTTATATGGAGGGCTACCCAGGGTCTTGTGATTAAGGCAATGACCAACTTGGGAGATTTGGATTCATTTTCCAACCCTACCAGCGACTCCTTTTTGCAACCTTTCAGAAATGGTTAAATCAATTCACTATCTGTAGAATGGAAATAATACTCCTTTTGTCTCGTTTCTTGAACTTGTACATTCTTTTGATTAGAGACTCTGAGTCCTGCATGTCAGATGTATTGATTTCAGCTGGGGTGTATAGGTGCTGGCATAATACAAAAAGGGGGTGAAAATGTGCTTTATCAGCATCTTTCACAATAAATATCTCACATTTGTGAATTTCCCTTCCCCTTTTGGTGTCTTGGCTGCTAGATGAGGCTTCTCTTTCTTTTAAACTGAAATCTTGTGTCCCTCTGGTTGTAAATGTGCACCTTCTGCCACTTTATCTCTACTCTGTTCTTTGTTCCGCTACTCTTTGCTTAAAGTCGTAGTTATGTTCTTGAAAAATGCGACTTTAAGTGAAACGATGTTAAGCAATCCAGTTATGTCACAGTAGTTGCTTACTAGCAGGTGGCAGCCAGAAAACGTTATAATAAAGCATTGCAGAACTTTAAACGAGTGTGTTCTCTAATAGATCAGCGACGTAATCATGAAAACATTAACTGGAATGATGTTAAGTGAGGGGTACCTGTATTTGGAACCCTTCTCCCCCTGCCCCTCTTGTCTTTACCCGCTATTCTGTTTTACCAGCAGCAGCACAAAATAGAGCCCTGTTGCAGTAGTGAATTGACAGGTGTCACGTTTGGATACCAGCACTGAAACCGACTGGGGGTTTTGTCACTTACTGTTTCTGCTTGGGAACACTATAAAAGCAGGCCTTGAGATGGGCTGAATCCAATAATATTTTTATTTTGACACAAATTTCCCAATAAAATGGTCTTTGAACTAAAACTATCTCTGAAAATTTGAAGCAAAAAAAAAACCTGACAGAACTGTTTGGTTTTCTTGCTTTTTTCTTGTCCATCACTCCTACCACCATTTCTGGAAATGATGTCAATCTGGACCCCCACAGTGTTTGTCTTCATTCAGTTATTTGCCATTTTCCAGCCACACGAGTTGTCCAAGATGAAGATATGTCTACAGAGTTGAAAAGATAAGATGATTTGTGCAGCCACAGAGGGCTAGAAACAAACTCTTCCATGGGACTTGCGTTGTCTCTACTTACAAATGAACAGAAAATGCTAAAATACCCTTTTGCATGGTATTGCAGCTAGACCCAGCCAAAGCAGGGATGTGCAAAAGTGACCTTAAGAATAGGAATGGGAAAAAAAAACAAACCTCACTGCCTCCTGGATATTTTCTCAGGTATTGTTCCAGGGAGTACAAACCCCACCAGCTTCACTGCTTTCTGGATATGGAAGGTACAGTCCCTCTTTGGAATGTTAACCCTGCAAAGAATGCAAAGACTTAAACTGCTGCACAAAGACTGCATTAAAAAAAATGCAGGTGAAGGGGTTAATCAAACTTTCTTGAACACCCAAAGATTTGGTTTGTGTTTTAGGCCAAGGTTCAGGTCAGTTTTTATTTATCCATGCCTAAAGTTAAATCTCTGCAGCATCTCTTTTTACAGATTCCAGATACTGAAAGAAAGCAAGAGCTAGAAGCAAAGCAGAGCTAAGCAATTTTCTCTTCTTCTATTACACTTCTTATTTTTATTCTTTTTTGGTTTGGCTGATAGCTGTTTAGCCAATAATAGTAGATTACGTAGTGGTAAAGATTCCAAACTTTTAAGGGATAAAATAACGATTCTAGAGCAACTGGAAAATTTGGCTAGTAGAATTTCTCCAGGATTTGAGCAAACAAAAGCTTGACAAAGGTAGGATTGTTTCTGATCTATATTGTTTCCAGTTCCAGATGTTCTGTTCTGCTGACTCCAGAGGACACGGCTGAATTTTAGAAAAGCTGGAAAGAGACATTCTACTTCCATCTGTATTAAATATGAAACATGGACTCAAAAATCTTTTGTTTCTGAAATGCAATGAGCTGTTCAGATAATACATGGGTTAGAATTAACTTATCTGGTGGCAATAATCCATTGGGAGAGAAGAAAAATTAGTCGTGGCAGATTCAAATGCTGCTCTGTAGATTTTCCTCTTGTGTATTGTAATAATGATGCATTTTCTAGCCAGCTTGTTAGAAAGGAAACTCCTGTGTTAGACTGTTCTAAGGGTTCAGTCAATTAATCGCACAGCATGTGTCAGTGAATAAGTACCATGAGCAAGGAGGGAGTCCAGAGGAACGTGTGATATAATGTTGGGGACACATTTTGTGAACTTGATACAAGACTTGGCACTGAGTTTTAACTCCTGCTGCAAGGTTGGTGGTGATATTCAGCAGCTGTAGAAAATACTTCTATTGGTATGCTGGGTAATCTTAATTTTTATCAGGTACAGCAGTGATTTTTCAACTTTTTTGATTCAGTGCACCCCTTCATATGTTTTCTGGATTTAGTGGCAGCCTGGTTGAGAACCACCATTGTGCTGTCTTGGCTTACTTCAGTGTTTCTTTGGGATGTTGCTGTGGTGGCCAGGTGAAAGTGGCTTGTGCACTAGGGGTGTGTGAAATGACCCGAATTGGATTCAGGTTCGGATTCAGCCTGAAATGGGGACAGTGATTCAATTCATTGATTTGGATCACTGTCCCTGATTTGATTCGACCAAATCGGAATCTGAAGATTTGGCCGTAGACATAGCTTTCAAAGTTTTTTCTATATACCGTTTAGGTACCAGACATGGCTTGTGAATGCTGAGGTGGTTGGGTGCATGGGATACCCAGCATGCTCGGGACCAGACTTAAACACAGACCAGAAGCAGTTATGGTCCACTTCCAGGTCTGCCAGGGAGCATGCTGGGGGTTCCCCTGTGCCTTCCCCGCCCAGCGATCAGCCACGGGTGGCCCCAAATGCCACCCCCCCGCCAAGACCGAGGAGGCTCCAGTCACCGAGCTGGGGGCATGAAGAGTGGCTCCCTGGCATTCTGGTCCACTTCCAGGTCTGCTGCCAAGCACGCTGGGGATCCCCCTGCGCTCCTGTGGGACGCTCCATGCACCCCACCGTCTCAGCGTTCACAAGCCACCTGGTACCTTGAGGTATGTAGAAAGGACATTTAAAGCTGTGTCTACGTCCTAATTGCTGAATCTTTTTGAATCTCTCTGAATCAATTCTGAGGGTTCCGATTCTATTCAGAGAGATTAAAGGGTCTCCTGATTTGATTTGGATTCAGGGGTTTGGCCACTGAATCAGGCTGAATCTCTGCTGAATCAAATTGATGACCAAAGCTTTGCACAGCCCTACTGTGCACATTGTGAAGCCAGATCAAGAAGCAACTATGGCAGGAGTAGGCAGTCATGCTTGCATGAAGTTTATCAGCCACTACTCAGTCAAGCTTCACACAAGGTGCAGGGGACACCTTTCCCCAGTGTGGTGGTGCCGTGGCACTCTTGAAAGGGTCTTGTGGCACCCCAGTTGAAAACCACTGAGCTAACCTAGCTTTTCAAGGTTTATTTTTCCTGTTTGTTTTCAAATACTCATGGTGTATAAGTCTGGTGTATCTAAAAGGAAGAAGCAAACATGTATAACATCTATTTTCCAGATTTCATGTTTTTGGGTGGCGTGGAGACAATTAAAAGGGAAAATTCAGTTAAGCTAGTCTCTAATGTCAGTGGTATAAATGAAAGGACAACACTATTTAATCTCTCCCCTAATGTAGAGAATTAATACAGTAACCTATTCTCAGCTTTGTAAACCTTTCTTCCTTGTTGGAGATAATTCTGTGGTAGCCAAGAACATTGATTAAACTAAATTCATTCCATATGACTCCTTTATCTTTTTTTCTCTCTCTCTCTGGGGTCAGTAGTGTTTGTCCTGCTGGAACTACATGAAGGGAGATTCTCCACTCTCTTTTATTATTCCATAAATCCAACTGTTTTTTAAATATTTTAGAGGAAGAGACAGTGGAGGTTTCTGATGGTTCTACTCGCTCCGTCCCAGTGAATCTATGCTAGTTTTGGCTTGATGATGGGGCAGCATGTTCATGATTTCAGCAGGTTGGTTTTTTTGTTTACTTGTTAATCAGAAAATTCCTTGCAGTCTAAGTGAAAATAATTTTAGTAATTGATTTCAGGTTAAGCTGGTCATGGCATGTTTCAGATTATCTAGCAAGAAAAGGGACGTCTTCCAAGATTACTTTGGGCCTTGGGCTTGTGCTCCATACATGGAAAAAGGAAAGAACTGTTGTAACTATTTTCACAATTTGCACAGAATTAGAATTTTCATTTAACCTCCTTTTAGATTTGGGCATGGGGTCCTATCTTGGCCTTTCTAAGACATGGTGAGGTGGAAACGGATCGTGTGCATATTTGTTCTGATACAGCTGAAGGAAGGTGGAAATTGTCATAGTGAAACAGACCCCTTGTCAGCTATCTTGTTCCAGGCTGCAGTCCAAAATATATGCTTCAGTTTAAATCTTTTTAATTGTTTTTCCTCATTGGCAAATATTTTAGCCTTTGGAAGACTTCAGTGAAATATTATTTAAATCAAAATCTAAATCAAAATCAGTTTTACGGCAAAAGTAGCCATCTAAAGTATTTTCCCCAAGTTTAAAATTATGTATGCTAATTATTGGTAACATAATATATGGCAGGTGTGACATTCTACTGAATAGGTTAGCCAAGACAGGCTCTAATGCTTATCATGTATAAGCATGTTGATAAATTAGTGCTTTGCACACAGTCAGTTTGGGGTACAACTTTTATGGACTTAAGGGAAGTCACTGAAGTCTAATCTCCTAGAAATGAATATGCTCCCTTATGACTTGGGTCAGGTCTCTCTTGCAGGGTTAGTCTGTGTTATAATTATGCCACTGCAAACTCAAGTGTTACCTACATATAGAATTCTCTGAATGTTACATCTGGTCCTTCTAGCTTCAGTTGGCTGGTGAGAAGAATCGGAGACTAACATTTGAATCAGTACAACTCATCAGCTGATGACAAGGGCCATTTTACAGTGTAGCATCAGTTGAGTGCCACCTATCTCTTATTGCCGTGCCATAAACTCACTTCTTCCCTCAGATCACTGGGGAAGAAAACCCTGGAAGTTTCCAATGTTTTCCACCTATATAATGCCAGTGTTGCCCAGGAGCTGAACATCTGTCTGAATGGTCAGAGGCTGAGGCATGAAGCACAAGCCATCTACTGGACACTTGAGCTATCATGAATACTTGAAAAAGACAGCAAATGAAAGTTAAAGTTAAAACGTGCAACAACCTCCTTAACAAACTAGCTGGGTCATGGGGTGCAAGAGCCTCATCCCTAACCATTTCAGCTCTTATCATCTTGTACTCTGCAGCAGAGTACTGCACATCAGTCTGGGATCAGTTGTCACACACCAAACTTGTTAATGTGCAGCTACACTTGATGATGTGCATCACCTTGGGAACTCTTTGACTGACACCTCTACCATGGCTCCCAGTTCAGATAAACACTCTTCCCTCTCATTTCTGATGGGAACTTGCATCTAACAAGCAACTGGAGAAGATCTATGTGAGTCCAGACCTGCTGTTGTATGACAGTGTCTTAAATCTACCTGCTACATGTCTACCATCATGACACCCACTGTGCACCACTGTGCACAAACTGCTGCACCAGGACCACATGGTGGAGACCCTATGGTGTGAGGAATGGAGGTTAACATCACCACCAGACGAGTTCCTTATCACAGATCCTATAGCAGGAAAGGGCAATTATTTTGGGTGGAGTGCTGCTTACCGAGTTTTGGCAAGCTGTTGAGGGCTGAATGGGTAGCCTTGCCCCTTGAAAGGGCAACCAGGCGGTGGGTCACATCTTGTGACCAGAAGTCCTGCCCTCTAACCCCTGACCTTTGCCGTCAGAAGTCTCTCCCCTTACCCCTGGAAATACTCCTTTCAGCAAGGGGTATGCCATCTCAGAACCAGAAATATACCAAATTATATTCTAAAAATTGAACATCTAAAACATTAATTAATTTTATTTCAAAAAACATTTTTATCCTGATTTACATGTGTGTGTGTGTAGAGGTGATTGCACAGTAGCTTACAGTGAAGTCTTACTCCTGTATATTGTAGGGGTAGGGTGGAGGGCACTGGAGGTGGGTATAAGTTTGTGGGGGGCTGTGGGTATGTGGTATGTGTGAGAGAAGGTTTGTGGGGTGGATAGGTGTGGGTTTGGGGGGAGCCATGTGGTACAGGGAAGTGCTGAAAGCCATGACGGGCTGGGGGAGTGGCAGTAATCAGGCACAGGGAGTGCAGCAACATTTGGGCAGGAACATTGGCCCCAGGACACCAGTGCAGGCCCCGAGCCAGCAGGGCTCAAAGCAGGGTGGCAGGAGTGCAGGGCTGGGCCAGCAAGGCTCTATGGAGCTGGGCCAGGCTGCGCCAGCAGGGAGAGAGCGGAGTCATCCTGGTTCCAGATCCCCTGTTGGCCTGGCCCCATGCTTCTGCTGCCCCACTCTGGGCCCTGCTGGTACTGGTTGTGGGTTGCTGGTGTGGGCTCCACACTCCTGCCCAGCTTTTGCGTTCCAAGCACCCGCTCACTGCCACTTTCCCCCCCGTGCCTGTAGCTGGTTTCACCGCTTCCCTGCTCACCTGCTGGCCACTCCTGCACCATGTGGCTTCTGGCTGCATGGCCAGATCACAGGACTCAGCAGGAACCACCCTGCCCTGGCCCAGCCCCAAGGACTGAGGTGAATCCTGCAACCCTCCCCTGCCTACTTCCCACTCCCATTTGAATTTTCCTCTGGCGCAGGGAGGCAGGAACAGCCAAGGATCCCAGGCCAGAAGGCTCTGCTAGGCAGAGGCTTCCAGGTGGGGGGAAGGTGGATCAGGCTGCTGGGCCCTGCTGGCTCCCCCTTGGTTTTACTGCTCCTGGCTCCTGTCATCTTTGACAGGCAGCCAGGAGCAGATGCATATTCATTTTCTAAATATTTAAGGGACTTCACAGGTCAGATAGAATGGCCTAGTGGGCCAGATGCAGCCTGCAGGCTATATTTTGCCTGCCCCTGTCCTACAGTCTGCCCTTCTGACTTCAGCCTGCCACACCGTCAGTGAGCCTTGCTGAATAGGTTCCAGACAGGGCAAGATCTGTGCATAGCCAGCTTCCACTGCTGCAGCCTTCATGACAGCCCAGATTGTAGCTATTGCAAAAAACACACCATGTCGCATATTGTCAATAACTGCCAACTGAATAAGTTCAGCGGTGGACTACAGAAACTGCAGATGGCCACTGAGGATGCTGTTATATGTCTCGGCGATTATGCACATGCTGACCGACTTTTTTTTTGCTTAAGCAGGCAGTGTCTGGGTTACAGCAAGTTCTTCCTTCTTGGAAACAAGGAAGGCTCACTGCTAACTTTGGATTGAATTAGGTGTATGTTTAGTTCTTTGCAGGGTGCTCTTGCAAATGGATCCTGGAAGAGGCTGTTATGTTCATCTGAATGCAGTTATAAGTAAAGTGACTCAAGCCACAGGTGTGAGTAAGAATGCTACCATGCTCTCTAGCATTGACTATATTTGTAACATAAAGTAAAGAAGGGATGGGCAAAATATGCCCATAGGCCAGATCTGGTCTGCTAACAGATTTTATTCAGCCCATGGCAGGTCCCTTGGCTCTGCCCAGCCCAGGCACAGGGGGGCAGTTTGGGCTGTGGCACATGCTGCCACTCCCGCTGCCCCCAGGAGTGCAGTGGGGCTTGGGTGTTGTAGTAGCCAGGCTTCCTTCCCAGCTGTACCTGCAGCGGTGGCTTCTTCCAGTTGCTGCTGTTAGTTTCTGGTGCTGCTGCTGAACCTGGCCCTGCTGCCTGGGCAGCCCAGCCCATCCTCCCCATATTCACTGCCACGGGTACCTGTTGGAATGGGCAGGTGGGGTCTCCATAGGGACAAGCCCAGGACCTGTGTAAGCAGGACGCGCTTGGCATGGTAGCTGGGATGGAGCCACAGGCAGGTACGGAGCAACACACAGGAGTGGGCTGGGCTGGGCCGGGGCTGAGACTGGGACTGTGACGCAGTGATGTTGTGGGTCTGGAACCCAGAGCAGAGCCACAATCCA
Source organism: Caiman crocodilus (assembly GCA_030014935.1). NCBI lineage: Eukaryota > Metazoa > Chordata > Crocodylia > Alligatoridae > Caiman > Caiman crocodilus. Next base: position 3,442,532 of record JAGPOW010000874.1, read on the forward strand.
CTGCCTGCATGTCTCTTCAACAGGCACATGTTCTATTGGTAGGGGTGTGCAGGGAGCGGATCATGTTCTTCCCCAGGCCCCAGCCCTGCACTGTCACCACCCTGCGATCCTGATCCCAGCCCTACCTGCCTGTCCCACTCCTGGATGTTGTTCTCCTAGACTGTTGGATGGTGACAGTGCAGGGCCAGGTCCTAGGACAGAGCCACTTAGGAAGTTTTGGTAAGCTGTTGCAAACTGGGTTGGGTGGGAGGGGGGTGCTGACCCAGCCCACAACAGCTCACCAAAACTCCCTAAGTGGCCCTCCAGCCCAAATAATTGTTCACCCTTGAAGTAAAGGTATGAATTAGTTGCCATCAGTAGATTCAACAAAACAAAAATTTAGCTTAGATTCTAGTGAGTGTATTCACATATCTCACAGGGCCCATTGTAGGTTTGCACAATAATGTTCTAAAGGAGAAATACCTTACAAGCAAAAGGCACATTTAGAGAAAGTGCTCCCTACACACTCCTGTGCTCCTTATGTCCTTGAAATATTGAACACAAAGGGCAGTTTTGGAAAACCCTTTGTCTCTTCAGTGTCTCTGTTTAACAAGGAAGGATCTCTTCATATTAATCCATGTAGGTGATGTGGAGCAGAGTGCAGATCATATGCACTATATTTTTACTTAAAAACTGAGTCTTGGGAAGGGGGAAAGAGAAGCGCACACACCTGGAATTCAGTCCCAAAATGTCTCCTTTGCTTTCTCTGAAAACATTTGGCTCTAGTTGAAAAACCAAACTCAGCCCCCAGTTTGACAGCTAGATGGTATGCTGGAGGTAGAAGAATTGGGGACCCAACCATTAGCTACATTGGAACTAGTCAGAAATGTTGTGTCCATGTGCGTACCCCTATTTTGTGCACAGATCATGGTTAATAGTCTATTCCCAGGGCTATATTGATATCAATATCATTAAGCTTAAACCTACACGGTATTATCTTGCCTCAAATCCCAGTAAATTCAGTGGAGATTGAAAGTGCCTGTAATGTGATGTGTAGACAAGGAAAAAGTCTAGACACACTTGGCCTGAGAACTTTGAGTGACTCCAAAAGTTCAAATGAAGTTTAGGATTGGAAATAGGCAGTTGCCAAGGATGGAGATACCTAGGGGTGAGAAAGGAGACCCAAGGCAGCATGATCTAGCTTAATGGGGGGCCAACCTTTTTGTCAGGCATGGCCCAAGGTAAATCTTGCACCCTCAAAGTGCCAATCAAAGCATCTTTCCTAGCCTGATCTGTTGTTCTGCTTTCTGATACTTGGCCTGTCTGCCACTGTGTTTCCTACTCTCTCCATGATCTCTTGTGTGTTATACACAAAGGCTCCCTGTGCCACTTGTGGCCAACCCATGCCATGTGTGCTATCTGTGTTCTAGCAGGTGAGAATTGAGCCTAGGATTTGGAGCTGTTCAGTCTTCATCTCTGTCACTGACCTGAGGTGAGACCTTAGGTCACCTTGCTTCTCTGGTCTCTGTCTTCTTTGTACCCTTCTTTATTTAAGAAGTACATTCTGAAAAATGGATTTTCTGTCCTGTGTGTTTACTTTGCCTTGCCAGCAGGGCCTCAATATTTCTGAGTCCTTTGGGTGCTATTTTTATAAAAATAAAAGCTGTTGGCACATTTCTCAGGGTTTGTCACCAAAAAGGGAAAATAAAACCTGGCATTGAAAAGCAATGACATGCTGTGCCCTATAAAGATATAAAGTTGCAAAAACAAAGAACTTAAAGAGTGCCACAACTGCACAGGCAGTGCAGTACATAACATATTGCCCCCTATCAAACAACGTTTCAGTCCAGAATACAAGCTGTGCTTAAATTGTTGATAACCCTTTGCCACAGTTAGAAAATGTATTTTGATTCTTGTTTCAAAGGATGACACGTTGATGTTGTGGTATCTTATAACATTTGATAGAGTATGTTGCAGCTTTTCAAAACCTAAAAATCAGGGCAGAGAAGTGTAGACCTTCAAGACTGCCTTTGTCTCAGATGTAGCACCCCACAGATATGAGGAAATTTAATCAAGCATATATTTCATTTAAAGCGTCTTTTAACAATTGGATTTTAAAGGCCTAATATTCTTATCCTTAAATGCATTTCCATCTAGTCCATGCCATGACACAACTTGGTTATTAGCCCTTTAGGATTGGTTCTTTTCTCAGTTTTACTGTGAATTGTGATGTCAAAATATGGCCTCCAGAAACTTGAACTGTTCCTTTTAACTATGTGGTCATAACATGGAGTTCCAATTCAAGAAAGTATATTTCCTTCCTTCAGGCTGGGTAAAGTGGCATTCAAGGCACCCTGTGTGGATGACCAGTGTTATTTGAAGGATTCAGTGCCTGCCAAGGAGGGGTTTCATACGTGTCCAAGTGCTTGCTGTGTCTGAGTTCTCTGTCATCTATAAATTTCATTTAGTCTTGTGGCCTACCTATAGACACAATAGGGAGACTTTTGTGTGGTGGTCTGCAATGTGTTTGGAATATATAGTGAGAACTCTTTGAGACAGGAGCCTTGAGGATATTTGGTAAAAAGGGCTTAGGAACACCTGCATTGGACTGAGCCATTCCTAACTTAGGGTGTGTATCACAAATTTCCTTCCCAAGTACCGCTCCCTTTCCATTGCCTGCTCTGCTACTCTTCTCTCTGCTTCCTTCTCTGTGCTCCCTGCCTGATTTATTGCTCTAATTTCTGCTCCCTTCCCTATCTGCCACTGTGTTGCGGCCCCCCCCCCCAATCTGCAGTTGGCCATGCACACAAGCTGCCTGGGCCACTTCTGGTACATGTGCTGCAGGTTGGTCACACCTGGTCTAGTCCTTCAGATGTTTTATGCCTTTTTGGCTGCCTCCAAGCCAACTGTATTTTGTTGTTTAGTTTAAGCAGTGGTGGCTTGAATAAGTGGTTCCTTTTGAGCAGGGTTATGGAGAGCTATAGCTCAGCAATTCAGGTTGCTTCTAACTTTTCTGATGCACAGATTTGTTTTTAATAAATGTGAGCTAGATGTTAGGAGTTCATTCCTGGAATCCAGATGATATTGATTTTTTTTCAGGAATTGAAAAGTTTCAGCCGGGAAGGGGGGTGGGTGGGGCTGGAATTTAGCCAGTGTGCTGCGGAGAGTACATTTTAAAGATGAATTCCTAGCTCTGTGGTAAATAAATCAGTGCTGAACTGGGTGAATAATGTAAGATGAATAAGGATAACCTTTTGATTAAAAGTGAAGATAAAAATTAGATGTTTATTGGACTCTGAGATAAGGATAGAGAGACAAAGCAAATGATAACATCACTAGGTTTCCTTCTACATGCATTCCAGCTTCTCAGCTGTGGAGGTAGTATGCTAAGGCAGTGTGGTCTGCATGGGATATATTTAGCCAGGCAGTTAAAGACCTCTGTCTAGGCTCACATGTGGAAATTGCATTCTAGAGCAGTGGTATTCAACCTTTTTTCCTGGGAGGCCAACTGGGCAGTGCCCCATCTGTATGTGGGCTGTATCCCACTGGTGGTCCCAATCCAGCACAAAGGTGGGGTGGGTCATTGGGCACCATCTGGCCATGTGGAGGGGTTGGGGAGCCTAGCCAAAACCCAGGCCCAGAGGGGAAGGGGGTGTGGCTTGGCCCGGCTCCATGGCTCAACCTCAGCCTGGCCCTGTGCAGGGGAAGAAGGGGATATGGTTGGGGCCGGCTCCATAACCCATTCCTGCAGGGGAAAGGAGGTGTGTCTTGGTCCCAACTCAGCCTTACAGGGGGAGGGTTTATGGCTATGGTTCAGTTCTGTGGGGAAAGGGGGCATGGCTTGGCCCTGCAGGGAAGGGAATGTGGCCCACCCACAAACCAGCCTCACAGGGGGGAAGGAGATATGGCCCAGCCCCAATCCAGATGCAGGACGTGGGGTGTGGCTATACTGCAACTGACAGCATTGGGCTTGGGATTTGGGAATTTGGCAGGGGAAGGGTGACTGTATTAATGGCCACTGTTCTCCTGCCACCAAATTTCCTGTCCCATGGGGAGCCTTGTGGGCCAGATGTGATGGCTCTGGGCTGAAAGTTCAGCACCCCTGCTGGAGATGAAATCTGGGGCTTTCAGTATAGCCAGAGAGCATCAAGAGTCCAAAGATGGTTGAAATGTGATGGAAGCCTAGACTCTCCGAGTCTTTAGAAAAATCCTAGCTGGCATCTAAACTTAAACTCATTGTCAAAATGGCAGCTGATTTATTATTTGGCTACTGGTGCCTTCATTTTAAGATTTTTTTTGGACCAGATTTTGAGAATTGTGGGGTGCCAAACACTGGTGAAGAGTCGGACCACGTGGGCTTCAAGTTAGAGACCCAAAGTTAGCAACCAGTTCTGAAGATCTGTAGTGTAAGAATGATGCAGTAGCCATGATGCTCCATAAACTATGCACAAGGCAAGGGCTTAGGGTGGTACCTTTTTTGGGGCCTACTATGTAGCAGCGATAGACAAGATTCCTTGGGTGACTCTGGTATCTTTTATTAGACCAACCCAAATAGTTGGAAAATATAGAGATATTTAGATAAACTTTAAAAATAAAAAAATAAATAAAAGAGATATTTAGATGAACCTTTGAATGCAAGACATTCTGCAACCTAATGAAGACTGCCCGGCATTCAAAAGCTTGTTGATCTTGAGCAGAACATTTGTTAGTGGTTTAAGTTCTGAAGATAAATTGCTTTACTGTGAGATAGGTAAATGAAGTGCTAATGTTCACCTATACGTGCCCATAGTTTTTGAGAAATTGAGGTTTCTTCTCTCTCCTACCACTGATGCAGCAACTGTTCCTTGCATGACTTTATGCGTAGAGTTGGCAATTATATGTGGACCCTGGCACAAATGACTGGGCTTTTGTAGAGAGGCCTGTTGACAATCTATTGTTTTATTCCATTCATTAAAATGAATGAGGTGTTACCTCCAAAGGAGGCTTTGTTAATGCTCTATAAAATGCCCATGTAGGGAACAGAGCTTTGGAAGAGGAAAAGAATCCAAATAGTAAACTGAGACTGTGGAGGTGCTGTCTATTCAGTATTAGCTAGTTTAGATGATTAGCTTGCTCTTGCTCTTGCAGTCTTCATAATTGATTGAAGTGTACAGGTTGCACAATGCAGAAACCCAGTAATTGCCAAGAGCTAGGGATTGTGCAATTGCTCTTAGAAATGTTCTTTATTTAATAAAGTATACCAAATGGGGACTTTGGTCCCCAATGGATTTCTCATTCTTTGAAATGAAACTGCAAATAGAGTGGAAGCTTTACGTGGTATCACTGCAACTTCACATAAATGCTTTCAAATTCTTCTCTTTTTTGTAACATATTAAAGCAGATCTTTAAAGGTGGTCCATAGCCCAATTGATGGTCTGTACAGAGCTGGCAGGTCACATAGTATTGGCTCTCCTTGCCTCCAGGTGCTAACCTGCGTTGAAAGACAGCTATATATAGCATGCTTTCCAGTCCTTCCCAAGTACCGCTCCAATCCCTTTCCATTGCCTGCTCTGCCAGTCTTATCTCTGCTTCCTTCTCTGTGCTCCCTGCCTGATTTACTGCTCCAATTTCTGCTCCCTTCCCTATCTGCAGCTGTCGCCTGTCCCCCTCCCCAGTGTTCTGTGTGCCATACACACAAGCTGCCTGGGCCACTTCTGGCACGTGCTGCAGGTTGGCCACACCTGGTCTAGTCCTTCAGATGTTTTATGCCTTTTTGGCTGCCTCCAAGCCAACTGTATATTGTCATGAAGTTTAAGCAGTGGTGGCTTGAATAAGTGGTTCCTTTTGAGCAGGATTATGGAGAGCTATAGCTCAGCAATTCAGGTTGCTTCTAACTTTTCTGATGCACAGATTTGTTTTTAATAAATGTGAGCTAGATGTTAGGAGCACATCCCTGGGATCCAGATGATGATGATTCCTTCAGGAATTGAAAAGTTTCACTGGGGGGGATTGGAAAATTAGTGTAAGCAGTTTTTCTAGTTACTGCAGAAATGTAAGTGAGATCACAAATGGATAGAGAATGACCCATGTAGTTGTGAATGAAAGGGAAGTTTTGTGTGATTCTCTACAGACTTCATCTTAAGAGTAAAGTTTGAAGATCCCTGTTTTAAAGTAATAGATGTCCTCAAAGAAGACATCCTTCAACCATCAGTACGGTATGCAAGGTACCTTCTCTGCCATGATAGTGTGCTGTTGATATATACAGTAGCATTTGGCAAAGCAAGTTAGTTACCTTTTCTGTTCTGATACCAGCAAGCTGTAACTTGAAGTGTTTAGCAGAATTAATAACTGGACAAAACAAGAAGGTATAGGTATTTTTTTTTTTGTTTTTGCTTTTGTTTAAGGTACTTTTGGCCCCTCTCAGAACATTCTCTTCAGATAAACCGTTTGGCATTGGTCCTTCCAGGGAAATAGGCTAATTCAATCCCATTGAGATGAAATGGTATATAATCAGAGTTCTATATTTTGTTGTAAATAATAATGTTAGCAGTAACAAACTGTATACTGCCAAGTAAAACCAAGACTCTGGAATAAATCTCTCTGCTTCTTAAAACCCTATAATTAGTTGGGGGGGAGGGTGACCATACACAACTTAGAAATAGTATCATGGACGTCTAAAAACCTACTGCCTGCATATTATAAAGTAATACATAGGTGTAATTAACAGTTTCTCTTACATGTGGTTATAATTATAGGTAAGATATTTAATGTTTAAGTTCTTTATTGGTCCGTATACTGATTTGTATTAACAGGAGTGTCAGTTCAAATCAAGAGAAGTGATTCTTTTGCTATATTCAGCACTGGTTAGGGTTTACCTGGAGTACTGCGTCCAGTTATGGGTCCCAATTCCAGAAAGATTTGGACAGTTTGGAAAGAGTCCAACCAAAATGATCAGAGGCCTGGGAGACCAGACCTATGAGGAAAGGCTGAAAAAGCTAGGAGTATTTATCCTGGAGAAGAGAAGACTGCAGGGGGATTTGATAATCATCCTTCAGGTATTTGAAGGCTGTTATAGAGAGGATAGAGATGGGCTTTTCTCTGGCCATAGGGGACAGGAGTAGGACCAATGGCTTGAAGCTGCATCAAGGGAAATTCAGGTAGGAGATTAGGAGGAACTTTCTGTGAGGGTGGTCAAGTTTTAGAACAGGGTATCTAGAGAAGCTGTGGAATCTCCATCCTTAGAAGTTTTTAAAACCAGGTTAGACAGACTCCTGGCCTGGGATGGTTTAGTCAAAGCTCATAGAATCCATATCCTTTCTGTAGCCAGGGGCCCAAAACTGGACACACTGCTCCAGATGTGGTCTCACCAGTGCTGAATAGAGGGGAATAATCACTTTCCTTGATCTTCTTGCAACACTCCTACCAATGCAGCCGAGGATGCCATTAGCCTTCTTCACAACAAGAATACACTGTTGGCTCATATTCAGCTTATTGTCTACTGTCCTTTTCTGCAGAGATGCTGCCTAGCAAGTCAGTCTACAGCCTGTACTGGTACATGGGATGGTTCTTTCCTAAGTGCAGAACTTTGCACTTGTCCTTTATTGAACAGTGTTAGGGAAACATATGGATTTGGGGGAGTGCTGGGTGTGCAGCTGAACAAGTTTTTTTTTATTCCCTGTGTCTTAGCAAAAGATGCAGGTCACAAGGCTGGATAATATATTAAAAGTAACCTCAGCAAAAGCTGCTAGTCACAAGGTTGGATGATATATTAAAAGCAACTAATTTTGCTAATGCTTAAGTAAGCGGATACTTAACAAAAGGATTAGGGTGCAAAGTGCGTGATGTGTTGGGTAAAAATAAGATGCAGCCCACCAGCTATTGTCAGGAGACCAAGCAGAAGTATGGCCTTGGAGATGGTGCTGAAGTCAGCAAGGAAACTAGAGAGAATCAGCAAGAAAACAGCAAGTGACCGAAAGAAGAGGAGGTCAAAGTCTTATGCATGCACTCTTAGCAGAGAAGCGCGTAGATGAAGGAAATGCATAGGCTATACCATGCTAATGAAGCAAATGGTAAACAGAGATGGAGTTTGAGATGAGAGAAGAAATGGGTAGAACCAAAGGAGGGATGAGGGCAGAGTGAATATTAATATGTATGAACCAAGGTGTATAAACTGTGAAAAGAACTAATGTTCAAGGCTGCTTCCCTGGTTTCACAGGCTGTTTGTCTATGAAGCTTGCCCAAAGCTGTCTCCATTCTGAATAAAGCTGTTGCGAGCAATGTGTGCTGGTGTTTGCTCTCTGCTCGTTCTGGCTAATGAATACCAGGATCCATGAGCAATTGGACTGTTATCTCCCTAGTTGTTGGACTCCACGTGGAGTTGGGGGTCTAACAAACTTCACGAGATTTCTTTTGGTCCAGTCCTCCAATTTGTCTAGTTCTCTCTGAATTTTTACCCTACCTTCCAGTCTATCGATTGCCCCCACCTTGATGTCATCTGCAGACTTGCTGAGGGTGTGCTCTATGCCATCTTCCAGGTCATTGATGAAGATACTGAACAAAACCAGCCCCAGGACCAACCCCTGGGGCACCCCATTTGGTACCAGCTGCCAACTACACATCAAGCCATTGGCTACTACTCTCTGAGCCCGATGATCCAGCCAGTTTCTATCCACCTTACAGTCCATTCATCCAGCTCATACTTCCTTAGCTTGCTTGTGAGAATGTTGTGAGAGACCTTATCAAAAGCCTTGCTGAAATCTAGGTATACCACATCCACTGGTCTTCCCATATCTACAGAGCCAGTCATCTCATTATAGAAGGCAATCTGGTTGATCAGGCATGATTTGTTCTTGGTGAATTGATGCTAGCTGTTTCTTATCACCACCTTCTCCTCCAAGTGCTTAAAAAGTAGATGCCTTGAGGACCTGCTCCTTGACTTTTCCAGAGGCTGCAGTGAGGCTAACTGGTTTGTAGTTCCCTGGATCCTCCTTTTTCCTTTTCTTAAATATAGGCACTAGATTTGCCTTTTTTCAGTTGTCTGGAACTTGACCAAAATGCCCTGAGTTTTCAAAGATGATGGCTGGTAGCTCTGCAATCACATCAGACAACTCCCTCAGCCCCTGGTGCATCCTGTCTAGCCCCATGGACTTGTACACGCTTTTCTAAGTGGTCTCTAACTTTTTCTTTTGCCACTGTTAGCTGCTCACCTCCTCCCCAAACTGTGATTGCCCAGTGCAGTAGTCTGGGAGCTGACCTTGCCTGTGAAGATTGAGTTGAAAAAGGCATTGAGTACTTCAGCTTCTTCTGTATCCTCTGTCACAAAGTTGCCTCCCCCATTCAGTAAGGGACCCACACTTTCCCTGACCCTCCTCTTGTTACTGACATACTTGTAGAAACCCTTCATGTCCCTTGCTAGCTACAACTCCAGTTGCCCTTTGGCCTTTCTGACTTCAACCCTGTATGCCAAAGCAATACTCTTATACTCTTACCTTGATGATGATTAAGATAGGAAGATCCTACCTTGAGCAGGGGGCTGGACTTAGATGACCTTGTGAGGTCCTTCCCAGCCCTTCCTATGTTCATAAGATATGAAATTCAGTTCATCCACGGGAATCAAAAAATCTCAGATATGGAGGCAAAATAAGCATAGTATATTTATAGGGCATGCTTCTTGCTGCTGGCAATGTTGGTACAAATTGGAAAGTTTGTTGTTATTCCTGAGAGGAAGGGTGGACTAGAGAACAGAGTACAAGAATAGGAGTCAGCAGATGTGGGTGCTATTCTCAGCCCTGTCATTGATTTGCTGTGTGATCTAAGGCAAGTCATTTCACAGTGATTTACAGAATGAACCTTCACATGCCTGGGCTGGGTGATGATGGCAACCATAATCTTTTACTTCTATCTCACAGCTTTTTTAAAGCTTTCAGGGTTGCTAACTCCAAGAATACAAAAACCTTAGATTATATAAGAGATGGCTTTAAAAATCATGACTTTTAAAATACAGTTGGGATTCTACTTGCTTTCTGCACTTTTAATTTTTTGGGTATGTCCAGTCAATTTTATTCAGCTTTCTGCAACCACAGGAGCTTGAAAGTTACTTTTAGTAATGAAAGCTTTTGCCTTCATATAGCCAAAGAAGCTGAAGCTTTTAAATAAGATGCCAAATATTGGGAGATTTAGCAACACTGACACTCAGTGAAATATGAAATTGTTTATAATGGATGAAGCATATTGCAGTGAACCTTGTCTAAGATGGAATTGCACAAGACAAGGAAAAAGTTCCAAGTTTCCTTCTTATGGGGGGAAAATTTCCAGCTGGAAAGAATGGTGGGACTGTAGAAATTTTCCACCTTGAGCAGGTTTCCAGTTTATGTAGATTCTGTTTGAGATGGGTTTCGCTGTACCTGTGTCTCTGTCCAATGAGGATTACGGGGGTTTGAGCCATGGGTGGCCTATTCTTCATGACTCCTGTGTGACCTGCATGTGGGTGGAGATTTAAATATGTATATGGCACTTGCTTCTCTTGCATATTCAGCTCTTGATAGCTTGTGTGGTACTTTCAGGGGGCTTTTTACTCCCACTGTATTATCTAAATAGTCCTGTAGCTCTCTGCATCTTTGAGGTTTTGTGCAGCTTTGCTGTGGTAAAGATCAACGCTAACTTGTTAAAAAAGAAAATGTGACCCTGTCTTGACTCTTCTGTAAATTTGAAGTGTCCTGACTATTGCTGAGGCTTAATACTGCCAGGTGCTGAATGAGCTTTGTATTTCCCTGCCCAGACGTCTGCCACTTCATCTTATCTTCAGTCTTTCTCGTGAGTCATTGGTGTCCTTTTACTCAACATTACTTGCTACTAATGTTGGAGTCTGTTAGATTGTGAAATGACTGCTGTGACAAACAGACATATTCCTGAAGAGCTAATGCAACAACCTATTTTTTGGCACCTAAAGTAGATTTTGAACTCTTCAGTTGTGCCAAACGTGCGCTAAAGAATAAAGATTGGGATTTTCAATGGAACCTAAGGGGAGTTGGATCATTTTGTCAAGGAAGCTTAAAGGCATTATGGACCTAAGTGACCTGTACTGAATTGCTTTTAGCATTCAGCAAGCCTAGCCAGCTAGCTTTCAATATTACTACAAAATTCAAATGACCTGTATTGATAACTAAAATACCCTCAGCAATCTATTGTGTACATTGTAGATACAAGCATGTGTAAGGACAGACTCCCTTTTATTATGTCTTATTAGAAAATGTATTTTTGAGGTTCAAGCTGTCTCTAGTATTCAGCAATATGATACTCAATGTAATACTTAGTCTATTTAAATAAAGCTGGCACTAAAAATATTTCATATTTTGGGATACTAGCATAGATTGGGTTACTTTGCATTGGTTTGTGCCTAGGGTAACCATGTAAACAATTTAAAATATAGGTTGTAAAAAAAAAAAAAAAAGTATTTAAAAATTGCCTGACAACTGTTACAAATTCTATATATAAGTATTGGCTATTCTTACAGGGTTTAATATACTACTATATTATTTCTCTGAATTTTGACCACTTGATTCCAGGTGGAATTAAGTGTATAAATGAATCTGCATTGCTTGGTAGCAGAAACATTTCCTTTTACATTTGAAGATGGAAATTAGCCACAAAAGCTGTTAGCTGGAGGTTGGGGGGAGGGAGATTTTCTTTTAAAATAGGCATTTAAAATGCCCATCATTGCACTGCTATTATTTAATAACCTATTGTTCCCAAGCCTAACCCCTTGATTCACATATGGAGCACCCATTAATGTCAGTAATATAACACTGTGCACTTCATGTCATCTTCTACTGGAAGATCTAATTAAGCTTCACAGCAGCCCTTTGAGGTAATTAGTAGCCCAGGGAAGGGTGCATTTGCAATGCATGGATTGATTTTACAGTTGGAGGGAGAAGCAGACTGCTGAAGTGCTCTGCTAAAATTTAGACAAGTAGCAGAACCAGGGATGGAATTTAGGAGTCTTGATTCCCAGTTTTGTATTCTGTACCTTAATGCCCCCTGCCAGCTACTTGTAGTAATGAAAGGAAATGATTTGGGGGATGGAATGTAAGGAAATTAGACTTTTCAGAATATAGGGTTTTTTTCAGGATGAAAGTAATAGCCTTCCATTCTGTAGTGTGGAGGACCATACCTGACAAGTTTAAACTTGGGTTAAATATGTATGCTCATCACAGGAAGATCAACATTTAATCTACCTTTTGAACTTGGGGATCCGTGGATTTCAGGCTTGCTCTAGCAGCAGCTGCCAGTAAATGAATTGGGGGCAGAATGCAGAGCCTAGGGTTTTTAAGGAAAGAAAAATGTGGTTTGTTTTTTTTTTAGTGTACACCAGTCACAGTAACAAATCTGTGAGAAATGTGTGTATTTGCAATGTTGTATAGTCATACTAGCTGTGGTTTGAGCCCTCTGCAAGCAGGGACAGGCTCAAAGCTCTAGCAGCTTAGGACTCTGGGCATGCAGAGTTGGGTCAGAGGGTAGCCTGCAGTCAGGGGGTTAAGCCTCTAGTTGTGCTGCCCCTTCCCCCTGCCCTCCTACCACAGAATCCCATGCTGGGCCACAATAGAAAACCCTTAATTCAGCAGCAGCAGTATCCGGGGTACAAGTGAGAAGGTTAACCCCTGGCTGCTGTGTGCCTCCCCCTAATACACACAGATTCTATACCTGCCATCCTTTCCCTTGTCTCTCTTTCAGTGCCTGTCCCCACCCCACCCGTCAGTGCCCAGGTCTCATGCCTTCCTTGCCCACTACTTATTATGCTGCTGGATTATGCTACTGCCTGTGTGCCTTGTGCTCCCCTCTTGCTTTGATGAAGTACTCTAAGTAGTTTTCCCTCTGACTGCTTGCTTGGAGTTTGGTTCAGCCAGGCCTGGGAAGAGTGATAATCAAAAGGCTGATGCTCTGTCTCAGTGGTGCTTGTGCTTTTGGCTCTGCAGACCAGGTGAGTAGCACAGGGCTGGTCTGCTGGCTGGATCTAGCCCTGTGCCACCCTCTTTGCTGGGATCAGGCTCTGCCAGCCTGTGCTGCTGCCTCTGCTTAGGTGGGATCAGGCTCCACACTGCCCTGTGTCCCCAATCCAGCATGCACAGGCCTCCCCTTCATGGACTGGGTGACACAGCAGCACCAACAGCCAGATCTGGCCTATAGGCCAGGGGTTCAGGACCCCTACTGTATCTTATTCTGTTAAAAAAAGTGAATGAAAGGTCTGCATGAAAGAAAAGGTAAGACTTGAGAAGAGGGAGAGTTGCTTATGTGCATGTCCGACTACATCTATATATGATAGGGGTGTGATAAGGGTGCATTAATGAATATAAAACCCGAAGGAATGGACAAGTTATCTTTAGGAATCCAGAGGCCTAAGGTCATGCAGGAAGTTTGTGGCAGAGCTTAAAACAACCCAGATTTGACCCTGAATCCCACTTAAACACAGACTGCTGTTTTTTCTTTCACCAAAATTCTGTTTTATTATAACAGAAGAATGAGATCCTGAAGATGTGAAATTACTGTATATTGTTTTCTGTTGAGTTCATGATTTATCCAAATGTGGCTAGGTAGCCACATAAAGCCAGGCAACTACTACTTTTATAGCAGAAAAAATATTTAAAAATCTAAATCCATGTGACTTTTTATATATGTAATGCTGCCTCATAGAATAAAAGGTTGTCAAGAAAAAGCTTGCATGATCAAATTTTATTTCAGAATCAGTAAGTTTCTTCAGCAAAGGTTGTTATTTGTTTAGAATTCATTTGTTACAATTGCAGATTTTTTTCTTTAAAAAAAAAAAAGCAAAAGTTGGGGTTACGTGCAAGATGCTATAAATATTGCCTATTAAGGAGAAATATGAACTGTTCTAACTTTACTAGTAAAGAGAATATAAGGGAATCTTGTTGTTGGTAACTGCATTAAAATGCAATTCCTCTAGTTGGGTGGTAATATACAGCATATAAACAGTTTGTGCTCCATATTCATCCTGTTATGTTTGTGCTGCTTCCCATTTCAAAATCTAAGCCATTTTCCCTTTACAAGAAATTTACAAATGGCTGAAGCATCATTGATCAAAATATCACTTCCAAGCCAAATGTTACAAGGGATACACGTTCCTCTGAGGTTGTGTAACTTGTTAATCATGAAATAACTTCTCAGTGAAGGCATATTGCATCCTGTTATGTACCTACAAGAAAAGAGAAAAATTCAGTTCATTTGAAGTTTAAAAGTAGTGGAGGGTTGGGTTTTTTTTAATTGCCTTAAACTTAATACAGGAACTATATGATTCAAAAACAATTGCAAATAGGGCAAAAAAGCACTTTGGTAATGCCCTACAAGTTGCTACTCTCCTAGATGTACAGTGATTTCTGTTAAATGAACTGATCTCATTTGTTTAATTGTTAAGCACGTAAATACAATCTGAGGAAAAAATTGTTCTGCAATTGGTATTAGCTGGCATCGTGCCTGGCGGAGTCACCACTGATAATGAGGACTTAAATGGCTGGTGGAAAATGAAATTTTCTCTTGACCATGGAGGTATTCCCTTCTAGATCAAGATCCCTGCATACAGTGAGAAGGGTGGTGTGAGGGGAAGTTAGCTCTGTGAACTCCTTGAATGAATCCCTTTGTAGGCAATCTCAGCTTCCCTTTAAAAAATAAAGGGGGAAAATTGCTATAGCATATTAGTGGAAATATCATAGATATTGCAGTGTTGGTTTTAAAGGTGATAGTTGACCACATCTTTGTGTTTGCTCCTGCAGCTTACTCCACTGATTTGAAAAGCCTACAGTTACCTCTCTTTTGTGGTAGCATGTGCTTTGAAGTACTGTAAACTAGTTAAAAGTCAAAGCTTTTGTAGTAGAAAATCTTAACCTGCAGTCAGTAACCTGGCACATTTGGCTCAAGTTTCTGTTAGGTGAGTAGGGTTCTCGCTCACTCGCTTGCTCTCGCTCTTCCTTCCCTTCCCCCCCCTTCAGACCTTGAAGTGTGTTTGGGTTTTGGCTATACATAGCACCACAAAGATTACAAGCAATAAGTGTGATGTTAAATTGTCTAATGAGGACTTATTTCCAGTATTGTCCAATTCACAATTGTTTGATAAGATTTATAGATGGTCAGGGTCTGAAAAGTGTTCAGCACAAATCACTGATAGGGTAAATAATAGGGTTGTGTAAAATTTTGGCAGCCATTTCATATTGTTTCGAATTCGAATGTTTTGACAGTTGAAACACTGAACCCGAAACGAAATGCAGGGCTCCAAAACAGCTCTAAAATGGAACGAACCATCCAGAACTCAAAAACGTTTTGGAGCTGTTTCGAATTGTTTCAGAGGTGGGCTTGCAGGAAAGGGGGTAAGGGGAAGACTGTTCTGATACTGATATCTGTAGCTGGCCCCTGGATGATGTGGGATGACAGTAGGCTGTCTGCTGGTGATGGTGGTGGCTTTGAGCTATTTCCCCAGCTGATGGCAATAGCCTGCTGAAACCCTGTGCAGATCCAGGGGCCCATGGCCCCTGGGAAAAGCTGGGGGAACGATCAGAGTTGGGGATTGAACTGGGAGATCTGGCTGACTGTTGGAGCCACGCACACTCCCAGACAGTGCACAGTGCCCTGCTGAGCTGTGCTGCACCCGCACAATGGGGAGGGTGATCCCCGCTGCCTTGCGTTGCACTGTGGGGGGGCCTAAGCCAGTAGTGGCAGCCTGCTGTCATCCTGCATGCAGATCTAGGGGCCTGCACCGCCTAGGAGGGCTGTGGAGCTGTGCCAGGATCTGCCTGCAGAATGACAGCATTCTGTCGCTGCTGGTTAGGACCAGTGCCAGCACTGGATTCTTTCTGGTGCTTGGTGCGGGTTGTACCAGGCAGACTTGGGTGCTGGCCCCAGCTGGCAGAGGCCACATCCACATGCTCTGCAGCTGATGAGTGGACAGATTAAAACAAACAAACAAACATGGGCCCAACTGCAGCTACTGCCCCTGGTCTCCCCAAGACAAAACTGCTGGCCCGCTGAGCAATCCTTGCAAAGTCAGCAGATCACGGCACTTAAGGGAGCCCACTCCTGCCCCAGCCCTGGTAAAATCTGTGGGCAAGGAAGGAGCCCCCCAGGGGACACTTGCCTGCCTGTATACTAATGCCAGGAACTTGAGGAATAAGCAGGAGGAGCTCATCCTCCTGCTCAGCACAAACAATTACGATGTCATAGGGATAACGGAGACCTGGTGGGACTCCACCCATGACTGGATCACGGGTATAGATGGCTATACCCTGTACAGGAGGGATTGTGTAGAGGAAAGGAGTGGGGGTGTAGCTCTCTATGTTAAGGAAAGCTACATGTCCCTGCAAGCTGATATTGGCAACCAGGGTGGACAACTGGAGACCCTCTGGGTTAAAATCTGTGAGGAACACGGCACAGGGGACACAATGGTGGGAGTCTGTTACAGACCTCCCACACAAAGTCCTGAGCTTGACCAGGAGTTTGCCCAGGAATTGGCTGAGGCAGCTTGCTCCAGGACCATGATTGTCATGGGTGACTTCAATTACCCGGACATCTCGTGGGAGGATCGCTCAGCAAAATCTGAGTGGTCATAGAGCTTCCTCTCGTGTGTAGATAAACCTCTACCTGACTCAAGAAGTCTATTGGCCAACGAGAGACCAAGTGCTGCTCGACCTGGTACTAGCTACTGGGGATGACCTAGTCAGCGACCTAGTGATCGATGGGAAGCTGGGTGACAGCGACCACGAGCTGATCACCTTCACCATCCGCTGAAAAGCTGGCAAGTCAGTCAGCAACACAGAAG
>JAGPOW010000874.1:3468304-3526133 GCA_030014935.1 Caiman crocodilus
CTTCCTAGGGAAGTTGTTCTTGCTCCTACCTTGGGCATCTTTAAGAGTAGATTAGATAGGTACTTGGCTGGAGTCCTGTGACCCTGGCACTCATTCCTGACATTGGCGGGGGGTCAGACTTGATGGCCTGCTCTAGGCCCCTTCTGACCCTAGGTACTATGGTTGTTTTAACTATGGTGTGAAACATTAACTGTTTCTTCCATTAACCATCCATCCTACTGCCCGGAGAAAAGATGCCATTCTCTTTCATAGTTGCTATTTGAAAATTTGCAGATGTTCAATAGTGGTAATATGATTCTTTTTTTTTTTTCTCCATAGCCTCTCCACTTCTGCTTTTTGCCAACCGTCGGGATGTTAGACTGGTGGATGCTGGAGGAACAAAGCTGGAGTCTACAATTGTAGTCAGTGGCTTAGAGGATGCTGCTGCAGTTGATTTTCAGTACTCGCAAGGCATTGTCTTCTGGACAGATGTGAGTGAAGAAGCCATCAAGCAAACCTACATTAACCAAACTGGAAATGTGGTGCAGAATGTTATTATTTCTGGTCTGGTTTCCCCGGATGGCCTGGCATGTGATTGGATTGGGAGAAAACTGTATTGGACAGACTCAGAAACCAATAGGATAGAGGTAGCTAATCTCAACGGTACATCAAGGAAAGTTCTCTTTTGGCAAGACCTGGACCAGCCCAGAGCAATAGCTTTGGATCCAGCACATGGGTAAATATTTATTCAACTTACGTGGCTGCAGCATGGCACTTATTTTATTAGGATTTTTGGCTTTATAAGAAGAAATAACACCTTTTATTCCAGTGTTTTTCTTCTAAATAAGCAAACTGCTTACGTGTGACAAACGAATAATCAGCATCTTTCTGTTTCTCTCAAGGTTGCTCTGTCTGAACCCTGCATCTTTTCTCATTGACTAAAGTATAAATATGCTTGTAAACTTGTAGAGGTCAGAGTTCCTTTTGAGAACTCTCCCTGTGATCACTTGTATAGCTTTAAATAAACCTAGATGGCTCTGCCAATTCTAATACAAGCACAACACGAAGTTTGATTTCTCCCACAAAAGGCATCACTGTCCTGCTGATGGTGGTGCATGTGGGCATTCAGTATGATGGGGCCATGAGCCACTTGAACCTTGGCCACTCAACTAAGGAAAAGGGCTGGCCACCCAGAGCAAGCATCTCCCCAGTGCTCTGGGTGAACTCGCTCCCCTTTGGAATGCCCCCCACTTTCTGTCCACCTTTCTCCACTGTTCCTGGGTGGCCTGCCTCTTCTTCTGGGGGATGGGGGCCTTGGAGTGAGAGGGGGATTTCCCTTTGGGCATGCTCCCACTGGTGCCAGGCTGAGGAGGAGCAAGGGCAAGGGGGGGGTGCCTCGTGAGATGTATCAGCATCCCCGTGGTGCTGAAGTGTTTCTTGTCCTTGCCCCAGCTGGCTTCGGCAGTGCAGGAAGATAGCATATGTGGGATCATCTGCCACTTCAAAATGGTCCCATACTACCCCCTCCCTTCTGGGGTGTGGGTGGGGATCCTGCTGTATGTATCCCCCTCCTCAGCAGGCAGAGGCACAACAACAGGAGGAGCTGACTCAGCTAAGCCACTTGCCTCCACAATCTCAATCTCCTCCAAGGTGCCTTCTGGAGAAGGAGACCTGGCTGTAGGGGAACTTTGAAGAGTGTGGAGCACAAACTTAAATTCTTCCTCCTTCCCCGTAACTTCCTTGGCAATGGCACTCAGCTCGTCTGCTTCCAGACCCAGCTCCTCTGGCAGTGGAAGGCTCAGGCTGGGAACTGAAATTGGGGTGGAAGAGACTGTCATGCTGGAGCTCATAATCATTATAACTGATGTTAGTGGAGGTGGTGCAGGTGCAGACACTGCTCCTACCTCCTTGCTGCAACTAGCAGTAGAAGCCTCATGCCTGGTAGAAAAGAGGGTGCATCTAAGTTGTGGGGGGCAACTTAGAGCTCTCTCTCCTGCCAGAAGACCTGGCACCTGCCTTTCCAGCATGCTTCGTGTTTGGTGTGCTGGAAAATGTGTGTCTGTATGTATAGTGTAGTGCTTTCCTGCACAGTGATGAGACACTGCCAGGGAAGGCACAACTTTCTTTTTATTTGGGGGGGTGTGTAACAAGAAAAAATGACAGGATTTTGGGGGAAGAAAGAGTTGAAAGAGATAATAATAGGGAGGGTAGGCAAGAGTAAGTGGGAAAGGATTGGCTACAACTTGGTAGGAAGGGACTACCAACCTGCAAGCTTCCAGATGCTGTTCTCTGCTGCTGCTCATGCTGCAAACACAGATACAGCTGAGAAATGGCAGAGAGGAGTGCACACACAGAGCCTTATATGTTGTTTCTCCATCCCTTCCCTAGAGCACTGGGATTGGAAGGGACCTTGCAAACAGATTGCAGACACTGACTGGCTTTTAATGTCAATATCAGAGCAGTTCTTCCCCACCCCCGAACCTTTCCTAGTTTCTGTTTCCCTGCAAGCCTGGCTCAAACTGAAATTTTCCAATATGTTTTGGATGCTTTCGTTTTGTTTTGGAGTTTTTCCTCGGTCTCCTGTTCCAGTTTGGATTCGGTGTTTTGGGCACCAAAACGGGCTGAAACGCCTCCTAAACAAAACAGCTGCCAAAGCTTTGCATAGCCCTAGTACTTTACAATGCAAAGCTGCTGCTTTTGGAAAATATTTACATTGCAAGTTCGTGTGTGAGTCAACTGATATCTGGCTGTGCAGCAAGGACAGTTTGTAGAGCTGGAGATCAGTTTGATTCACCATTTTATTTTTTAACTTCTTGTTTGTTTGGTTTTTTTGTTGCTTGTAGAACAACTATGAATGAGTTGCTTAATAAAGAGTTACAGTGGCCTTTGGGATTGCCCTGGCAGGCATCATATTGAAAAACCCAAAAGCAGGGGCATTGAATACAATAGAAAATTAAATGACTTTCATTGCATTCCCATAGAAAAGAAAATTAGGACAGGTAAAGTATCTGAGAGCTGGTGTCTGCATTTGGACTGCATTTGAAAGCTTGTCTAAGTCCATCCCAACCATACAGTTAGTCCAATAAAAGGTATCATTCACAGAAATCCTTTCTTCACAAATTTTCCTGGACTGTCACAGATATAACATCACTTTTCCTTTTTGTTGCTTTAAAACAAGGGATGACCTATGAGTGTGGGAATTTAATTGTGCCACTTTTGCCTTCCTCTGCTTTCACCCCAGATTATGCCCGCCCATCAGTCTTGTCAGGCTACAGTTAGAGTACATGCCATGCAAGGTGGCACGTGCACTATGCTGCAAAACTCAGGCTGGGAAGAGCAGAATAGTTCTGAATCTCTGCACATTATTCTGATACTACTTAGCTTAATTAGGAAATGGATCAACGTGAAGGCCAGCATCTGCTAGCTTGATAAGAAAAAGTATATATTAAGCCCATCTGGAGTCAAGCTGGGTGCAGCTGTAAGATGGTGGGTGGCTTATACACAAGCTAGGAAATTGCCCACCATGAATGATGGGGTGGGGGGCGGAGATGGAGTGGTGCCACCCAGTGCCCTGTGGTGCTGCTGCTTTGCCTCTGGCCCCATGTGTTCCAGCACCCTCCATGTCCAGCCCTGTGCTCCCCCCCTCCCCCACTCCTGGTGTGGCCCCGCCTTGCTGCCAGTCCACCTTGCGCTGCCGCTGGTGCTGTGCTGTCAGCACCCCATGCTGCCACCTCCAAGGAACTGGGCTGAGGTGGCAGGGCAAAGCCAGCTCCATCCCTAACATTGACATTGTCATGGTGGCACTCCAAGATAACCAATCAGAATGCGAATAAAGCATTACAGACAGATAGATGGACCAGACTAAGGCTTTTATTCTGGTAAGGTTATATGTGAAACTATAGTTGGCTGTCCAGCATGGTCCCCATCCAGAAGTAGGACCACTTCATCATGGCCTGCTGTGAATAGAGGAGCTTGGGAAACATGGCAGGTCAGAGCAGAGGTCCAGGAGTGAGACCAAAGTAGTTAAAAATAAATAAATAAATTAAAAAAAAAAAAATCCCATAGGGCATCTTTCTGATACTAGATGGAGCTGTTATCCTGCTGTAGTTTCATGTTTCCTAGGCCCATTTGGAAAATGGGTCCCAGGTCTAAAGATGGATAGAAACCAATGTGTGGAGGAAAGACTTTGTGAAAGGTTTGTGAGAGCTATCATCAGAGTGCAGTTAGAGAGAAGAGAGTTCAGGAGTGAGAATAAGTATTTAATTCAAATGGCCAGTGTCTGTATGCAAGTCTCCATCTTCTTGCTTTTGTACATTTTGCATAGGTACACATGATACAACACTGATGTCAATTGTCTAATTATTAGATCAACAACCTAATTTTGTGGTTTCTAACAAGGCCAAGGAGCAATAGCACTGGATATTAAATAGCACTGTATTACAGAACAAAAAGAGATAGTCTAAAGTCGCACAAATTTTAAAGGATATTCTGGAGTATTTGAAATTGAAGACAGGAGGATAGTAAGGGTGCTATTACATGGAGAAGCTGCCAAAGTTTCCCCAGTATTAGTAAAGCACAAGTGCATAGAAGGAGTTGCTTTCCTTGAAAAAAGAAATGCAAAGACTGAGATTTTAATTAACACAGGAAATCGACAGGACCACAACTAATTTAAAAACGTACAAGGGGAAGTTGGAGTGTGCTATGGACTGAAAAGGCAGTGGCAAAATTAGCTAAAGAAACTTTTATGTAGATAAGTAGAGGTAGATTAGTGGCTTCTTTAGGGAGAGAGCTTATAAAAGAAAACTGTCCAATGAAAAGGGAATGAGAGATTCAGGACTAAGAAATTCAAGCTGTTAGATCTGCCTTGCTACCTTTCACAATGTGTAGTTCCTACAGAGGAAGTAGAGCTTCCATTTCAATTAAAAGATGATGCAGAAGAGAGGTCAGAGACTGAAAGGAACAGCAATCAGTTTAGTGTAGAGATTCCCTAGTAGTGTATCTTCCCTGGAGAAGTTGCACAGGTTCCAGGGCTCTTCCCTCTCTTACATTTTATTGGACAAAATTTGTTTCTGGGACTTATGGATGCACAATACTTTGAGAGTAAACTTTCAGTTTGAGGCCTAAATACATAGGCAGCTTGAAACAACAGCCATAAGGAACAAGCCCAGTGCTGGGAATTGTGTCCTAAAACACACGGCAGAGAGGATGCTGAGGGAGGTAGTTAGCTGTGTTAGTCTGAAGTCAGTCAGAAAGCCAGATAGTTATGCACCTTTGTAGGCAACTAAGTAAGATACATATGTAGAGCACAAGCTTTGGGAACCCAAGTTCCATGATAAAGAGAACTTGGGTTCATAAAAACTTGTGTTCTACAAAAGTATCTTAGTGTATAAGGGAGGATGCAACCACAGTGCTATTTTCATGTTAGTAAATGAGAGCTGAGTACTTGCTCCTGGCATATGGTGGTTCCTGTAGTGCAGAGGTGTCAAACTCATTCGGCATTGGGCCAGTACATGAGCCAGATTGGGCCCACATACTGCCCCCCAGTGTGTTCCCCTGATGCATGGGATGGGGGCACCACATGTGACACAGATCCCAGACCAGATGGGACAAGTGCAGTGCAGGTCCCAAAACGTGTACTGCATGTGGCACCTGCTCCTTCCAGTTCAGAATCCACACAACATGCAGCACCTGGTCCAGGACCCACACTGCACATGGTGCCCACTCTAGCCTATCCAGAATCCACACTGCATATGGCACCTGCCTCCCTCCCACAGTTCTGGGGCACAAACAGTGCAGTCCCAAAGTGGGAAGGGGAGTATAATACTGTATGTGCTGCGCTTTCCAGAGTGGGCACCACGTAAGACGTGGATCCCAGAGCGGGTACCACGTGCAGTCCAAGTGTCAGGCCCTGTGTGTGAAACTAATCTGGTGGTGTATGGGTCAGATCAGGAACAGGGGTCAGATGAGAAGGCACTGTAGCCAGGTCCAGCCCATGGGTCATATCTTGGACACCACTGCTGTGGAGTCAAAGGCTTAAATTGTTGTATTCAAAGTCTTTATTTAACAGTCCTGTCTGAAATTGTAGAGAAATTTTCTGATCATGCAGCAGGCTCCCATCCCATTAACATAAGGGCAAACCCATTATCAGTGCAGATTCTAGTGATAGACTTACTTTTCAATGGAGAGATCAAAATTTGTGTTGAAATGCTGGCAACAAGAATAGAAAATATAAATACTGCTTTGGATTTAATTGTACCATTTGTATCTTCATGTTGTGAGCTCTCTGAGGTAGGAATCTTTATTGTTGCATGTAGTTACAGTGCTGCATACAATGGTAGAATTCTTTCTTCTGCCCTTGCAGCAGATGGTTGAAGCAACTTGTACAGAATTAATTCACAATGAACATAGGGGAGGATGAAAGTTGTTTGGAGTGATGGTCTCCGAGTGTTCTCCTGTTATCAAAGTTGCTGCTGGTGGAGTTTTGGTACTTCTTTGGGGACTGGACTTAGGCTTCTCAAGGTCTGCCACCGATGGCTTAACCTACCTCTCTTTTCTGTTTGAAAGGTGAAGGAACACCAAACTAATTATTCAGTATAAATGTAGAAAGCAGGTCCAGTGACCTGCCCTGAGTGAAAGTCACCCATCAGGTAGAGGTGTAGCTGGGCATCTCAGTACTGGGGGCAGTTGTATGATGTCCAGGGTAGCTCTGGCTGCCACAGTGCTGATTAACAGTGGAGCCATTAGTTGCTATTGAGGTCACAGCTATTTTTGCGCTCTTCCACAAAGGCAGCACCTAGGTAAGCTGCTTCGGTTGCTTCCCCTCAGTTATGCTGCTGCCATTAGATTCAGGCATAAAACTAACACTGTAATTTCTTGTAAGATATAAGGGTCACATTTGTTAAAGAAAACAAAATGGTAAGTCAGCAAAGAAACAAGCAGTTGTTAGGCTTGCCTCCTGACCCAGCAACTCGGAGAGATGCTGTGCGATGCTCGGTGAAGTGTAAACTGCAGTTTTCAAAACCACCATCAAAAGTTACATTCAAAGTAGAAGTCTGTCTTGGATAAATGTCTTTCATTGGCGGTTTACAGTGTTATTTTTTTCAGTACAACAAATAATATTTGCATAGAAGGATGGTGGCTATCTGAGCCTTTGGTGATGTTGTAGTCTGTGGCAGTGCTAGTGTTTTATAAGGGATCTCTCTCTCTCTTTTTTTTTTTTTTTTTTTTTTCCTGCCAGGGATATCTAGATTGGAGCAGCTTGATACAAAACTTGCTTGTTTGACTCTTGTTAGATGTTTCTAGCTATCTTCGTAGACTTCCTCGTTAGTCTGTCTTAGCACTCTGCAACTCAGCAGCGTAAAATCTTAATGAAGGCACATGTGTCTTTGTAATCCACCAAACCCCCTGTAACGCCTACAATAACCATCTTCTATACAGCTGGCGTTGTTTTGCATAACAGTGGCAAAGTCCTGTATTCCTTGATTTGGAATACAAGAAGTGAAGACTGAGCCACTAAATATCACAGGGTTGGCATAATGTTGGTGTATTACTTGTGTGATCCATTGATTTTTATTTTTTTTTCATGTTACATGCATATATCCATGATTCCAAGAAACTCTTAACTTGACAAGTTTTTAAACCAGTTCATTTTTAAAATAGTTTCTGAATATTCTGATAGACTGCCAAAGTCATTCTGTATACCTACCAAATTATTTTTTAGGTCTAGATTCCTTCAAGCCCCTTCCTCTCCTACTGCTCTTATCAGAATCTTTGTCTGCATATATGAATAGCCTCACAGTGGCATTACTCTTAGAGTAAAATTACACCAGAGCAATGGTGTAGAGTTTGGAGCTTCTGCATGCTCTGAAGGTTTGTCTGTAAAGTTCACCAAAGATCTGGCTGGTGAATTGGCAAAATAAGAAAGGCTGGGAATTCATTGTGATGTGGAAAATACCATGAGTAGAAATGTAGTACTTAGGTGCCGTCTGAGTTCTGGCTTTTGAGAAAAGATACAGGTCCTGCACTATTTGATGCTTTTATCTTTTTTCATGTGCTGAAAATGATGATCCAGGAGTGCTTCTGAATTCCCTTTCTCTTATGAAAAAGTTGCAATGTAGGGTCAATACCTAGCAAGTATATCAGGCTATAAGTGTGACTTCATATTAGAGTTAAAATAAGTTCTTCAAAGAACCTATGGAAGTTGTAAAGGACTTTGTGATATGTGAGGCAGTATAGAAATAATTAATAATATACAATTGTTTAATATATGACACAATATTATTTCCCATCATGCACCTTGAAGTCTTCTTGCTAGATTCCTATATGTGTACTTGGAATCAAAAGAGCCTGAAGAAGTGATAAACCGAATGCTTTACATTCCTTAAAACTGAGCATGAGGGTTTTTTTAAAGGGAGAAGGCAGGGTAGCTTTGTACCTTAGACTAAATCAGAGATGCATAATTGTTTGTAAGCAGCACTTAGTTCATCAGCTGCTGTGAAGGGACTGCAGGAAGCAGAGCTTCTAAACAGAAACCAGAGATTAGAATACAAAGGAGACGGGACCAGGCCCGGCTGGGAGAGGCAAGGTGGTCTTCCAGCTGTGTCCCCTTCTCTCTCCCTTGTATTCTACTTGGCTTTCTGTTTAGAAGCTCTGCTTCCTGGGGTCCCATCTCAGCAGCTGATGTGAAGAAAGCTGCTGCTTATGAAAGCTAATTATGCATTTCTGATTTAGTTAGCTCATAAGATGTAAATCTACCTTGCATTCTTCCTGATTTCAGACTAATTTGGTGCTCTCTCTCTCTCTTTTTTTTTTTTAAGAGAGCAAGGGAGTATTGTGGCATTTTTGTTTCTGATCATCTAAATTCTAGTTCTGATTCAGGCTATACATATAAAAATAGGTTTGCTTTAATGGAAGATGCATTGTTGTGAAAAATATCAGGCATTGTTATAGTTATATTCTCATGTAGGTGTCTAGCAGTTAGGAAATTCAGGTGCCGAAGTTTCACAAAGAATTCTAACTCCAGTTTCCTCATTTTCAAATATATTCTTACGTCTTTGGAACTGCAGTGTTTTTTGTAAGATTTTAAAATTAAAGTGCATGGATTTGAAATATTCCCTCCAGCCTAACAAATATTCTTGTCTAGGGTAGAATATAGCTAGATGAGAATCTTTAAGCTGCTTGTAAACAAAACAAGTATGCATTTTAGTCCTTAATTTGAACATCTTTTTTGGTCGAGGAATTCACAGTAGCATCCCAGTATAATGTGATGCCCCTGGATGAGTTGCTGGTATGGGGCCTTAAACCCAATAACTCTAAATTTAAAATATATACCTCTGCTACATGAGCTAAATCAGAGGTTCCTTAGTTGAAAAGCTGCAGCAGTCTCACAAATATCTTCATGTGCACTAGCTATTGGAGGGGCACCAAGTGTCTGTAATATTAGGGCTTGGACTTGTGGCATATTTTAAAAATATTATCAACCTTTACGTTGGTGTAAACATGCAAGAGAGTGTACAGCCATATGCTGGTGTAAGCTATTTGAATGTGGAGTAGAATTGCCTCAGGAAAAATTAGGAGCAAAGCTACGTTGGTATAACTTACAGCAGTGTAAATTCATTGTATCCCCAGTTACCTCTGGGCCACAGATTCCTTGTAAACCAGAGGTATCAAACTCATCTGTCCCTCTGGGCTGGATGGGGAGGACAGAGCTAGTCTGCCAGCTGAATTTGCAGACAACAGGGCCAGTCTACAAATTGGATGCATGGACTACTAGCCCCATACACCATGGCCAGTATGGCTCAGCGTACAGCATGTGCCCTGGACCAGTCCTGCATGCTGTGTACAGTGCATGCCAGCACCAGCCTGGGACTTGCATGTGGAGCCAGCTGGTTTTGGGGCCAGTCCAGATTGGGCCTGCAGACTGTCCCTATACTCCAGAGCCTGCATGCAGGGCCAGTCTAGGAGGATGCTGTGTGCAGTATACAAGCCAGGTCCATCCCTGCATGCTATATGCAGCACATGCATGGGGCACATGCTGCATGAGCATCAGACCGGCTCATGTGGGGGCCGGTGGGAGTATAGCCGGTGGAGTATAGCCGGTGGGGCTGTTGATACTTTGACCGATGGAGTAGAATTAGGCACAGATGCGTATTGGTTGACTTGAAATAACTTTACTTACAGAACTGAAGTACAGAGACTCACATCGATGTACACAGTGTAGGCACCTTCTGTAAAGTTGCAATCCAGGTAGAATTCTAAACAATACACCAATGCTTTCTGGGCATGCAGGGTATGGGGTATGTCAGGACAGTCGGAGACGGGGAACCGTTGGTAGGTGATCAGGCCTCCAAGTTTGCTCCGAGATGCACGCGGAACTCTTCCAAAGTACACGCGGAGTTCTCCGACTTGGGTGGAAACTGTCCTAGCTTTTATATGGCTAGCAAGCCAATTGCTTGTCATCAGGTAGGAATAATTTACGACAAGCCAATTGGTAGCATGCATTCAAACAATGCGATTGCTAAGTTTGGCGGGGACTGTTCACCGCACCAAGGTTTTCCTGCCATATCGAGGGATTTTTTGCACCGAGGAATCGCGTTGTGCCTAGAAATTTCACTGTGCTGAGGCACTTTTAATCACTGAGTACAGACAGCTCAGAGATGGTTTGTGGGCCCAGTTTGGCCCTGGAATCATTGCACAGTGCCAATCCAGTCCAATGTGGTCACCGCATGCAGCATGCACAGACAGGGTCCATGTGCAGTGCGTGGGGTCAGAACCAGTACAGGGTTTGTCAGAGGGTCCAAGGGTCAGGTCTAGCCCTTGGGCTATATCTTTGACACCCTTGCTATATATAGGCAGCCAAGCTATTACCTCAGGGACGGGCAATTATTTTGGGCGGAGGGCCGCTTACTGAGTTTTGGCAAGCCATCAAGGGCCACATGACAGGAAGTCGGGGACAGATAAATATTTATTTTCTAAATTTGAGGGGGGGACATGGGCTGGTTAGAATGACCTGGCAGGTTGTGTCTGGCCCGTGGGCCACATTTTGCCCTTCCCTGTATTACCTGCTCCCTCTGCCACCATGTGGTGAGGGACTGTATTAATGCCTACTGTGTGCAGCTATCATTGAAGACCTGGTCATCTCTGGCTGCTGACAGATGTGAGGGGGAAAAACAAAACAAAATGGCACTCTACTTCTAGTTTGGCGCACCCCCACATCGAGCACAATGCATGCCCAGAAGAGGAACTGCATCAGTTTGAAACAGCTCACCCAGCATCTGTATAGATCATGCGGTTCAAAGAGAAAAGTGTCAAAAAGCCCCGCTGAAGCACACAGTCTGTACAGATGCTGAGGAGCCAGGTCAAACCGATGCAGTTCCTCTTCTGGTAAAGAGCCTTTTTTTGGTTTTGTTTTCACATCTATAGCCTCTGTGCCCAGGTACCTGGTGTGATTTACATTGATGTAAATTGCACTTGGGTCAGTGTGTTGTGCATCTAGGCTTCTAGTGTTGGTTACATAGGTGTTCCTTCCTAAAGAGACCTGTCAAGATTTGTAGGATTCAGTCTTGACATGCACAGAGTTGTAAGGTAAAGGAAGAAGCCCCAGTGTATCTAGTTTTAAAAGAACAACCTATTTCTTTCTAACTAAAGTAGAGAAATTAAAATCAAATCCAATCTGTAACTGTTGATGAGTCTCACATCTGCTTTGTAGCAATGTTGAAATACAAATCCCGGAGCTCTGTTGGTGATTGTTGCTGATATAATAAGGTCCTAATCCAAATAAGCATTGAAGTATGTGCTTAACTTTAAGCATGCAGACTGTGCTATTGATGTCAGTAGGACTACTCACATGTTTATGGGCTATTGTGAAGGAAGCCTAAAATGTTTTGGCGTGTTAAGTTGCTGCATATAACAAAGCTTATTTTAATGAACTATGGTCAAGTGAATTTTATCTCTGTGAAAGTTGTTTGGCAGTAAAAAGTAATATCTAGCAAAAAGGAGGTGTTCAACGGAAATTCCAAATCTGTGATTTATTATAGAAACTGGGTAGAGTCGGGAGGGGGAAAAGTATTAAAACCTGTAGCAGACAAGCATGTGGTTTTGAACACCAGTAGCCATTATTCATGGCAACTCCATTAAAATGCTGGAGATGCAGCTTTTGGAATGAAACTGTTTTGATTAATTATGCCTCAAAAGGCAGAGATCAGCTTTTTTTTTTTTTTTTTATACGTAACTTTCAGTAATTAACTTTGAGTGTAAAGTTATTTAGGAGCTGTTGGGCTAATTGACTGAAACAGTGTAATAGGGATGTATATATGAGAAGCACAGTTGGTTTTGAATAATGTAAGAGAAGTAGTCAACCGTAAAATTGGTTACGAGTCATATCCAATCTCCTGGTATAGCTGCAATCTCTGGATTTTGGAAAGTGTTTGATACATAGTGTAGTTAAACTGCTGCAAACGGCGTCAAGCTTGGGGAAACACATGGGTTTCTTTTCATTGGAGACTGTTCTTACTTATTCTGCTTTCAGATAAATGCCCTTGATGGTGACTACGTGTCTCTGTATAAATGATGTTTCCTTTTTGCTCCTGGCTTCTCTCCCCTTTTTCTCCTTTTTCCCAGGTGTGATTATGTAAAAATAATTGTTCAAACACAGTCTTTTCCTACTGGAGCATCACCAGTTCAGAGACTGTAGAAAACAGGTTTCTCTGGGATGGGTAGAAATTGCATGGAGAGGGGAGAAGACTCAGGATGTGGTGCTTGTTTTGTTGTTATATTTTTTCTTTTTAATTAATAAAACTTCCTAGAAACTTGCTCCTTCAGTGCTCTCCAGTGAAACTGCAGTAATTCACTCATGACTGTTCAAAGTCCTGAGTTCACTGGTCTCTCCAAACCATGTGCATCTCTGTTCATTTCTTGCTTCTTGTGCTTTTTTTTTTAATTGGGAGCAGCAAGGGGGTGGTTCTGGTAAAAGAAATACGGCACTGGGTGCCTGCTGCCCACTATACTTCACTACTTGATCTTGTAGCATGGGCCAAAGAGGTCTATGGAAGTGGCCAAAAGAGCAACTGCAGTAGAA
Organism: Caiman crocodilus; assembly: GCA_030014935.1. Lineage (NCBI taxonomy): Eukaryota > Metazoa > Chordata > Crocodylia > Alligatoridae > Caiman > Caiman crocodilus. The sequence continues at coordinate 3,481,359 of JAGPOW010000874.1, forward strand.
GCCAATACTCTTAAAGCCACTAGTCTGCTGCCTCGGTAGGTTGTATGCAGTTGAAACAACTGCATTGGTCCAATGCATTTGGGACAATTGCATGTCCCAAAAGGGGATGGATGCATTGGTTCAGTTCAGTTGGTGCAGACACTTGTGCGGGCACCTGTTTCAGTATGAGGGATTTATTTTGGCTTAGTGTAAGCTCGTTCCCATTGAATTCTACATTAAAATGAAATGAGCTTAGTTTAAGTTGAAATAAGTCTTTGTGAAACTCTTCAGACCATTGGTAAATATAATGCAGTTTAAAATTGCATCTTAAGCTAAACAAGTGCAGTTCAGCATGTGGACACAGTAGGCACGTCTACATGTGCCCCTATGGCACCGTTATTACTGCGATGTCATTTAGTACTTCCTTTTTGAAGTACTAAACGATGGTGCAGTAACAGCCTGTACTGCACTTTTTAGCCGCTAAGTCACTGCAGCAACCCGCTATACTGGGGGAGCTTGTTGCTATGGTGACATAGCTGCAGTGTCACGGTTTGTGCCCACAGACACTATGTTGCCATAGTGTCATGTGTAGATGCGCCTAGTGACAGTTACTCAGTGTAGTCCTTACCTTGGTGCCTTACTTCATCCATACAAGGCATGGTACTTTCTGACAAGTTTTAAATTCCCAATTTACTACCCTTCTAACTTTTAACTGATTATCAGTTTGTTGTAAAGAGACTGCTTAGCTGTCATCTGCAGGAAATATGCCAAATAAAATCTCATTGTGGTTTGTCTCTGCTTATTTAAGTGAAGTAGCAATGAAGCAGGGAATAAATTGTCTGTGAAAGTAGTGGGAATGCTGTATGTTATGCAAAAATGAGTTTGGGAACTGAAGATTAGTTCCTCTTCCTGGAAAAATACTTTTTTTAAAAGAAGAACTGATGTGTACAACAATGGGTGGACCTAAAATTTTGAAAAGGGGGTTCTAGTGTGTCATCATCACATATAACATGATACATATTTTTCAAGTTAAAGAGAAGCAAAAAGCTTTATTAATATGCTAGAAGCCTAGAGCTATATTTTCCATTTTAAGATCCAAGCAAAACAAAAAATAACTTTATTGGACTCTGCACAACTTTTTGCTAAATTGTATATTCAATTTAAAAAAACACAAGAAACTGGGCAAAATATAGTCAGAATAGTCAAAAGATACTGTGTCCTTTGTCCTGTGGTCATTATACTTGCCATATTTGCTCAAATATAAGATGACCCTAATTATAAGATGACCTCCCAATAATTAATTCTATGGAAAAATGTATAAATTTGATATAATTTTCTAGGCATAGAATCTAACTGGATGTTTGTCTTGATTTTTTTTTTTTTTTTTTCCTTCTCCCCCTCCCACTGCTACACCAGGGAAAATAAATCTGGGTGGGGGTCAGGTAGTCCCTTTGCCCTCTGACTCTCCCCAGATTTTTCTCTCTTCAGCCCCTCCTCCCCCTTTCTTACTGTCAAACCTGGCTATTCCCTTAAGGGCCAAAAAAAGGTTTCCCATCAGCATGTTTGCCCAATGTGGGCCGTATACTTTATTGTTATACTCAGTGTTGACTGCATGTAATCACCTTCATAGTTGGTTTCCATTACTGAGCACATGCTGCTTTTAGCAGCTGTTCAAAGATAGACAATGTAGTTAGTGAGGTTACATTTGCATGGGAATGTAAGAAGAGGGGTTCTTTTCTGCACGTTGATGGTGTGGGAGAGGACTTGTAAGTGTTCATCTCTAATTCAGATCTGTAAAACAAAATCGGGCTTTCTTAAACATCCTGACAGTGCCTCCAACATTTCACTGTCATTCATTACTACACCTGAATTAATATGACCACAGCTCAATTAAGGATTTTAGCTAGAGCTAAGCAGATCTCTGAAATAGCCATTCCTGGTGGCTGCCTTTTCTAACAGACAGCAACACAGCAGAAGAAAGGATAGTTTGAATAGTGGAAAATTAAGACCATTAAAAAGGAGAGTTGTTTAACACCTTTGGAGTGAAGAGAGATTAGGAGGAACCTGTTAGATTAAAATATGCCTTCAAGTCAATTAATGCCTTCAGTGCTTCCTGAATAGAAATTCTGCTTCCCTTCTAAGACCTTTGGTTTTAAACTTTGGGTGGAATAGGAATCAAATGGGGGCGCAGCTGCAACACTGTATTTCCACACCTCCCCCTCCCCCCGATGCACCTTTGAGTACAATCTTGGTGGAAAGGAAGGTAAACTGTTGTACTGGGATTTGTACATTGAAACCATTTGTTCCAGCATTGCTGCAGACTGCTATGAAAAAAGGTCTGTTAATCTTTGTGTGTCCCAGATCCTAATTTGTAAAATGGGGACAATGATCTTTTCTCCCCTCCTTTGACTTATCTGTTAGGATTATAAGAATTTGGGGCAGTGAATCTTTCTTGGAGTTTTGTTAGATCACAGCCCTAGATGATGTACCCGGTGACCTACCTATGGATATTGTATGGAGAGAAGAAGAATCCCAGAGTACCACAGACATAAATATATCCACAGTAGCTTCACATGAATACAAATTGTCATTGGTATGAGTAAAGCTGATGCAATAGAGTTCGTGTTGAGCACTGCGAGACTTTGATGTTTTCATCTGTGCAGGTATAAAAGGATTTTTTTTCATGAAAGAACTTGAATCTAACATGCCTTCTGGAACTGTTTTGTTTAGTATTTGACAAGATAACTTGTCTTCTGGAAAAGACATTTCAAAAGGAATTATTTACAAAAAAATTTCTAAAATTATACTCATGGGAGCAAATGTGCTCTTGGTTATTTTAACAGCAGCCGGTACTTTAATAGGAATACCAGGTCTGGATTTAAAAAAAAAGTGAAAGCTAGATCAAATTTTAGTTTATAGCAACAATTTTGAGCACTCTTTCTGTCATCTGATCACATGGTGTGCATGGTAAAAGCTGAATCCAAGACCCCTGCTGTCCAGAAAGACTTGACCAGCTTAAGCCTTTGTCCTCCCCCCAACCTATATTCTGTTTTGCTCAAAAAGGTTGTGGTTTTGACACTGAAGCACTAGTCTGAGTGGTGGGACCCACCCCAGCTATAATCCCGATTCTAACACTTAGCTCACTGTGTGGCCATGGATAAATCACCGGTGCATGCCTCAACTTTCAGATGTATGGAATGGGAATTGTTCCCTGCTCACCTCTCAGTGGTCATGTAAGACTTGGTTAATGTTTGCAAAGCACTTTTTTATGGACAAAAGAAGTTCAGTAAAAGAGATCCCTGTTCTTTACTTTTTGGAAATCTCAGGGGGACATATTTAGTAGTATATTGTCCATGGCATCTTATTAGCTGAGTATTGACTATGAGGCTTATTTTAAAGGGAAGAATTTTTCCAGTCCTCTGAAGTTATGCTTGAAGGCTCTGTTCCTTTTTCCAGTTTCTGAACCCTTTTTATCTGATTCTTGCCTAGTCCAGGAGAGGTTTCTTATAGGGGTGAACTGATATATTGGTTAGCTATTGGAATGTCACCAATAAAAGGAAAAATGGCATTATTGGCTTTTTTTGGTTGTTGTAGCCATAATTATGGCTGTGTGCCCATAGTGCCCTGGTAAATGTAGTCTGGTCCCTGTGTCCTGCGGCCAACCTGAGCCTGTGGCAGACTACAGGTCCCAGCAAACAGGGGTAGGGCTAGGGGTAGGGGTTGCAGGGGAGTGGTCACAGGCACCACACTCAGCAACAAAGGGACCATTATCAGCTCCTGCTGTTGCTGTTGCTGCCATGGCAGTGCCACGTGCATCAGGGACATGAGCACTGTGGCTATTGCAGTGACATTGGGCTGTGCATGGGAGGAGTAAGGCACTGCCTGAGGGGACAGTCTGCTTCGCTGGGCACCAGGCACCTTTGCAAAAGCAGCTTCTCCCTTGGTGGCTTCAGGTGTGTGGGGCCTGCTGAGGCAGCGGCATGCTTTGAGGCTCCAAACGTGCCTGGCACAAGGCACTGGGACAGCAGCATGGGTTGTGCAGGGAATGAGGAACCATGGGCAAAGGGGCAATGTGTGTGGGAATAAGGTGGTCACTGCCTTCCTCATCAAGGGCCAGAGCAGGTAGGAAGCTAACAGGCTGTTGAAGCTGTAGTGTTTGTGTACGCCTGTTGGCTTAGCTTTGAGAAATCAGTTGGGAACCATGTTCCTTCCATATGATAATGTAGGGTAGAGATTGGCAACGTATCTCCTATGGGCTGGATGTGATGTGTGGTGAGGGCAGGGGGGCACTTTGACAGTGTTTCAGGGGCATGAGCTTCACATGGAGCTGCATCCACCCCTCAGGGAGGGCACTGGGGAGAAGAAGTGGGAGGGAAAACTGCTGCAATAGTGGTTGCAGTGGAGTCCTTGCCCACCTCAGATCCAAGCCAGGTTGTTTCAGCCTGAAGGTCTGAAAAGTTGTAGACAGCTGGTGTAGGGTGCACGCAGGAGAAACTGATCCCTCTACACAGATGGTTTTTAGTGACCCTTGCTACAGTAGTATTTGAATGCCTACCATTAGTTAGTGAACATCAGGCTTTTCTTCTCCTTTACCAACAAAGAAGGCTAGAATTTATTTTTATTTCTGAAACCAATTAATCTGTGAGAACAAGGCTATTATTGTGGGAAAGACTTGGTGTGGAGAGAGGTGTTTTTATATTTGGCACTGAATATGGCAAGAATAGTGACAGCCTGTATTTCTTCTGGCTGGAAATTCCATCTTTTGCTCCAGAAAAGGAAATACCATACAAAAAAGTGCTATGTTAAAAAGGCAGTAAGGTTTAAAGCATTCAGAGCCCAAAAGTGAGGAAGCGAGAATAAAAATTTAAGTTGCTCTAGCAATAGTCTTTCACATTTCTAAACAGCGTACTATTTTTTTAGTGCATGACACTAGATTGTTTGGTGCACAAGATAGGGAAAAATTCTCAATGGCCAACTATTTTGTGGCTGCAGGAGGGGAGGATAAAAGTTTAAGAACATATGAAAATGATACTTTACTGGAGTTTTGCTGGGGAAAAAAACATGTTGTATGTCTCCGGCTCATGTAAACCTGTTGTTTCATTGTGGTAAATGAAACTATCCATTTGTGCTACTTGTGCAACTGGCATCCTTTTGTGCAAGGGGACCATAAGATGGGTGACAGCTCTTTATTTGGTGATACAGAGGACTGTTCATTGTTGTGACCTTACCTTCTGTGGTACCTGCAAATTCAGTTGCTGCTGTTTGAGAGCATGCCTCTGGTTTCTTCCCCTTCAGAGATGATGACAGAAGGCATGAAATATCAGGAAATAAGGACTGACCTGTAGGTTTAATACCAAAGGGAAATATAGTCTCCATCCTGTTTTGTTCCTGCACCTGGAATTTTAAAAATGAGCTAAACAGGTGAAATCCAGGCCACAGGAATACAGTTCAGCCATTTTGCAAGTTGGCTATCCACTACCTTCTCCATATATTTTCAGTTCCACGTTGGTCCTGTTTCAACATGATAATCAGGCACATGCCAAAATCTGTTTACTTACTGACTCCATTGAGAGACCCCTTGATTAATTTTCCTCCTGATGTGGGGCTTTAGTAAGAAAACTTGGAGCTACTAAACTTAATTTACTGATGGACTACACTTAAATAGAAGCTTCATTAGCTTACCTCTAGGCTAATAAACTTTGGTTACTGAGGCATTGACTTAATTGCTTGGAAGTTGCTTGGAAGAGACACGTGCTTGGGTTCTTACTGATAAATCTTCAGTTGCATTTGATCTGCTCTACAGAATGTTTACTATAGCAAAATATGAAGAAATTTAGGGCCAGTGTTGGTCTGTCCTATCCATGTGCTTTAAAATTTGCTTGAATGTAGACAAATGCTGTCAAAACCCGTTGAGAAGATAAGACACTTGATTTGCACTCACCCTAAACATGTTGCATACTGGGTCCTTGAAGGATATCACCCTAGTAATTTACTCCCTATTTAATGGGAGTATGGATTGCTGATAAATCCTTCTATTAGTTGCTCAGTGACCAATATCATAAAAATGGCTTATTTTCATCATCTCCTCAACTATGTCTAAGCACTTTAGAAATTAGGGTTGTTTTATAATTATTATTCTTTTATAACTTGAATGTTAATTGTTTCTACAGAGCCTGGCAAATATTACCATGCTCTTACCTCGCAGCTGGACTCCACATGGGAAGCAGAGCTCCTGTTATCCCAAAGCTTGAAAGCAAAGTGGGGAAAAAAATCTCATGTCAGAATACTGTACATTAAAAGCACTGATTTTAATATCTCAGGTCTTTAAATGTTATTGGGTTGTCTGGGGTATTAAATTATGAGCTTTGCATGATTGTTTGAAAAATATTTACCTTTGATTGAATCTTACAAGTTATGCAGGCAATCGGGTGGGGTTTTTTAAGGTTAAAGTTACACAGTTTTGCATAGCTGTAGGATTTGATACTCTGTAAAATTAACACTCACATATTTTCAAGATTGATATTCAGGAAAGCCTAATGGGACTAATAGCTAGTTAGTTTTTCATTGTAAAATGAAAATGATACTTAAGGGCCAGATTTGCAAAAGAATACAGCTTCGATTTAAGCATCACAATATAAAGGTCATGATTTTTCAAATGCTCAGCCTCCATTGAGAAGAACGGATGATGTGGGTGCTGAGCCCTTTAAAAATCCAGCTGTCTTATTTAGGGACTTCTGGTCTTGCCTGCACAGCAATATTTTAATGTGGATGTTCTTTTAAAGAGGTGTACATTAGCTCAAATTAGTTCCTGACTAACTGATGCTCTCCATGTTATGACTGTTCATAGTCAATAGGGCCCTGATGTACACAAAAACTGGATGAGGACCATGTTTTTATAAGAATTAGACCTATACCCTAGAATGAGTTGGGAGTCACATTTATGAATATGATTCCTAGCTGTGCTAGTGACTTTGTCTTCTGGAAGTAACTTGTTTCATCTTTTGTCTCTTCATCCTTTAAAAATGAAGGTATGGCAAGGAAACTCGTTTCAGGAGTTTCAATAGGAGACTGTAATGTTCCTTTCTTTAGCAGATCCATGGGTTATTTCGAATGTAGGCGTGAAGCTGTTGGCTTGGTCTTGCCAACTGTGATCCTGTTGTGAGGGAAAGTTGTTTTATTTTTTTTCCAGTTTTAATCTTGTGCATCTCGTTCATGTTCCAATAGCATATTCACGTCCCTTAACAGTAAAAAGTTGTCAATTTTTTACCACAAGCTGTCCATGTTACTTAGAAGTATTTTCTTCACTTATTCTTTTGCTTGTGAATTTTAGGCTTCTAGATGTACTCTCTGCTCCTTCCCTTTTCCTTCCCCCTTCACTTCTTTTGGCACAGTTATTTGGTTAGCTACGGTACCAGTAGTAAAAGACCCTCTCAGTTGGCTGCTTTTCCACACTGCTTAACTAGATTTGTGAGCATGTCAGTCTCCTAGAATGCCTGAGGATTTCTGAGCTTGTTTCACAGCCCTCTGCTGACCTATTTTAATGTCCAGACTCTTCTGATAAACTCTTCTTTTAATGTTATTGTTCCACTGCAGTTTGCTAGTGCTGCTTTTTAGCTAAGCTTATGTCAGTGTTTCCATAATAACCTCCTGTCCTCCCCTTCCCCCCCTCCTACCTACCCCCCACCTTCAACATGCCAGGCTTAATAGCTTGGCCAGAAAAATGCTATTTTGGACTGAACCTTGGTATACAGTATCTCAACCAGGGTACTGTTTGTACTTAATTTGTTTTGAGCTGGCTTTGGCATTCTCCTTTTATCAGACATAGAAAGTTTAAAAAGAAACAAAGCACGCAGTGGGTGCTTCTATACATGCAGTTAATGCAAAGCGATAAACTTCGGAGCAGTTTAAGCTGGAGTATGCTGGTCCTGGCTGCACAGCAGCACTTTGAGATGGGGCAGAGCAGCCCAGGCTGGCAAGATTAGATGCGGGGGGTCAGCCCCGGGCTCTGGTTAGTGGTGTTGGGCAGCAGAGAGGTGGTGTTGGACAGCAAGAGTGCCAGATGTGCAGAGCTGTGTGCTTAGGTGGCAGACAGGGTTCTGGCCTGCTGCTGCCTGCACTGACCAGGTGCAATTTCTGCCTGTGGTTGCCATCTACATGAACATTTGATTACAGATTATTACTATGTCTTAAGATAGTACTGTCAGGGACAGTACTATCTTATGGTTAGGGACCTACCAAATTCATGGTGGAAGTAGAGAGCACAGTGGCTCCTTTAATCTTGCATGTTCCCACACATGTATCATGCCCCTTACTTCCCCTTTGCCCCCCTGCTACTGATTAGTGGCTCTGCTGCCCCCTCCTGATCAGCAGGGAAGCTAGAACTGAAGTTTTAAACATGATGCCATTTTTGCCTCCTTGCCAGTCAGCCTCAAACAGCGGACCCATCCAGGGCCCCTCAGCCAATCAGTGGCAGGAGGCATATTTAAAACCTTAGTTTTCGCCTCCCTGCTGATCAGCTGCAAGCAGGCGGACAATGGGAGTGTCGGGGAACCTGCAAGATTAAAGGAGTCGCAATGCACCCCACTTTCACTGTGAATTCAGTAGCTCCCTACTTACAGTGGAGCTAATTAGTTTACTGCACCCTAGTACTGGCGCATGTATAAATGGTGATCTTTTACTGTGGAGCTAATTGGTCAGGTCCACAATAAAGCACATATGTAAATGAACTCAGTGTAACCTAAATCTGTGTTTCTAGGGAAGTTCTAAAAGCTGAGAGTTTGTGGCCTGGTTATTGTGACATCTCTGCAATAGTTCATGGGATTATTTCTTACACAAAAATATAGAAAGAACAGTCAAGGTATTATACTGGGTACCAAGTGGTTAGAGCATTATTAGCCTGGGACTCTAGAGACCTAGGTTCAGTTTCCATCTCTTCCTCAGGCTTCCCCTATAATTTTAATCAATCATTCTAATGTGTCTGTGCTTCAGTCCCCATTTGTAAAATGCTTTCAGCTACACTTCCCTATTTCCTAGGGATGTTGGAAGAATAAGCATACCACTTACACAAATGCTTCAATATTATGGTAATAAGGTCTGTGTAAATATGTGATTGATTTCCTTTTTTAAGAGCACCTGCTAGATGTTTCATGAGTCTCTGTTCCTAATACTTCACGTTTTATATTCATATTTAATACAGATATACAAAAATAATAGTAACTGCACTGTACAATGGAACTTGGTATTATGTGGCATGTTTTATATATCAAGTTTATAAACACAAAGGATGAAGTGTCCAAAGGACCAAGTGTCCAACAGACCAAAAACAGTACATTGCAGAAATGCTCTGAACATGAATATTGTTCTGCCTGTTGACTGAGTAGAATTTATTTTGGTATGTGTCCACAGACACTGCCAGACATTTGTTACAGGTTTCTATTACCCTTGGGCCATGTTGTGCTGTTGGGTATGTCTGTGTTAAAGTCCCACTTGAATTGTGGATTTATGCAACTCCTGTTGAACTCTGCTGAAGTTACACACTTATGGCTGAACACTGAATTTGAATCTAGTTACAAATTACTGTTTAAACTAGTTTAAACTTTTTTTTGTTTGTTTTTTGTAGCCATATGGCTTCCTGTATGGAGTAAATGGTGGCAGCTTTCCCTCCCACCTATAAAGCTATATACATGGGCCAGGTGTTCCTCCTGTGGAAGTATACATCATTTCATAGAATGCTACCAAAATTGAGGTCAGAGACACTCAATCTGCTACCTCTTTGATATAAAAGAAGAGGCTGCTGCTGGTAGAATGCACTTCATCAGGACCCCTTGGCTTTGGGGCTGATTGCTCTACTTCCTCTGAATTTGTAGATCTTCAGGGAAGGCTGCAAACTAATGACATTAGGGGTAGGGAGGAGGTGATATTGCTCATGGACAGTTCTTAGGGAGGGATTGGGGTTTTTTGCTTCCTCTTGTTTTCTTCCTTCAGTGGCGAGGTTTAAATAGCGTGACTGTACATGCAGGATATTGCCATTGCTTTTTCTTTTGGTTTTTGCTTTTCAGAAATTTAATTTACACTTGGATCTATAGGTAGGGCTCTATTGAACTCAAGACAGCTGTTGGTTGATTTTGCTTGCAAATCAGGGATAGGCAGCTATTTTTGTGACACTGATAGGGGCTGCTGCCCTCATCAAGGGCCCTGCCTCCTCACTGCTGTAGCAGCTGGGCAGGGACATGGCCAGACACAGGCTGGCAGGGCCCCTTAGGTGGGAGCAGGGATAGGGATTATTTCCCCTCCCTCCAGCATTTGGTGGAGGGGACAGGAGGGATCTTATTCCACAGCTTGCCCCAATAACCACTCTCTGCTCCCACTGCCTCAGGGGGGATGTCAGACTGCCATTGCAGCAGCGAGGGGGAGAGCCCAACAGACTGGACTCGGGTCCCTGCTGGTGGGACAAGGAGTGGGGAATTAAACCCCTCTCTGGCCAATTCAGCCCAGGCTGCCCACACACATCCCCCCAGCACAGCTTCCCTACAGCCAAGGGCACTCTCTAGCACCCCCTGGTACCTGGCCTTAGCAACTGCAGGCATGTACCTGCAATTCCTCAGTTCAGAGGGAATGTCTGTATTGTGACAAACCAATTCAGCCTAGGCAGGCTAGACTAACCAGCAAAGATTTAATCAGTTCAGGCTCTGGCTTTTTGAATGTCCATCCATGGCCCAAGGCACCAGTGAAACGTCATCTAGAGTACCATGAAGAGTTCTAGTCATCCATGTAAAGGAGATATGTAAATTCAGATTTGAATGGGTGCAGACCAGGACTACATGGATAGATGGTGAACAGAAAGACTATCATGTGAGAAGACCCATACAAGTGTGGCTTGCTTAACTTAGTATAAAGGTTTAAGCTTAAGGATGACCTTGGCAAAAGAACAAGTGGTTATAAACTGGTCATGAATAAATGTAAGTTTGAAATTAGAGGTTGTTTTTTTTAACTGTCAGAGGAGCAAGGTTCTGGAACAGCCTCCTAATAGGAGTGATGAACGCAAAAAAGTTTTAAGATGGAAGATGGTCAGTTTATGTAGCTCTGGTTGCCTGCAACAGCATGAACTTAGACACCTAGTTATCCTAGATGGCCTCCTTCAGTCCTCTTTCCTGCACTTGTGTAATACATTGACCTATGGCATGATCCCCTGATCTCTCTTCCAGGGTTGTGACACACAGTGGTCTTCCTAGATAATGGTTCTCAGAGGGAACAATAGCTAGAAGTGTGAGGGGATCCTAACTGATGTTTCAGGGCATAAGCCAAATTACCAGCTGACCAAAAGGTAGGAAAATTCCTCTCTGAACTTGTTATTCTGTAATTGACGCCACATTGAATATATAACCTCTCTCTCTCTACCTTGCTTTCTCCCTGCCTCCCTCCAACCAGTGTGAACATACTTATCAACGTATAAGGGATGGAGAGATGAATAAATTAGACCAATTTAAAAGTGTGTGTGTGCATGTGTGTTTGAAAAGAGGGGGATTATTACCATGCATCAGTGCCTTTTGGCTAACTGTTTCAGATGTACATTTCTATCCTTTACCAAGTGGAAACCTACCCACAGTAACTGAGACCTGTTTTAATTTGGTTGTAAGATATCCCATTTTAGGCCCTAATGACTTTCCCTGGCCCTGAAAGTCTGACTCGGGAATTCAGTTATAACCTGAGTACTTAAGCACAAACTCATCCTTAGTGAAGTATGTGCCTTTGACCTCTTTTTTTTATTCTTAAGTTCCTGTCATCTGTCATACTCTCCTTAATGCCTGCACTGCCTTCTCTAATATTCATTTACTACGTGTATTCTGGTATGATCTCTCTTTAAACCTACCTTTTCATGCTATCCCTTTACCTATCTAGTTGTCAATGTGAACTTTTTTTCCCTGTGAGTTGGTGCTTGTAAGCCTGCAGAGGTGGAGCAAGGTCTGTTTGCAAATGGTTTGACAGAGATTTTAAAGTGGCAGTGGGGGAAGTTGTAGCCACCTAGATAACATCCCCTATAGGGTGATTCTGATAAGGTACTTAAGCAGAGATGGCATTAATACCAGCATTGGACAGTGCAGACATGTTATATCATGGCACTCCTAACTGTGTATTGAAAAGTGGAACAGGGACAGTTTGTAGGAAGTGGAGGGTCAGGCACCTGTGCCCCTGCATGTAGCAGGGGGGCAGGCATGGGGGGGGCAAGTGACAGAGGGCACAGGCACAGGGGATGAGTACAGGCATGAAGGGACAAGGGGTGCAAATCTGATCTCCCACCCTCTACCACTGCTTTCTCTACTAGAGCAGTGAGCAGGATGAATTTAAGATGACCTTCCACCAATTAGATTCTGTACATGTAAAAGAATAGCAAAGTTATAATTTTATAAATCAAAGTTATAATTTTTCCATTATGGACTGTAATTATTGGTGAGGAAGATTGTCTTACATTTGAAGTCATCTTAGATTCAGGTAAATACAGTCATCAACTCCTGAGTTAGGCAAAGCAGAATTCTGACCTGTGGTCTTCATACAAGAATAAAGAAGGAACGAATTGTTACAAACCAAATTAGGAAAAATCAGAGGTAACTTTCATTTTGTATCTATGTGGCAAAGGCAGACTCCCTGACTAACCACAATGCTACTTGCCCTACTTGGCTTTGGGTACGCCCCCCGACTCACCTGCCACACCTTGTTATTAATTAATCAATCTTAACTAGGCGGAAGGCTGCCCATTTATTGTCCCAATGCCAGGTGACGGTATCTGTGGCTCTGAACCTGCCGTACACCGCAGACCATGCCTCACAGATGGTATCTGGATGACAATATGCTCCCAGCCTACAGCCAGAGCAAGCTTAGGCCATGCCATCAGGCCTCAGTCTCATGCATACTCATACCGCCTGCCTCTCAGTTGGGCCTCACACACTCCACCCTCTCTAGCAGGGTCTCTTACATCTGTCAACAACTTATTCTTCCTTGCTCTATCTTGGAGTGGACCCCATAGTCTTAGCTAGTCCATCCCTTGGGTGGCAGACGGGCTTCTCCCATGACCCTCACCAGGGTAGTGGCCAGCCAGTTGCCCAACCAGGTCTAAGCTTACTCTGGCACCTTCCAGGGGCAACACTATGTGTATAAAAATGTATTGGGCCCTTACTCATCTGGTTCTTCTCTCCTTTCACTGAGGCTCCCCATCTCTGCCCCCTTCACTTGGGGCTCTACACTGCCCCCCTCACTCAGGGTCATGGGGCTTACCTCCCTGGTGGGCTCAGGTGGCCATAGCTGTGCCTGGCCCCCAATACCTTTCCTCAGAGTATTGCACCCCACACAGGGCTCAGGTGGCTGCAGCCATGCCTGGCCCCAACTCTTCCTCCTTGGGGTACTGCACCCCTCAGTGCTTGAGTGGCCATAGCCATGCCTGGCACCACTCTCTCCGATGTTACATAAACCCACCCAAAGGTGAGGGCTAGGGTTAAGGTGCCCCTACTCGCCTTTCTCCGGGGTGATAACTGGCCTGGCACTTCGTGGGGGCTTCTGCACCACTGAGAGCCCCACGAGGTCACCCGTTCCCAGCAGAGTGCAGTTTCAGGTCATGCCTAGGATCTGGAGCCTCCTAGCCATCCCCTACAGCTCTTGCCCTTACCTCCAAGTTGTTATGGAACCTCTCAGCCAGGCAGTGTTGCTGCTTTGCCAGCCAGTAGGGAACTGAGCTGTTTATATAGGCAGCCAGAGATCTAAAATGGCTGTTTTAATCAAGCACCTGCTGGCTGCTTGGCTCTGGTCTTAAAGTGGCAGGCACCCACAATGCCCTGCCACACATCCTCCACCTTTAAATGATACCAGGGAAAGGTTTCCCTAGCTGCTCCTCCAAAGCAGGCTCCTCTCGGGTGGCGAGCAACCCCACAAGGTGCTCTGCCACACAACTCCCCCCTTAAAATGAGATCTGTGGGGGCTTTACCTGGCTGCCTTTCCTGCTGAGCTCGGCTCCAGCCTACTGTAGCCCTTACCAGGTAGCGAGCACCCCAAAGGTGCTCCACTACAATCTACATTCATTTTTCATTAATTTAAAAGAACACAGGTAAGCGTGCCCTTGTTCTCTCTTGGGACCTCTGGACTGTCAGAAGGACAGCAGTTATCATGCGGTCATGACTACCTGAACATTAAGTTGGTCACTTGCATGCATAAATGCCGTTAACACATGCCATTATAATAGCTAAGGATGTTAGCAAGGTGTACGATTTTTCATGCTTTTGACAACTAGCTTGTCCTCTGAGATGGATGCAAATGGTAATATTTCATATGGAATGCAAAACTTCTGAAACATGCCCTCTATTTTACAGGAATTTGTTGAAGCCCCTGGAACTTTGGCTTGAATTTCTGTACTACTTAAATGATTTGGGGATGTTTGTTTATATGATTAAACCTCTCTACAGTAATATTAGAAATAACATTTTTAAGTTTCAGAAAAGGCTGATAATGCAACTGTTTCTGAAACCGTCAGTAATCACTTTAGCTTCCTAACACATTAATTAATTTTTTTAATTTTTTTTTAGGTATATGTATTGGACAGACTGGGGTGAAACACCCAGAATAGAACGGGCAGGAATGGATAGCAGCACACGGAAAATAATTGTTGATTCAGACATTTATTGGCCTAATGGACTCACGATAGATCTTGAGGAGCAGAAACTGTACTGGGCTGATGCAAAGCTGAGTTTCATTCATAGAGCAAATCTGGATGGTTCCTTTAGGTATGTTTCTTTTGGTTTCTGTCAGGTTTGGGGTATGGGTCTTGTTTTAAAACACTGCTTATTTTATGCAGATGCTAATTTTCGCTAGTCCTCTAATGCTATGTAAACACTTTGTCATCTTGCTAACTGTATCATTAGCACTCCTCATGTAAACATGTATGCAATCCTACAATTAGAAATGGTGGTTCAGTTTTCTAAAATTAAAGAATAATTGGAATATTTGCATCGTCATTCCATGCTAGGCCAGTTGTTATAGCCTTCCCCTGCAGCATAATTTTTTCTCTTCTAGGCATATATTTCTATTTGAAATAAATTAGAGATGCCTTTCCAAGGCCCTAGGCACCTACCATGTAATTAATGATATAGTAAAACCCCAGCAGCATTGATTTTTTTTTTTTCAATTCAACAGGAACTCAGCAGTCAAGCACCCACAGAAGCTCCTTTTCACCTACAGAAAGCACATTCTGACATCCCTGTCAAGCAAACGTCTTATGCAGGGTCCCCAGAAGGTCACCAAATTCAGGCTATTTCAGACCAAGGGTGACCATGAGCTGCATTTTACTGTCCTCACAGAGAATGTTTTAGTAATGTTAATTCAGTTAAAACTAATGAGGCATATCTAACTTGAGCATCCCTTTTAACTCCTGTTGTGGCATTATGGCACAAAGAAATGTGGTGGCTTAGATTAGCCAACTAGGTCTTCATAGATCATAACCAAAACTTTAAACTCTACTCAGAGCTCAGTGTGCAGCCGGCACTGATCTTGGGAGCAAATGTTATCATGCATTCCCAATAAGAAACCTCTCATTTGGCAAGTGAACTGCTGCATATTCTGTATCAGGTTCAGTCTTAGAATAGTGTCTAACCCCGTGTTGACCACATTACAGCGGTGGTTCCTGCCATCTGGGGTGCCAGAGGCAACCTGAATAGGATAATATAAAAGTATCCTATCTGATCATTCAAGTCTCCAACTTTAGTACCCACAAAATGTTATAATTTGATACCGGTACCCAAATACCCTGGTAATGAGCCCAGCATGTTGGAAGTAAATCCTTTTTGTTTGTTCTTTTTGTAAATTGAGGATGACTTCTCCTCCCCGACCCAAAAGAAACATGGCCTATTAACACTGTTGAAGTTTTCCCCTTCACATATGCTTCACGTGTGTACAAGACTTGGTGTATCTGTTGTGCTAAATTTTAAACTACGTGCACTTGTGGTGGTTGTATATGAGGAGTCCTAAGTATTCTAAATTCTATCATCTGACGTGAACTTCCTAGTCCTAGAGCCCAGTTTGGGATGCTGAACTCACGGCACCCAATCCAAAATAATCTGTCCTGGGGGAATTAGCTGAGGAGTGTTAGAACGTAACAGAACCTGATATCAAGTTGGTGACATGTCTGAAGGCTGCTATCCCTATGTGAGAACAAGCCCCTAAGGCAAAATGGAAATCACAGCAACATCTGTACCATGCAGATGATCTGTATATTTTAGGTACTTAAAATTTCCTCTTCTGAAACTAATTACTTGACTTGATAAAAATTCAGAGATATTTTGGATTGTGCATCTCCATACCAGTATAATGCAAAATAAAATGTACTCTGTATCTTACACTAACTCTACTCCAAAGTGCCTCAGTTTTCAGTTGTTTAAAATAGGGATCATGTTACTGACTCCCTTTGTGTTCTTTTGCATTGACTCACTTTTGAGTTCTACTGAGAGTAAGTATTTAAAATTGTTACCTGCTGGAGTTATGCTGTGACTAAGTAATAATCAGAGATCCTGGTTTTTCCTGATTGTAAAATCAGAAATTCTCTAATAATAATGCCAAAATCTGTGATTAAAATTAAAGCTTCCCCCTCCCCCCAGGCCTGGCTTGTGCCTCTCATTCCCCTACCACAGCCTTACTGGTGCTCCTCACCACCACTCCCCACGCCAACTGCAGCTCCTGCGATTGTGGCATACGGTACCTGCCAGAAGGGGCCTCCAGCTTCCAGGGGTACGAATCCAGGTCCGCATCCCCCTGCCCCTGCTCCCCCATGCTGCAGCAGGGGTGGCTGGCTCTCCACTGTGGCACGGACTCCCGGGGGGAGCAGGGGAAACCCGTGCATGGCTGCTTTGAGGGGCTCAGCCCTGTGCCTCTGCCCTCAAAGCAGCCAAGCGTGCAGGGGCATGTCACCAGGACAGTGTGAAGCTCGCAGTGGCAAGCAGCTTCTCTGCATGGCATCACTGTTCCCTGCCATGCTGGGTTATACCCACTAGACTGTGAAGGCTCTGGGAGAGGGCAGCTGGGGAGAAGCCCACACCTGCAGCCTGTGCCTGCCCCATGCACAGATCTGGAGGGCACGAGACACCATGGCAGGGAGCCATCCCCCACTCTCCCAGATGAGCTGCCCAGGGCCCTGTCCCGCTCCCCGCTGGGGCCCTGCAGCTGCGCATTGTGGCCCCAGGCCCCAAGTCCCATGCACTACCTGACTGGGCAGCAGCCCTAGCCTCAGCCTTGCCCAGCTCCCTCCCTCCCTACTTACCTGCAGGAGCTGCTCTCCAGGCTGCCTAGAGCCATGTGCCAGTCCATGCATGTGGCACTGCCCTCCTCCTGCTCCCTTCTAGTTCCATGCAGGCTGGAACTCTGCCAACCTGCAGGAAGCTCATTGCAAACCTGCAAATCCGCAGGTTTCTTTGGTAAAAACGAGAAATCCAGGTTTGCCTATGGTAAAAGGTAAAATCTGGTGTTTACTCTGTTTTTCTGTGGGGAACAGAAAACTGAATCCCTGGTAATGATAGATAAAAAGTCAAGGCAAGTCAGAAAACATTTTTGGATGTGGCATAAGGTACCAACCAAAGACTTTTTCTCGATTCACAATTTTAATAAAACATTTCTTATAACAGTAGGTAAGTCAGGAATTTATATACGGTTTAACAAAACCTCGGCCTTTTAAATTTTTTTAAGGTAGTTTATATATTTCAGATTTTTGAGTCTGATCCTCTAATTCTCTTGCACAGGGAATTCCCATTGTCTTCACTCCCAGTCATGTATGGGTAAGGGTATATAGACAGTAATTTATAAGTAGGATTTAATTAATATCCCGTGAAGAGAGGAAGCGAGAGAATTCAGAAGGGAGCAAGCTTTTTCCTGAATGTTCAAATCTCACTTGTCCTGCACACTTTATTATCTGGTATTTGGGAGCCTGAATTCACCCCAGATGTCAGATGCTTCCAATACAGTGTATACTGCTGGAAAATCCTTGAGCCTGTGCAGTTCAATGAGGCTTTGGCCATTATACAGTGTAATAGAAGTAGCTTCAGAATTTGTTTGCTTATATGGGAGTTAAATTGCTTCTATGATATAATAGAACTCCCCTCTTATAACAGCATACCTCTTGTGTTATTAATCAAGGTTCTTGGGTACTGATTTTAATCTTTATATGGTGCAGCTTTAATAGGATTTTTATTTATTTTTTCCCACCTCACTAATCAATGTTGATGTTCAGAAACCTGTAAAGTGAAATACTTTGGCACTCGATAATGAAGTAGGTTTATAGTGCAGTTTAAATCTGGAAATAACTTTAGGATCACAATTGAAATAAAAACTGGGCTTCTTCATGCTTGAATGTCTATTCTTTTTTAACAGAGCCAGATAAATTATACCTGAAACTTTTCAACAAATAAGTCCTTCAATACCACAAATCCTTTCTGTCTCCCCTCAGGCTCTGTCACTTTAGAATTCAAATAAACCAGAAATTTGCTTTCTCTATAGTGGATTAAAATTACTGGAGCAATCTGTTTATGTGTTAGTAAGCTTGAGTTTGAAAGTAAGTCAGCTGGAACTCTTTCAAAAGTTCCAAAGCATGTAATTAAGAGGGGGGGGGGGGGGATGGGACCTGATGTGTAAGAGAGATGGAAATAATAAAAGCAAGGACAGTTAATAGTTAGAAACAAAGACTCCAAGACTAGGAAGTCACATAAATTCACCCATCACTCTCATTAGGAAAGGCACGCAAGCCAGGAGATGGGAAAGAAAGTTAGATACTGAAGATGAGTTTTTTTTATTTTTTCGTTTAGTCATTTATTACTTTGAGCAATCATCTGAATGTTCCCAGGCCCAGATTTTTTAAAGCAGCCTTAACTCTATCTCCAAACTGCACAAACAAGAATTTGAACACGGTCAGCTTTGAATGTACATATGCAAATAATTATTTGCACATGAAAATCTGGAAGGCGTCTGCTTGGTGTATGTGCATAACAATGATCTATGCATATGTCAGTAGATGTACGTGAAAAACTTGTGGGTGTTATTTTTTCAGGTCAGTTATGACAATATTGCACCATGTTGATAAAATTAAAATAACATTATCTTCAGTCTGTGTTACCCTTTCTTCCTACTTTCTCCATAAGAGGAGTGAAAATGAAGTCTGCTTGATAGTTACAAGAAAGTATTTTATTTTTTGCTTCCCTTCCTTGGGGATATTGTCATTTCTATGAACTTTCAAAGACTTTGAATGAATATAGCCAACCCTTTGATGTGGAAGATGTATTTTTTTTCCTTGTTTGAGCATAGCATTTGTTTCTAGTGTGAAAAAACAAATAAGACTATTTTAACAAACTAAAAAATTGTCATACTTGCTTTCACTAACTATTAAAATGTCTCATTGTCTCAAATTGCTTTGAACTGCACCAGGTTATTGTCCTGTGCATAATCTTTAGAATCCCCGGTACAACAGCTTGTTGTGAAATTACATTCAATGACTGCTTATCCTAAATGATAGCAACACACTTCCAAAAAATGTGATTTTTAAAAAGGGAATATATCTTATTGTGATGTTTGATTTATAATGTTGGACCTGAGATAAAGAATAATAGAAAATAACATGGAATCAATCCCAACAAGTGACAAACTGCTAAGTGCAGTGTACAGACAAGCACTGTAGAATGAAAAAGTCAATTGCAAATGAGATCCAGTTCCTGCAGTGCAAAACTACATGTAGTTTTGTATGCCTGCCTTTGTGGAGAGCCATGTGGAGGTGAATGAGGTTTTGTAAAGGAATAGGGGTTCTGGTTCAGGCCCATTGAAAACTTGCAAAATTTCATGAAAAAGTAAATGATTACATCTGTGTTGGAGGCATGAGCGTGTGTATTATATCAAATTAAAGATTAAAAGTCCTCAAAACCTGTTGCTCAAGGCCACTCCAGGTTCCAGTTCCCTCATAACATACAGAGGGGGGAAAATACAGAACTCTGATAGCTGTTGTTACTGGAAGTGGCTTAACAGCAATGTCGCATGAAAAATTTTATTCTCAGGGTCATAGTTCAGTTTAGGAGGAGAATAAGAAATTACTAAAGCTCTGTTAGATTGTTCTGTTCAATTTTTAAACATACTGGTTGATTTATCCTTTGGATCCCACTGCGGATGTGGGTATTTGATTTATTAAATACGTGCCACTATTAGCACCCCAGAATATCATGCAGGAAGTAGGCCTTGACTCATGTGGTTCAGTGTATGTCAATGAAAAGAAATTTTTGTTGAGATGTAATAAACGATACATGAGGTAGAAGTTACATTGTGAGATAACTTAAAAAAAGGAAACGTTTATGCTTTTGCTTCAGTCACTTCGTCAGTATGATGCAGAAAATGTTGGCTCCATAAAGAGACAAAAGAGCTGAAATCATATGGGACAAACCTGGACAAAGATACCAGACGTATGAGTGGACCAAATAACTAGCATTTTAATGAGAAGAAGTATTCTGTAGTCTGTGTTCCATCTTGGAGACGGTTGTAATCAGCCATTTGTTTTCTTGCATTAAAGAACGTTGGTGTGGCCTTCCAGGGGTCAGTTTGTAGCTGAATTGGATATCTTGTTGCTATGAAACACAATATATTTGTTTCCTGATTGTCTGGCAGATTCCCAGTTTGACGGCTATGAAGCAGTTGAAGAAAGTCTAACTTTACATTTCTAAAATCTGCAAAGCTTTCTTACACACATGTGTAAGGTGTTCTCTGTTATGGAATCTGACTATATTTACACAGCATACATTGTGGGCACTAAAATATATGTGCATGCTTAAATGGAAGCAAATGGCTGTTCTTTACATTTCTGCTTGCTTTGTGCACAGTTTGATATTAGTCTCTCTAAGATTTTTGGAAATGTCTTTCCCTTCCTTCTCTCCCACAGTAAACATGGTTAAAATGAGATGAATGTCTTCTTGGGGTGGAGCTGGAAAAAAACAAATGGATGAAAGATCAACAGTTGTGGCTGCTTATAAAGCGCAAGAGTTTGCGTGAATTTATTTAGAACTCAAATGAAAGGTTCTCCATGAAATATTTTATGAAAATATTCCACCTTCTACTTCAAGAGCACATCAGTTGTATATATCCACCCTGGGTTAATTTCTCTGGATTTTCCCAGAAAGCATTCATCAGTTGTACCTTCAGATAATTTCACTGAACTGTGGGCAAATTGTTTTATTTCAAAATCCTACTTCTGTGGTGATTTAGAGAATGTATGTATGCTAATGTTTGTTCTCTTTCATAAATCTAGGCAAAAGGTTGTTGAAGGTAGTCTCACTCATCCGTTTGCGCTGACCTTGTCTGGGGACACACTGTATTGGACAGATTGGCAGACTCGCTCCATTCATGCCTGTAACAAAAGGACTGGAGAAAAAAGGAGAGAAATATTGAGTGCACTTTACTCCCCAATGGACATCCAGGTCTTGAGTCCAGAGCGACAGCCATACTGTATGTTTCACATTGTCCTGAAATTCCTTTATATACTATATAAGTGTTGTGGTTTGTTTTTTTTGTGGAGCAAAAATGTTAATTGGAGAAACATTTAGTCTGAATGAGGTCTTGCAGCTCTAAAGATGCCTAAGAAAAGTTAGGTGCCAAATTCAGTGGAACTGATCCTGTTTTGTTACACATGTTCTTAAATATCTTAAATACCCTGCTAGAATTGGGCCCTGTGAAAGAGAAGTGTCAACAGCAAGATAGGTCATGGTAATGTCAACTTGTCAGCACAGAAGCTAATCAGTGATCTGGGCCCAGTCTATCAGTCTTGGTGTGGGTCTAATTCCTACTGACTTCATTCAGTTTAGTGAAAGAAGCATATTATTCAGCCCATCATGCTCTTAACATTAAGAATCTTAAAAGGGAGCCTATGTTTGAAGTCGCATCAGTGGCTAGTGCCAAAGAGTAGCTATGATAGAAATTACTTTTAACTTCTGGCATCATAGCCCCCTGGATTGAATGTGGAACTGAAGAGGAGAGCTCCCCAGGTTCTAATCCTCTTCTAGGTCTTGCTAGGTAGTTTTGGACAGACTGGTTTTTACTCCTTGTTATCTCCACCATAAAAGAGGGTTAAGCTTAATTTAATTTACTTCAGAAAAATCTTAGGAGAATAAATTGGTATAATAGGATCTGCAAAGGAAAAGTCCAAAACTTTCGGTTTTGGTCCTTTGATGTTTAAGTAAAACTCATTATCTTATTCTCCTGCTTTAAACTTGTTTCAAACATGACTACTGCTTTAGC
Organism: Caiman crocodilus; assembly: GCA_030014935.1. Classification (NCBI taxonomy): domain Eukaryota; kingdom Metazoa; phylum Chordata; order Crocodylia; family Alligatoridae; genus Caiman; species Caiman crocodilus. The sequence continues at coordinate 3,503,622 of JAGPOW010000874.1, forward strand.
AGTTTCTAAAACATTTTGGCTGGCTGGTGTGAGGATGACCAACCAGGAATTAGATAACATGTTTTGGAAAATGCTTACTTCCATTCATACTGACTGACCAAGGAGCCTGTCAGTACTAACTTTTCTAACATTTCCCACTCGCTACTAGTCAGTATAATGGTGTTTGAGAATGCTAATATAGACAGGCCTCCAAATAGCCCCCAAGTTGTTAAAAATCCCTGGTGTTAAGTGTGGCTTGTCTAAATTTTTTATCTTACATTAAATGCCTAACATATACAGAACCTTTTTGGTGAGACTACTATACTCATTTAATGCTATGGCCAGTTCACATTTTTGACCAGGTATTTGGAGGTAAATAAAATATCTTTTTATGCTTAATATGTAATTTAAAAACAATAAGATAAGGCACAATAGTCCTCATGGTAAAGGAAAAAAAAAAAGTGAAATCAGTGGGCATATCATGCAGATTATTATACTTACTGCTACCACATCATATCAATAGGACCATGCTCCAGGGTCTGTATGTCTGTGTGCGTGTTTTGAGAATGGTAGTTGCAGGGAGCCTGTGGGGAGGAGGTGAGAAGGATACAGATTGAATCAGAGCAGAGCAGAAATATGTGTGTAATTCAGCCCTGGGGATAAGTATCATGTCTCACTCAGCAGAAGCTGTGCCTTTTGGGTTTGCTCTTTAATTTAACCAAACTGTAAGGCTTGTTCCCTGAAGGCAGCACTGGTTTTTGTGGGTTTTTTTAAAGGAAAGTTTAGGTTGGCAGTAAACAGGCTTCAAGTAAATAACAGGAATTTGGTATCTGTTTAGTTGAGAAACAGGTGCAAGATTTCAATGGAGGTTGTCAGGTATGTGCTGTACCACAGCTTGTCCCGGAGCTCCAGATGGGAGTGTGTTGTGTGTGCTGGATTCTTGTCATTTCTCATAGCTGAGGGAATGTCCCACTCTTGGGTCATAGTATTTCTAGGCCAGTAGCAAGGAAAACATGGTACTTGGGGAAAGAGCATCTGCTGAAAATCATTCAGATGCCATTGACTTCACTAGGATCAAGTTCAGATGCCTCCTCCTCACGATTTTTCTTTCTTGTGGCTCTCAGTGGAAGGCAGTACACACACATACACAGCAAGCCATCCCAGGTTCTTATTAATAGTCCTTTAAAAAACCAAAACAAACCCCCCATTTAATTGGATTGGGGATTAAACTGTACATAGTTACAGTTTGGGTAGTCAGGGAAAGCTTGCAATCCATCAAATGTGTCAGTATTCTCAGGGATGATTTAATTGAGTAGTTTCTTCCCTCATAGTCTTGCTTTTTCCTATTTCAAATGTATTGCATTTGCATTTTCAAAACTGATTTTAAAAAGAGGTAGGAGGAAAAAGGGGAAGACATTTTTAGTCCTTTGTCTGAAAAGTGAAAGAGTTAATTTTTGCTCTGTTCTTCCCTCTCCATTTCCTCCCATGAATCACATACATGGAAATCCTAGAATGTTAAACCTTTAGAATCTGTAGTATACAATGTAATAAACTCCCTTTCCTGCCTCAGTAAAAAATAGTGCTTTTCTTGTTGCTTGGTAGCAGGAAAATGTCTTCGGCTAGATCTACACTGTGGGGGCTGCTGCCACTTTAAGAAGGATGCCTCTGTTACCGCAGCCAGGCTCCTCAGTATAGATGTTTGGCTGCTCCTGGAACCACCCCAGCTTCCCCCATCAGCAGAAAACACCTTCATCTAGTATTGGGATGTTGTGGGGATGTGATAACATAGACAAGGGCCAACTAGTGATTTGAGGAGTCTCAAGTTTTTAGTGCCCAGCCTGAGGTGCATCAAAGAAGCCGTGAGCATCTGTCCTCTGAGGATTGGGCCCTTTTTAATGCATCTCAAATCAAGCACCCAAGATCACTAGCCACTTCTGAAAACTCTTATCTTTTTGGTTGGTGACAAATAGGCAGGAGTGGTGATCTCCTTCTTGGGGGGGAATTCCAGGAGGTTATATTTGAGTGGGACATGCAGCTTTAGAAATAAAAAACAAAAAAAAATGTACATGTTGGTTCTCTTGATTTTTTGAAGTTCATACTCCCTGTGAAGAAAAAAATGGCGGCTGCTCCCACCTGTGCCTTCTGTCTCCCAGAGACCCCTTCTACAGTTGTGCCTGTCCCACTGGAGTGCAGCTGGAACATGATGGCAAGACTTGTAAAGCAGGTAAGGGTCTCTTAGCTAGTGCTGATTCTGTTGAAAGGCAAAAATTTGGTTTTGCTGTTTAGGCACACAGATGTAAAGTAAAGATGCTGAAGATAAGTTGTCATGATTTTTGTAGGCAATGTGATTGGCACAGTCAATGTATACTTGGAGAAACAACTACACTGGTCATTAAAATCCCCACAAACCTCTCCTACCCATCTAAGTCTGTATCGAGAGAAATCTGCTAACCACATAACATTTGGTATTTTTAAAAAGAAGTTTGATATATTTTGGTTAAGACACTGAACTGCTAATTTGGAAAATTGGGCATAGTTTCTAGCTGTGCTACAAATCTACTGTGTGATCTTAGGCATATCTTTGAGTTTAAAAGTTTCCTAAAATGTGGGGCCTGCTCCCTTATCTGGGAACAGAGGATGTGAAGGATGAGTCAACAGGACATGGACAAGACTCTTGTGTTCTTCACTGGGTCAGCTTTTTTAAAAGACAGTTTTCAATTTTACGATTGTATAGAAATACTTGAAAGCATTACAACAGTGTCTGCTTGCACTGGCAGAGATCCTGAAATGCAAACTGTGAGGAGTGAACTATCTCATTAGTCTTGGTGGGCGCTATCTCATACCACTGGTCCTTTAAATGTCCATGTTTGTAACCATTTCACTGCTCATCAGAGCATGGAAGGAGGGAGAAGATCACCTCTGGAAATTGTACACAGTCTACTCTGAAGCCAGCTTTGCACTACAAAGCTTTGCTGGTATAACTATGCTGGCTAGGAGCATGGGGAAAAAAGTAAACACAACTGTTATCATTGCAAATTAGTTAAAACTTGTGGTGTTGGTGTAGTGATGCCAACAGAAGAATGCTTTGGTTAGTGTAGCTTTTGTTCTGGGGGTGGTGTGGCTAGCAGAAAAACTCCTTGTCAGCATATGTTGCATCTTGCTGGAATCTTTATTCCCATAACTATTGCTCCATGGCAGCTCTTTGACAGTAGACCAGTTCTGGATGACTGAAGGTTTTCAGATGGCTACTTAATTGTTGAATTATCCAAGATATCTAGGTTGGCCTATCAACACATGGCGGGGAGGCATGACTAGCTTAATTTTCCTGGGGAGGGGAGGAGTTCAACTTGGAAAAGTCTGGGAAATACTTCATTTCTCTCAGTCTTACCTCTCAGAAGTGCTGTGTACCCGTATATTTAGCTGTTGTCAATGAGAGCTGCAAACACAGCACCTCTCAAAATCCACCTTCGGGCTTAAATTTTTCCTCTTGTAGAACAGAAACAGCAGTATATTTCTGCTTTGCAGCTGTGTTGGAAATCAAGGCATTAATGTTTAAGATACTGTGGTGATCCTGCCCATAGAAGTACCTACATTGGTAGGCTGTGTTGCATCTGTCTTTTAACTGCATCTGCAGTGGATGAATGAATATGATTTTCCTTTGGTTTCTGCTAGTTCTAGAGATGTAGAAATATTTGTTGTAATTCATTCTATTGGTTTGGGCCATAGTTCTTAGGTGGTGATCCACTGACTTTTGTTCCACAGAGCACCTTCCAGTTGCCTGTGAAGTTTGCTTTTGTCTTGTTTTACACATCATTCTTCAGTGGAACTTCAGTGCATATTTAAGCACCTTTGTGAAGTATGTGCCATATATTAGAAGGAACCCATTGAAGGACTGTCTTCTCTTTTTCTGTCTGGTCAATGGTACCCATAGACTGTTGTTTATTCCTGCCTATTCCTGATGTAGTAGAGGGTCAGCTCAGCCATTACGCTTGGGCTGCATTCCAAAGAGAGTGCTTGCATAACACGTTTAGGACACTGATGTGCTGGTATACTCGCTTAAAGCCAGATCTTTGTGGCTAAGTACACACATTTGGGGAGGTTAAATCAAGTTAAAAAATGTCTGTCTGACTTAAACTTAGCTCGTCCCGGTGCCAACCTTACTCTTACAGACCAGGTCTCAGTGACCAGCAATTAGTCTAAACCTGTAACTGTACAGAAGTGCCATGCATACAAACCAGTCTAATAACTAAAGAACCAGGTTTAAGATAAACCTGGATCTATGTAGTATCAAACTTGTTAAGTTTAGGTCAAACTGGTGCATGGAACTTCTGTACAATTTCCCTGTGCAGCCCTGGGGTGGGAAAGCCCAGGCACTGGCCCCAGCCTGGGTGCTGCTTTCCCTCCCCCCAGCCCTCTCAACTCCCATCCCATGAGTCATTCCAGGTGCAGCTGCTCTTATCACTGTTCACCACTGGAGCTGAGCATGTAAGTCCCGGTGTGGGGAGGGATGGGGATATAGTCTCACTTGGGGGGATCCCACTCCACCTGCAGGCTGCACCTGTCTCCCATCCCCTGGTGGACCTGCAATCCCCTTCAGCTTGCTTGACTCCCCATTACCTTGCTAGCCTGCCCATCCTGATTTATCTGATATTGGGCAGCCATTTTGATCTGATTTAACCTCCTCCTAGTGCCCCTGAATATATGTACTTAGCTTGTGTGGCCATGTGTTGTGTTGCTGCTGATCCAGCAGGTCGCTCACAGATTCAGTTAATTAAAATGGAGTGATCCATACAGAAAAATGCCAAATTAAAAATTAAACTAGTAAATCTGTTTCTCTGTTACTGAAGATGAATGGTGTCTCTTCTTCTCTCTGTGCTGACTCTTTATGGAGAGATGCGTGAGGTAGTTATGCTAGGACATTTTTCTCATTGGACTGAGTTTGTGTTTTCATGCATTAGGTTCAATTTTGGAAAATGTAAATGCAAGGCTTTGTCCTAGGAGGCTTGTGAAGTTTGTTCTTCTAGGTAACTGGGATGAGAGGAAATAAATCTAGTATCTCAGATGGTAGTTCCCTACTATTAAGAAACTGGAATTCCTCCCTGCAGTTCTTCTAAAGTGTTAATTCTGATATGACACAGTTGAGGATTACTTAGCTTTTACTTTAGTTATTGTCCTCCTATCATCGATAACTGTATAACTGTAGGTACATATTTCAGGTTGGTAATTTGGAACTTATACAATGTATTGGAAAAATTCTATTTTTTTTTATTAATCAGGGAATTTGGCTTTTTTAAAAACATTGAGGGAGTAACATTACTGTTTGGAGTCCAGCAGTGATGATGCTAAGTACAACCTTCCTAAATACATAATGTTCTTGCCAGTGAAGCTCAGTCTGTGACTAAAAAACTCTGCTGTTGAAGTCTTGGGTGCTTTTTACTCTTATCTAGCCAGTGTGTCAAATAATGTAGTCATTTTCTAATGTGGGTTAATTTTCACTGGCACCAGGACAAACACAACAATCTCCATTCACTTGTGAACTAAGGCGGGATTTGAACCCTTAGTTTCCTGAGTTGAAAGGACAGTTTCATTAACTCTTCCTGCTGCAATTGAAATGCTTTTAAGGTAATTCTTGCAGCAGCTGAAAGACTTTCTCTTTCCCCATGCAGCATAAGAAAGCTTTCCCTTTCACAGCTTTAAAAAACATTGCTGAATGTTGAGAACCAGCTTTCTTTTTAAATGTTCATATTGACCTTGTGTTTCTGGCAGGGGAAACCAGGGCCAGTGTGAATTTGGCTTCAGCTAATGGCACAAACATGGGTGACTGTTTAGACTGTGCTTGCACCTTTCCATTGTTGAGTCAGACAATCTGTCAAGGGTTTTCTGTCAAAAGAGGGCAAAAAATGTGGGATGGGAACAGGAAGTCTGGTTTTGCATAAGAATGTGGCCTTTTGGTTCAGTTTTATGGATTATTTCTTTCCCAAGCTCCACATCTTTTGTGGTCCTGTCTGCCTTATGCCAACATCCACGTGCTTCTCTTTCCACTCTTATTAATTAACTCCTTGGTTGCAAGAAGCTGACTTTTTGTTCCTTGCAAAGAAACTTGTAAGTGGGTCATGCTAGGAACTGCGGACATAGATCATTCTTCCATGTCTCAGTTTCATTCCTTGCTAATTTAGGTAAGAACTTAAGTGCCAGATGACTTTATGAGAGTAAGTCTTGTCGACTTTCCCTGAAATTGGGCTTCGAAGTGAATAAACTGCTTGTGAAAACAGAACTGAGGACTCATCTGCAGGGAAAAATGTACTGACACAATTATACCAATACAATTGAAAAATGGTATTTTGAATCCCCCAAATGTATCTACAAGTGGTATATTACTGGAGTATCTATAATAGTATCTATGACACTAAATGTCACCGTTTATACAAGCCCTCAGGCTTCTAAGTCACTTTGTCCCCCTTGAGAAGTCTTGAAGAATTTGCAAACATGAGACAATTTGCAAATTGTGCAATTCTTTATAGAGGGAGGGTGGGTTTGAAGGAGTGAGCATGTGTGTTGGGAACTGCAAGAGCTTGAGTTCAGGTGCAGGTTCTGGTACCAACTTGCTTCAACTTTGCTTCCCCTCTCTAAATGGACGTGATCATTCTTACCACATATCACTATTCAGAACCGTTGCTTCCCTTATCTTGTTGCCTTTATGGATCAGGTTTTTGTCATGACAGATGTAAAATAAATTGTAATTAACTTAGTGGTGGTGAAGGACCTAAGGCTTTTTGTGATGGGGATAACACTGGAAGCCAGTGGTTTAAAGTACAAGACTGAACTAGCTGTTACAGGAATGGGACTAGGGTAGAGTATCATAAGGGTACATGCATTCATTGACATTGAGAAAATATGGACTAATGGTGTGGTATAGTATGAATAACTGCTGGTCTGCTCAAACGATAGAAAAAACAGTTATGTTGAGTGGAAAATGTCTTTTTTTTTTTTTGCATTCAGTATTGTTGGATTGTTTTATTGCTCATCCTTCCAGGTCTACACAGTAATATTGTCTGACAAGTCAAAAAAATGATAACACTTTCAGCTATGTGGTGCATTCAGTGTATTAATATATAGAAAAATGTGGGCAGTGTGCAACTCTTGACTCTGAGCACAAGGAGCTCTCCAGGAACTCTCTGTAGTTGTTTAGTGTTGGCAGCTGCTGCCAGTGTTGCTTCACTCCAGACACAAGAAACTGAAGTCTGGTTTGCTTTGTGTGCGGTGTTTTCTTATTCATGGATGGCAATCCTAGTACTCTTGTAGCACTAAGAAAACTGTGTAAGAGTAATCTGCAATACAGGAACAGGTGTTGTTTCTTTGTTTATAAAAGAAAAAATGCTACATTTTAAATCTAAAACAAAACCCGTTACCCTGCAGATTTCGTAGACTGTGACTTTTCTCTCTCATACATGTGTCTGAATTGTAAAAGATCAATATGCAGTATGCAGTGTTTGTAAGGTGATAGAGAGGTGGTCTTAAAGCAGCAGCAGTGGAACGTTTCCTTTAGTGTTGTATTTGACTTCTAAGTAGAATGAGCACTAGAATTTTTTTGGAGGCTAGAGGAAATTAGGCATCCAACTGCTAATCATTTTACTCTTTCTAAAGTCCTATGCCCTAATGGTAGCCAGGACAATAGGTTCTTATCAGACAGTGTTCAGCTTCTAGAGAAGAAAATGGTGAGTCAAGAGACCTAGATTCTGTTCTGTCTGTGTCCCTAGAACTCTGTTTGATGTTGGGCCATCTGTGTGCTTGAGGTTGATATTATTATATTATTAGTTATTTGACAAGTGGTGTGAAGTTTAATCATTTTACAGGATTTCTTGATTATGGAATGGAAGAAGGTATATGCAGCATGGGCTAATGATGTTAGGAAACATTTCTCACCATTTGTAAGATAGAATGGAAAGAAAATGCTGTTCTGGTTTAAATCAGTAATGATTAAATGTAGCACTGATGAAAAGACCTTTCTAAACTCTAGCTTTTTGCTTGTGATCTAGCTCTTTGTGGAATTTTTGCTAGTAGGGTAACTTAAAGAAGTAAAGTTGAGGAGCACACTAAGGTAGACATGCTAAACATGTGTAAGCCAATAACAAATCAATTCCCATAACAGAGTTAACTTGACCTTATTGCCTGCACAAGTGTATTCTGAATTGCAGTTTGAAAGCAGTGCAGCTAACCAAGCAAAGTCAGTGGTGGTAGTTTTTCATTACAAGATGTCCTGGGCTTTTCTCTTCTTTCTTTACTTTCCTTATATGTTCACCCTCCCCTCCCCGCAGCCAGTTGCAAATAAAGGAGGTCAGGTTAACAACAGTGATGGAAAGAGACTAAAATAAAAAAATCTAGAATTGTTCCTTGTAGAAAGTAGGCCAGTTTTTTTTTTTTTCCATCTGTGCTCTGTGGCCCACTCCTGCAGTGAGACTGTACAGGCTAACTTCTGAACTTTCCCATTTGGAGCCCCACTGAAGTCACAAATCATGATGTCTGTCAGCACCTGGGTGGTGGGGGAAAATAAGGTAATAGCATTTGTGCAGGAAGATACTTTCAGTACTTCTAACTCTTAGCACAGCATAGGAGTTTGAAAAGACAGATCTTTATAAAGTTGAAAACAAAATGGTTTTGATTTCAAGGATCATAGTTTTGTTTTGTTTTATTTTTGAAGTTTGGAAGCCTTTTACTTTGCAGTTTTGCATAAGCCAAAAATGGTAGAATGGGTGGAAATTTAACTCCGTTTCTGAGTGAAGAGCTAGTACAAAAACCTTGATGCCCAGAAGAACCAGTTTTGACAATTCATCACACCAAAAAAGAGATTTGGAATGGAATGTCCACTTTTAGTCTTAACAGAAGCTGTAAAGCTGGGATTTGAACATCTTATGGAATGTTAATTCTCTTAGAAGCAAATGTACTTAGCAAAGGTTTAAAGAAGTTGACTTCACTAAGAAAGAATTCTAACTGTGTAAGTACTGGAATAGGAGTTTATCCTCAGTGGCCTCTCCAGTACTATTGCACTACAATGAACTGTTCTTCTGCATTTTGTTTGGGAGGGTTAGGAAACTGTGGTTCTCAAAGTATTTTTGCATCGGGTTGAAAAATGTGCCTAAATTCTCAGACAGGTAAGGCACATAATTCTACTCTGAAAATTCATACATTATAAGACAAGGAAGGATCTTTCATCATAATCTTCTCTCTTCTACATATCATGGGCCATAGAAGCTCACCCATATCTGCTGCTTGAGCTATAGCATAACTTGGAAAAAACCATTGAGTGTTTTGCTAAGATTTAAATTCCACCTGTAATTACTCCTTTAGCCACTGATTTGCTTAAGCAATTATCAAGATTACACTTCTAATTTAGGCCTACATTTTTAAATCCCCTGACACAAATGAAATGAAGAAAATCCTAAAGAACAAGTTCATTCCCATTTTTTTAAGAGGCCTTTATATCACTTAACTGCAAAGCATAGCTTGGATCAGTTGTCACTATGGTTAAGGAGGAGCATCAGGGAGGCTGTCAAAAAGGCATACATGAATTCAGGTGTTTCAGATACTATTTTCCTGTTTACAGATAATGCTTTTGACATTCTGTTTAACTACAACAGTGCTGAATCATATGATTTTTATAAACATTAAACTGTTCCTGAAAGGAATCCCCGAAGACAAGAAGTTTTTTCTCTTTCCTCCCTCCCTGAGGGTCCCTTAGATGGGTCTGACTGGGTTCTTTTGTTGACTTAAAAGTAGCTTAACATGTCAGGAGAAAGCCAAGCACAATGCATTCATGGATTATGTTGTCTCCTGATAGGGAGCCATTTGAGCCCTTCTTGCTCAGTCCTCTGAACAGTACTGAGAAGTGCTGTTACTTAGAAGGCATCTCATTACCATAAGGTGCTGCTGTTGGAATGGGTTTCTCTGTATTTCTTGGGCTTCTCATCCTTGTTGACTTTCTTCTCCTGAAATTCTTTTCCTGCTTTAGTATGTAACTAGCAAGAATTATACATCTTCTCTAACAACTATGCTGGTCCTCTTTGTGGTTGAATTAGGTTTAGTGCCAGCTGATTTGAAGTCCTGAAACAATGTAGTCTCTCTTGCAGCTATTGTTTCATGATACGGGCTTACCTTCTTTCCCGTAGCTTGTAGACAGGACTCACTCAAATGTTGCATGTGTTGCTGGTGGCTTGACAATACAACTCTAATTTAATCGCAATCAAATGTGACTAATGAAGAGTATAGTTCCTGGCATGTCTTGTCCACTAATTGAAATTAAATCCTGGTCCAAGTGCCACTGCTATATCTACTACTTTTCCCAAGATTCAGTACCTTCCTAGAAACAATGTTCAGCAGCCTGTTTCTTTCAGTTTTGGAAATGCATCTTTTCTTTTTATTGTGTCGAGTTGTTGGCATAAAAATATTGCTACAGGCTTTTTTTGTAAACTTCAGAATTGTCAACTTTCTCCAGAAGTGGGAAACAGGCCAGTATTCCCATAAATGGTTATTGCAAGTTTTCATTTTGCTTCTTCCCAAACAAGGGTCCTCTTTCTTCACTGCTTACTTTGCTATTTCAGGGAATTCTATTTTCATTGCACGTCAGTGTCTGATAACTTTTTGAAACAAAATGAGCCAATGTTTAGTTGAACTAAAATTATTTTAACTGAATAAAAACCGAAGGCTAGAAAAAGCAGAACAGGTCACGTTAAGTTAAAGACCAATTTGTTCCTTTGGTTCAGCTTGGGCTCCAGCTGTAACTGGTTTGTACATGTGACCTAGGTGTAGGACTTTGAACATCCCCAACTCGCCAAATTTAACATGGCTTTGTTAATTTTGGTAGAACTATGCTGATCTGTACAGTCACAATCACTTGATGTATGGTATTTTGTTAAAATTTTGCTATTCCCCATCTGGCCTTATTATGCCAATGCTCAAATTGACCAATGTATCACTAGTTTTGTCTTTCTTAAAAACATTTGGGTCATTTTATTTCTTTCTTAGTGCATAAATATTTGAGGAGTTTTTCAAACTTTGCCAAGATGTTTTTTCTCTTTTACTGAATATATTGAATTTATCGTTCTCATGAGAGAGTTTTATTGTTCCTCTTAGTTCAGCTCTTACTGAGGAATGCTTATATTATTGAGGGACTGTTTTAATATTCACATTATTTCCATCAGTGGATTCCTCCTGAATTTTTCTTTACCAATTAATTAATCAATCCAGAGTCAGCAGCAGGTGAAAGAAATGTTCCATTAAGTGGGGTCTTGTGTATTGTTTCCTTTATTATCTTGTATGCTTTTGACACAGAATCCTGTGAATATGTCTGTACATGTTTTAGGTCCTCTCCTATGATCTCTGTGGCATCCAGCATATATATTCTGTTCATCTTCTGACCATGAACATGCTGTGGAGTTCTGACCCCATTTACAGTGACTTGAGGCTGAGGCAGACCTATTGGTTGAGGCTGTATGCCCATATCCTGGAGGCTCTGTCACTTCTGTTTTGCCTCTAGCAGCTGTAAGCAAGCCCAGCATTATAACTGTTTTCTCTACCATGTTAAATAAACTGTAATCTAAAATAGTCTGTGTATCTGTTATCTCAAGCAGGCCCTTAGCCAATAACACAGTGTATGACACAAAATATAATTGAAATTACTTGTTGGCAGGAGGAAATGCTGAAGACACATCACATCAACACTCCTCACCCTCTTCTGGCTCATGGTGATATTTGTAAGCCATGGCTTTGATTTTGAAGGACCTCAATAGCTTGGGACCTCAGCTTTATGAGAAACCTCCTCTCCATTCATAACATAGTAAGATAGCTATGTTCTTGTAGGATAAAGTGGCGAGCATTGTTCATGGAGAAACTCTCAGAAACATGGGAAATTTGAATGGTACTGTGTATATACCTAGCATAAAGGAGTCCAGCATAGCTGAGCCCTCTGCGCACTGTAGAAGTATAAAATGCAAAGTCTAAATCTGATTATGTTTAGAAATTAATGTTAAACTGTAACACCTCTTCTGTAGTAGCAAAAGGTAAAGAATTACAGCACTACAGGCAGCAAGAAAATAACTGCAAAATTACACAGGAAGGGTCAGCTATGAAACTGGGAAAAGTAAACAATGGAGAGTTTTGCTTACCTACCACCTTGCACTGAGTATGCACATCAGTTGATCAGAAGCAATTTGTAACAGGTAAGTATGCCAGGGACTTCCATTAGGACCTTGGATGACCAGGAGTTTTTATATCTTTAAATAGCCTTAAAAATCTGTTCCTTTTTGATATTGCTGGTGATTTTACATATGAGGGCTTTGGACTCAATGGCTCAATGGCAGTACCAAACCCTAAGAAAGCAAGACAATTATTATGGTTGAGATTAATCTACACCTTAAATCCCTATTTTAAGGTGCTTAAAACTTTCTTAAAAAGAAAAAAAGCTATGAGATGCATCTCATGCTTAGCCTTAGCCTTGACAATTTTAGAATTAAATTACTTGAAATACATTTAGTCCATCTCAGTGTAAAGATGGTAGCTTTTCACTTGAGCATGAGATCTTGATCCCACTGAATTTAATGGAAAAAAACTCCTGTAGACTTCATTGGATCCAGGATTCTATCCAAGATGTTTTTGGATGCTTTGCCAGTGCCCTTGGATAACTCAGACCTGGCTCTTATTTAAAATTCCTTGTTTGGTCTGTACACAGCCTTGAATGAAGGAGAGCTGCTCTATTGTGCGTGGGGGAAAAACAGTTTATAAATTAATTTTGAATGTTTATAAAGCACGTAGTCGGAACATAGTAATGACCAAAGTGCAATGCTATGAAGGTTCATATGGCACAGATATCTTGATATGAACAGCCTCCTGGCTGACGGTGTTAGATGCCTGAACTCTCTGTAATACTCAGGACTTGTCTATACCAGCAAGTTGTGTAGGATATAAAGGAGAGTATGAATCTGAACCACTAGAGCTGAAATGGTATGACTTGCAAATGGTCAATCTTTCATGCTGGTATGAATGGTTTTAGTTTGTTGTCTTGAAAATAGTTTAAGCTAGTGGTGCTTAACTTTTCGGCCCTGCGGGCTGGATGAATGGTGTGGGTCTGGTCCCTGGACCCTAATGGGGCCCCATGCTGCTTCTGCCTGGCCCCATGTACTCGTATTGGGCCCCATACTGCTCTACTGCTGAATTCCTGGATTGGGCCCTGCCCCACCTCTGTTCGGCCCTGTGAGCCTAACTTAGGGCACAGGGCCTTGCTGTCTGGCCTGCAGAGCTCCCCACAGGTCTGGATATTTGGATCAGAGGAGTGGCAATTAACACTAACCTAAAGCACCTCAGAGGGCCTTAGGGCACTTTTACACATGCTCCGGGGATGGAGAGAGGATTGGCACTTTAATTAGAGCAGCTCTCAGAGAAAGCTCCACCATATATCTTGTATCAGCATCCCTGTGCTTCACAATGGTGGCAGCAGCACTTGAACTAAAACTTGTTCGAAGAGCTTTAGTTCAGGCGCCCTTGCTGCCATTTTCAAGCACAATGTTGAAAATGGCAGCAAGGGATGTTGATACACAAGACATGCTGGAATTCCAGTGTGTTGGAGCAGCCTCCATGCTCATGTATAGGTGACCTTGGTTTCCAGATTGGGTGCTCAGCACTTTCTGAAAATTGGGTCTCTGCAAGATGTCACGTATTGGGCAACTCCCTTCTCACTGCATCCCTACATGGCATAAACTCACAATTGCTGTGTCATGCATAATTGTCACCAGCCAGTGAACTGAGACAGGTTTGCTGTCTCATCAGGGTATTCTGAGGCACTTGCTGATGTGAGACTCGCACATCAAGGCTAGGGACAGGAATTACACACAAACCAGTATAAGTAATCAGAAACCGGTTTGAATCTAACACAACAGAAGTTCAGTGCCCATAAACTGCTTTCAAAATGGCCAAAACAGGTTTAAGATAAACCTGGATGGATACAGCACCAGACTTAACTGATTTAGTTTAAATCAATTTATTGAACTTCTGTCCTAGATCCCAGTCAGCTCACATCCCCCCAGCATCCCAGGATGCCTTTCATCTCCTGCACAACGACCCCCACCTTCCCTCACTTTGCAAGATGGGCAAGCTAGCCGTGGCCCAAGCTGTCTGCTCCAGCCAAGCAGGGAGGCATGCTCTAGCGAACCCCAGCTTCTTGCCTGGACCATTGCAGGCATGTGGCTGCATTTCTGGAATCAAAAGTTAAACATCCTTTCTCTTGCTTACCAGTTCAATCTGTACAGTTTAGACTAACTTGCGATTCAGCCTCAGGCTTTTTGACTGTCTGTACTTAGTCCAAGAGTCAAACCACATTGTTTTCTATTCTGTTTCTTAAGTATTATAACTATGGGTGTTTAAATGCTGATTGCATGGTAAGAAATAGTATATGTGGCATTGTGCTGAACTGTACTGCACTGAATTGCTTTTGCCAGAAGACAGAAAGAATTTAAACAATGAAACCAGATGCAGTAATGGGTAGAGGGCCATGAAAACCAAAAGCTGTTATATACCCTCTTACTGATCCATAAAATCACGTGTCTCATAGTGACTTTTCAATGGCCCTTATTTACTACCAGGGATGAGAATTTTTTTCCAAGTTTATGAGGTGATTTTTTCAGTATATGTGTTAAGGTCAGAACAGTGATAACAATATATATGCCACATTTTAGGGAATTTGGAAAGTGGTCATCTAAAGTATATGCATCCCCTCTGATTTTTACCTCAATTGCATTAGCATTTCATGAGTAAGGTTTTTCTCCTCCATCCTCCCAGTAACTGTTGTCCTTACTCTCCCAACCCAACCCATTTTTAGCAGATCTTGTTTTTTTTAAAGTCTGTTTTTGATTTTCACATTCTAGAATAATGAAAACCTGTGCAGATACTTTTCAGTCTTATCACAGCTGGAGAGCGAACTAACTTGGGGGAAAAAACCCATCTACTTTCAAAACAACCGCATTCAAAATATGATGGAACAGAGCCAGTAGCAATGTCCTGGAATGGGGGGATCACTTTTAGGACAAGGCTTTTCTACAAAGGATAGGGCATTCTCAGCTCTTTGCAGAATGTCTAGATGATCTTTAGACTCTACTATCTTGGAATGAAAATTACCATATCTCTGCAGTTCATGGTTCTTGGGAGACTTTTTTCCTTTTTTTAGTGGATGATTTAGCATTGGTGTTAAGATTCTTGGAAAAGGCTGATTCATTAATTAGCAAAGGAGCTGAGTGTTAGAACTTCTTAATTATATGTACCAATCTGAGGCCTCAGCTGTATCACTTAACCTACCACCTCTGTTTCTCTGTCCTGAAAATGGAAATCATTAAACTGATCAAACTGGTAGGGAATTGAGGTTTAATTGTTCAAGTGCTTCAAAACTTAGTGAAGCTGCTGATAAAATGGTTGCTATTGCTTAGGTTGCTATTGCTTATTTCTATTAATTAAGATCTTGAGGATTGTGCCTAGAATAACTGTTAGGATTGTTCATTCCTGCTGAAGGTGCTACATTGCTTGGTTAATTAATTACTGCTGTTTTGAATAAGTGTTCAGGAGTATTCTAGTCTTCTGCTTTTTGCTGTTATTTTGGCTCTAACACTAAACATAGAGGAATGTGAAATAACTGGGTTCCACAAAACATGCTGTTTTATATCCTCTTTCTGATCCCTAATTTGGTCAGTATGTACCCAACAACCTCTTTTAGAGTGTGCACTAGCATTTTGTTCATCCATGTTTTCTGTACTAGGATATGTAGTGCTGTGGCTAAAATACCATGACTGACTTTCTTTTGTATGCGGAAGAAAAGGATTCTTTTTATGTGGACTCCAAGTATTAGTACAGCTTGTTTAGTTTTCTCAAGCATGTTTCAGAACTGTAGAAAAGTCTAATAACAAGTAATGGGACTTTACTGAGACTTCTCAACATCAAAATAAAACCTCCCTGAACAGTCTGGGTTGCAGATTGTTGCAATTGGGGTGTTAAGACTAGCTAACACTGAACATCTATGCTGAATGTTGTCATTGTTTTGAATATTGGCAAGGTTATTAAATAGCATGGCAACTTTTTCTGTTTCCCATGATCCACACAGAATAATAGGGTGTTTTGGGGTTTTTTTTTTCCTCCTGACACTATCTTCTGAATCTTTGCCAAATAATTCAGTATGTTACTGGAACTAACAAGATCCTTTGCTCATCTGTGGGTTTTTTTGGGTTTTTTTTTTTTTTTTGATGTCTGCCTGGTTTATCAGGGAAGGCAGGTTATTTGTATTCAAATAGCTGGTAAAAGATTTGCCTATCGTCTAAGTACTTTTAATAAGCTTCTTGCACCCCTCCCCCCCTCCCCAAAGAAGAGATTAAAAAAGAAAAAGCTGATCCTTTTCTTACGTTTCAGTGCAGAACTAAACTTTCCGGTTTACAAATTCTGTTCTGCCCAGGAAAATAGTGGCTGTAAAAAAGTTCCTAATGAGTAGACTGGAGGAAGGGAAAAAGGGGGAGGTGAGGGTGAAGAGACCCACAAGGGGGCATTGTTCTATCCTGATTAGCAGACAGACAAATGGGAAAGGAATAGCATGGCGTTTGCTGGCATGGATTAGCAAAGGCAACCACTGCAGTCTACATTTGTTTAGGTTGGGTGAATAAATTGGAGCATTTGTTACTGTATTATAGATGTCTTGTCACTTGTCAAATGTGAAGTGGGCCAAGAGGAGAATAAAAAAGGCTCTTGTTGAGCTGGTGAGATGGGCTGTTTCGCTGCTGTCAGCTCTGATTGGAGTTAATTTTGCAAATAGAATGCAGCTGCCATTTTCAGCACTGAAGCATGAATTTTTAATAATAAGAGACGCACAAACCAACAAAATCTCAGCAAACACTATACCTACCATGGGTATTAAATTTTAAAATTAATGGAATAAGTAGGGGAGGGGTAGAGTGGAACACAACACACAAAGAATCCCTCGAGTCCATTCTATGGGGTTTCTTAATTACAAAGAGAGCATAAAGTGTTTGGGGAGTGAGAATAAATGACCAACACTGTGTATTGGTTTTTTTTTTTAATTCAGGTGTAGTTAGCATCTGTTTCTAAATGCTAACCATTAAAATTCATGGGTTTGTATGGCTGTTAAATTTGCTCAAAAGTTCTGCACAGAAGGTCTGCAGAACTCTTCAGGAGAAATAGAGATCAAGAAAAGGACACGAGAATAATAAGCCATTTTAAATTTAAACCATTTGGAAAAATAAAAGAGAAGTTTGAACTCACGGCTTTAAACTCTTTCAAAATGGAATTTTCAAAAGGAATCCAGTTTCTTTGTTTTTAATGTAAAAAAGCTGTCGAAGGTGATTTCTTGTTTGAAAAAAATCACCTATTTGAAAAAAGTTTGCATCAAATACATGTAGTTTTACACTCGCATTCCTTCCTCCTTAGTCTCTTGGCCATGGTTGATGGGGAGACTTTTTAGGTAACACTTTACAAGGGGTTAGAATTTAAACTTGGATTGCAGCATTTTATTTGTGTTGTTTGCATTGCCTATGCAAAAATTTTTATCTGTTGTAAGATGTGAAACCTGTTCAAGTCATAGTACTTAGTAGTTTTGTTTTTTAGTTTTGTGGTTAGCAAGATGACTAATTTGAGTAGCAGATTTAGAGATTCATTTGGTTAAATCTGCGCTGTAACACATAATACATTTAATTTGTTTCTGGTTGTGCTAGATAGTTTCTAAAACACCTGGTACTTAATTTTCTACGATAGATGTGGTCCAGTATAGACCTTGCATGGTCTTTTATTTTCATAGCATTTTAGCAGCTTTCATTCTCAAGTTGTCATATGAAATGGATAGAGTCACCATTTTACAGATAAAGCCACTGATTCATTTGTTTGCTGTTTCAGAGGTAAACAACCCCTAATGCTACAATTTTACTTTTTAACCTTCCTAGCACTGTGCTGAGAGCTGTGTAGGTGCCAGACTTCCTTCAGTTTCCTTCCAGAAAAAAACGCTTGTATATACATAAACTGCAACGCAAAAGGCTTTTTAAGTGCTTACAGAGGTATTTGCAGTCATAGTAGTATTGGCAAAGAACAGTGATTCTTAATAGTCTACAGTCCATTGAGTCTTGGACCGTGGAGAGAACTCACTGGGAAACTTCAGTAGTACAAGCTATGGCATTTGTCTTCTGGGGCACTGCCTTTATCCCATTGTCTTTGGTTCCTAAGGACTGAGATACATGCCTGTCAGGAAGGTAGTTACAAATGAATGTAACTTCATTAAGAGTAGATGCTGCAAAGTGGTAAGGATTATGGGGCAGCCAGTGTACATAGGCTAAGCAGTTCACTTCAGTAATGCTAACTCGTTCTCTGCGCCCTAAAATAGAGAAAATTGAAAATTCCTTTAGGATTCTAATATGCCTTAACTTCCACCCAGGAGACGCTTTCTGGGGACTTCATCAGATCATGAGGGAGAAACGAGATACTAAAGGAAATGCCCATGATTCTACAATTTTACTGTCCACATCTGTTCCATGTACCTTCCCTGAGCGCCCCTGGGGTCAGAACGATGACAGCGCACCTTTCAGTTTAATACAGAGTACACTGTGCAGGCACAGAAAAAGACAAGTTTGATGTAGAAAGGACCTTTTTCATCTTTAAGCTGGCAGAAGCATGGTCTTATCATAGATGTACTATGCAGAGATAAATGGACGATGGCTGTTCAGAAAGTGATGTGAAAGCTTATCTGTCCCATCCAGTTATAGTAATACGGTGAGAGTGACAGAGAGAAAATTGGGTTACCCTGAGTGAAAAGCTGTAGTTGGAAATCTCTACCTTTTGAGAGCTGAAACCTGCTTTGGTATGAACAGAAGGGAACTGTTAAATTCATCTGGTTGTACCTTCCTTTACAGTACAGGCCTGAGAGTGTCACTCAGCATCGCTTGCATCAAGCTCATTCAGCCTTGACCTAGTTCATTGTGTTGAGAGAGAAAAATAAAATCAGAGATAAGAGAACTGAGGAGAAAATGCTGTCAGTTGTATGAAAAGTCAACACTTCCATTTACAATGATCCCCAGATACTTTAAAAAAAAACAAAAAACTTTTCTAATATTCCTATATATGTTATCAGTTGTTACTTATTCACTGCCCCTTTGCTTTCTATTAAATGTATTTGAATATTATTTAAGCAGATCACAGTGATTATAGATGCACTAATATAATTGAAAATGCAATGGTGAGATGGATGTGAATTTTTGAGGGCTGTGTGTGACAGTAGCTGATGTGTGCTGTTGCAGTAATGCTCATCCTCTCCTACATTTTTGAGGCAGTTAATCTTCATGTTCAGTATTCTTATAACGAAATTATTTTTTTAAATATTTTGTAATAATTGCGTTGAGGTTTTAACCTGAATGTTTACTACCTAAATTCCACTGAAGATAGTATCAAGCATTGCTTCCATACAAGTCAGATATTTGTAGTCATTACTTTGAATGAAGAAGTTAAATGTGCTTTTGATTTCATTCATCATGTAAGCAAAACCATATACCTGTGGTATTGTTGCCTGTTCTCTTCTATCTCCTGTTCCAGTTTGTTGTCCTGTATTACAGTAAGCTGTGGCTGTCTGTTATTCAGATGCCCTCTTTCTGCCATCACCACTGAAGTTTTGCTTGTTTTAGGCTGTAGCTCATTGTCTTTTTTTTTTTTTTTTTATTTGACTTTTGAGAAATTTCTCAAGTAAAATCTACTGGAAATCTGAAAGATGGGGCCAGGAAAACCTATTTCAGTTACCACCTGGGACTTGAGAGACCCAAATTCCATTCCCAGCTCTGTCATTATCAGGTGGAGACTTCCCCTTCCCACCTCTCTTGTCTGTGTAGACCAGTGGTTCTCAAAGACTCCAGGCAACCCTTGGAAAATGCCAGCTCTTGGCTTTCACTCATTTCTTGACCTACAGAACAATAATAGAACATTTTTTCTGTTGCAAAGAACTCAGAAAGACCACAGCAGGTCAGAATGTTTTTGACACTGTGGATTCCTATTTGAAAATCCTGGATTTTTCTTGTGAATCCTGTGTAGGTGTTTGCGCACCTAACTGTTCTAAATATTGTTCATCACTCTTAAAAGGATATCATGATGCCCTAGTTGAAAATCACTGATTTAAACCATCTTTAGACAGGGATTTTCTTATTTTGTGTGTATACAACACAGACCACTGGGACTTGGTATCTGTTGGGCCCTCTAGGTGTTGTTGTACTAAAAATAATTAATAAAAGATGATTACAGGAAAATCATCTTGGCTGTACAAATTAAATTTTGAAAGAACACCATGCAAGATTTAAGTTTTGCCATCCAAGGCAATTGCAAATATGTTCCTTTTGCAGTTTTGAAGTTCTTCCATTTCTGTTTAATATTGAAATACTTCATATTGATAAAACAAACACAACTGTTTTGTTGACCTCTTTTCTCTAATCCAACACAGAGATGTCAAGATAGCTTACAGGCTAGTGTTTTTGGGCTAATCCTTGCTACACAGAACAAAACTATAAATTTTGAATCTTTCTTTTTGTTTCTGTTGTCAAAGTAGCTTTTTAAAGAAGTAATATTTTTTTTAAGTATGCCATTGAATGAGATGCAAACTATTTGACATTGAGACCTTTGGGGTTTGATTCCATTGCATGGGGTTAACATTTAAAAGATGACTTGTCTTCATGCATAACATGAGAGGTACAGTAGAACAGGAGGCACAAACTATCAATTTGACCAAATATTTTTTAATTCCATCCATCAGTGTCTATATTTTGCTGATATGTTTTCTCTCAAGATGTTTAGCACTGTCCAACATTTTAAGCATAGCTTAAAATATCAAATAACCGTTGGGATATTTCAGTATTTATTTTAACAAAGGGTCTCTTTCCAGGAGATTTGTCAATCATTTAAGAATGAATATGTGTGTCCTGTGCCAGCAATACCATTTAATGATCATGGGTTCGTATTGTTCCGTTAGTGAAGGAAAACTTGAAAAAAGAAAAACCTTACTCCTACTTGCCGTGTTAAAAAAGCCCTTGAAGGCATCCGGTCACTGAGTGCTGCTGTTCCCTCAGTCTTATCAATAAGTGGCTTCTTTTTGTGTCCTGCTAAATGATCACTGGCTTCCAACACACTTCAGCCATATGTTTTAATTAAATATTTGATTTTGCGTAGTAGCCTTTAAAGCAAACAAAATGCAACACCAAGTGCTGTGCAGACTGGTTTGTTAAGGAGGTCTTAACAGACTAGCTGTGGAGACCTGATTTTTCCTTTTGCCTACCCTTCCCCTCTCCAGCCAAAATCATCTAACTCGCCCCCGGCCTGAAGTAGTCTGTCTTTGGTGTTTCTGTCCCTGACTGCTTGAAGCATTTGGGGACTAAATCAAGTTTATCCAAGGCCAAAACAAGTGATAGCTAGGCAGAAATATGAGATGAATATGAATTTGGCTTTGCCATGTAACAGGTACTTCTAAAAACATGCACTTTTGCAGGCTTGCCTCGTACCCAGGGAGAACCATTTCTGAGAAGAATATAGTGTTGGGAATTCAAAGCAGTTTCTTGAATGGAACTGGGATGACTCAAAGGATTTGTCTGTAAGGTTACCACTTTTTGCCCAGTTTAGGCTGGGGCTGACTGGACATTGTCAATATATAATAAGAAGTGTAAGAATAAGGCAATGACAGTTTTTGGTTGGCTGCGTGAAATGGAATAGACAGTTTCAGTACACTTCAGTTAAGTAGTGAAAACCTATCACCACCACAGTTTGCATTCTCAATAGATGCCTTAAGCCAGGGGTTGACAGTGTTTTTGGTATAGTGCCAAAAACACCCACAACCTGGACTTGTAAGATATTGGTGTGCCAGGGGCAGATGACTGGGTCAGCCATGAGGGACCTGATCTTTGTTGTGGTAGTGCAGCCCCTTCCCTTTCCTTCCTGTCTACCCCAAGGTGCACATGCATGCGCTGCCAGCAACAAGCTAAGCCAGGGCACTCTGGGCCCCTGTGCAGCCGCTTGCAACCTCCTGGCTGCCTGCCACAGCCAGCCCAAGCTCTGGGCAGTCCTATGCTCAGGTGGCAGGGAGGCTGTAAGCAGTTGCACCAGGGCCCACAGACCCCTGGCCCAGCTAGTTGTAGATGGCAGGGGAGGAGCTGGAGCTGCACTGCCACAAAGATCAGGCCTCTCTCAGCTGCCCTGCCATCTGGCCCAGGTACGCATGCCAAGCAAAATACTTTTGTATGCCACACTCTGGCACATGTGCCTGGGGTTGCCTACCCCTGCCTTAATCTTTTAGTTGGTTATAGGAGAGGAACTAGACTCTCATTTCTAGAAATTCTCTTTAGAGCATGTTTATTTGCAGCGGGACCTGGGCAGACTGCAGGAGTGGATGGACAGAAACAGGATGGGATTTAATGTGGACAAGTGTAGGATGATGCATCTGGGGAGAGGCAACCCCCAGCACACATACTGGCTGGGAAGCTCCCCTCT